>WNWU01000021.1:19614973-19714638 GCA_012654045.1 Ptyas mucosa
TATATATATATATATATATATATATATATATATATATATATATATATAAAACTATATACAGATATGGAGCAGTCAGCGGTAGCAGGGGGCTCGCAGAAGCCCCAACAGACCAGACCCAGGTGGATCCAATTGGCCCAAGAGGGACAGAGGCAATGAACATCAGGTAAGGGTGACACAAGATCCAGACAGCTGAAACTGTTGTTGAGAGCACACCAGAAGTCTGAAAGAGCCGCTGTAGGTGATAATAAAAGCCACCTGTAGTCAACGGGAGGGAGGGTGGGCGCAGACCCACGTAACCATGGAATCTGCAGAGTTCAGGGCCCTCTCCAGAGGAACAGAAGTGAGCCGGTAGATTTACGACGTTTGGACCAGTCCAGGGCAGTCAAAATGGCGGCCAGGAGAAATGGCGGGAAAAGCCGGTGATTCAAAATGGCGGCCGGTGAAATTTTCCAGGGAAAATAGTGGGCACGGCTGCAGGAAACAATTTCAAGAGCCCTGCCCCCGCCTGAACCGGGGAGAAAAAACCAGTGCTATTACTTAGCCGTGGCCAGTGCTGGAAGATGTCACTGCTGGACGCAATCACCGAAATAACTCTCTACAAGGCGCCTTCCAGTTGATACAAGAAAGTGGCAGTGGGAGCCCCCCCGATCCGCCAAAACCGTCGCGGAGAGATTGTTTTGCCGCTGAACGTAATCGATGAAAGAGCGCTCTGCAAAGCCGCTTCTCAGCTGATCGAAAAGGCAGCAGTGGGAGCCCCCATCGATCCGCCGTAACCGCCGACAACACAGAAAAACACCTTCAGAGGCTGCAGGGCGAACCTTGCAGAGCACTCCGGAGCTGCCACTAGCGAGAGCCAAACAAAACAATATTTAGCAGTAAATGAAGGGGTGTAGGTGGGTATGCCAGTGGACTGGGCACCCAACGCGCACACCGGCGGCTAAATTGCAAAGAGGAGAGCCACCCCGAAGGGTCAGTGTCTCCTCAAGCTTCAGTCTGACAAAGTGAGAAGAACGGGCATGGGACGGCCTGGAGCCCCAGACACATCACACACGCCCCGCAGCAGGCAGAATAATAGCTCTCACCGACCAAAATTGCTAATGAAAAATAAAGTAAATACCTAAACGATCTAGACAACACGAAGAAGTAATCACAAAGAAGGAATAACTACACCAGTCTTCTCAGTGACTGAGTGAAAGACTGGTGCACCATGGGGATTGTGGGCGTGACCACACCACGAAGGAGGAAGTGGATAAAAAATTATCACCCAGTCAAGTCAGAAGATTGAGGAAACAACCCATCTATGGATTGTGGGAGCAGCGCTCTGGAAAAACCAGAAAAGCAGCTGGCGACGGCACATGTGCCCACAGAGAGGGCTCTGCGTGCCACCTCTGGCATGCATCCCATAGGTTCGCCATCACGGGAATAGCTCAAATTACACATTCCAATACAGAGAGGTTCCCTGAGGATGAGCTCCAACACGAGTCTGAAAGCTTGGAAGACTAAAACTCTGGTCCTGGTGATGAACCCTGAATGGATCCTGCAACATTATCTTGGGATATGTATATCATGTGATTTTTATTGATGGCTTCTCCATTGACTACTTGTTGGAAGCTGGCTGTTGTGGTCCACCAGCAGCCTGGTGAGTTGGCAGTGGAGTTGGACAGTGAGGAGGCTGAGGAAGAACATGGGCCAGTCCTGGAGGCTGGGGAAGGCCTGGATAAGGGCGCTGCATCGGAGGCAAAGATGGGGCCAGGGCCGTCTGGGAGTGATGTGCAGTCTCCAGAGCCTTCTGAGACTGACAGCAGAGAGGCAAAGGAACAGGAGGAGCCTGTTCCTAGTGCACGCATGTGAAGAAGGCCAGAAGGCAAGAGCAGCTAAAGCAAAAAGGACGACTCAGGAGTAAGGCCAGGAGATGATTGGCCCCTCCCATAAGGTTTAAAAGACCAGCAACGATTCTTGGGCTCTTTGTCGGAAAACAACATTGATAGATTTGTTTCTTGTCTTGCTGCATTTATTGTTGGCGACTTCTGCTTCTGAACTTTTGCCAAGAAAAGCCTTTGGCAGGTTGCCTAATTAGACCAAGGTTGGTGATAAGGCTGAAGAATTGTGTTATGAAGAATTTGTTTTGAATTAGTTTGGACTATGCTGAGAATGAGTTAATTCTCAGCTGTTCTAATAAAGACCATTTGTTTCAAACTGATTGCATCTGATAATACCTACTTGGGCCTGGGTCACAACACTGGCTGTGAAGTGCACGGATGGCAGTCATGGGATCGCAGGATGCGAGGATCAGTCATAAAGTTACCTTTTCAGCACCATTGTAGCAGCACCAAGTCAAAAGGTAAAAGAAAAAAAAGGAAGTTGCTTTGAGACTGTAAGCTTCTTCTTTCTCTGAAGACACCTAAGGAGCTGGACCTTAAGAATTTTTTTTTTTTAATTTGATTTATATGCCGCCCTTCTCCGGAGACTCAGGGCGGCTTACAATGCGTTAAGCAGTAGCCTTCATACTTTTGTATATTTATACAAAGTCAGCTTATTGCCCCCACAAACTGGGTCCTCATTTAACCTACCTTAGAAAGGATGGAAGGCTGAGTCAACCTTGAGCCTGGTGAGATTCGAACAGTAATTGCAGACAGCTGGTTTTAATCACTATGCTTTTAGTCTGCTGAGCTCTTATTTACTTTAAAGAAGTAAAGGCCACCCCAATGATGCCCTCGAAGTGATGTCCCAGTGCCTGGAAGCCGTGCGGATCTGGATGGGGAGAAACAAACTCAAGCTCAACCCGTCCAAGACGGAGTGGCTGTGGTTCCCGGCATCCCGATATAGTCAGTTGATTCCATCACTGACTATCGGGGGCGAGTCTTTGGCCCCCGCGGAAAGGGCTCGCAATCTGGGAGTCCTCCTGGATAGGCAGCTGTCTTTGGAGGAACATCTGACGGCTGTAGCCAGGGGGACCTTTTGTCAGGTTCACCTGATTCGCCAGTTGCGGCCCTTTCTTGATCAGGATTCCCTGTGCACAGTCACTCACGCCCTTGTCACCTCTCACCTAGACTACTGTAACGCTCTCTACATGGGGCTCCCCTTGAAGAGCACCCGGAGGCTCCAACTGGTCCAGAATGCGGCCGCGCGGGTAGTGATGGGAGCAGTGTGGCGCTCCCACATAACACCGCTCCTGCGCGAGCTGCACTGGCTTCCAGTGGTCTTCTGGGTGCGCTTCAAGGTGTTGGTGATCACCTTTAAAGCACTCCATGGCATAGGGCCTAGTTATCTCCGAGACCGCCTGCTGTCACCGATGACCTCCCATCGACCCGTGCGCTCCCACAGAGAGGGCCTTCTCAGGGTGCCGTCAGCCAAACAATGTAGGCTGGTGACCCCCAGGGGGAGAGCCTTCTCTGTGGGGGCACCCACCCTGTGGAACCAGTTGCCCCCGGAGATTAGGAGAATTCATGACCTCAGTGCCTTCCGCCGTGCCCTAAAAACACATTTTTTCCAACAAGCCGGGCTGGCTTAAGAAGAAATTTTAAATATTTTGAATATTTTAATTGGTTTGTGAGTTTTAAATTTTGTAGCCAAATTATATATATTTTAATTGTCTTAATATTTATATTTCATGTTTTTATTTCTGGCTGTACACCGCCCTGAGTCCTCAGGGAGAAGGGCGGTATAGAAATTGGAAATAAATAAAATAAATAAATTACTTTAAAGAATACTAAAAAGTAGTTAATTGAGAAGAACAATGAAAAAAGGTCACAGAAGGTGATCACGTGACCCTGGGACACAGCAACGGTCTAAGTATGAACCAGTTGCCAAGCATCTGAATTTTGATCACATGGCCTTGGGGATGCTATGAAAGCCGTAACGATGAAAAACGGTCATAAGTCACTTTTTTCAGTGCTGTTATAACTTTAAACAGTCACTAAAGGAACTGTAGAGGTTTTATTTTATGGGTGGGGGGACAGGAAGGGACAAGACCAGAGGTGGGCTGCTGCCGGTTCAGGCCGGTTAGTGTAAACCGGTAGTTCCGACCAGCAGCTGGTCCCACCCACCTGCCCTGGAGCTATCCTATCCTATATGGTTGCCGTGTTTTTGAAGCTGTGCACACGCTCACATTTTCTGTGCTGGGCGAACCGATTGTTACATTATGTAACACCCACCTCTGGATGGGACCATAACTCCCTTGGAAGATCTTGCCTCTGCCTAGAACTCTGCCCATCTCCCCACCCGAACCTTCTTCCTGGCGCCTGGAACACCCCTTTCTGAAGTTTCATTCTGACCTGCATTACGTACACTATGGATGACAGTATTCCACCTGTGCCACCTGCCCCCTGAGAATAAAATGCATGAACAGACACTGTCTTTGTCCTTTCTTAGTGATAACACAATCTTTAATCTAAATTGCAAACCATGGCCACAAAATGTCTTCTTCTGCTATCGCGAGATATATACTACCCTGTTTCCCCAAAAATAAGACATCCCTTGATAATAAGCCCAATCGGGCTTTTGAGCTCATGGAGTAAAATAAGCTCTCCCCTGAAAATAAGCCCTCCCCAAAAATAAGCCCTCCCCCAAAAATATTTAAATGCATTCGCACCCGGTCCCTGCCATTTCCTCTGGTTAGGGTTAGGGAGATAGAGCTGGAATTCAGGTAAGATGGCAAGAGGAGCCCCATCTTTCTCCACATGCCCCAAAATAATAAGACCTTCCTGAAAATAAGGCCAAGCGCTTATTTCGGGGTTAAAAAATATATAAGACGGACTTCTGGCGGGGACATAGAGTCGTGGCTGCACAGGAGAGAAGCGCTCTCTTTCTGATGCCAGTTTTCTGAGCTTTTGGTGCCTTTTTTGGTGAAGACCGATCCTGGAGAGATCGGGAATAAGGAGGGGAAACTTCGGGGGAGGCGAGGAGAGGTGCGATCTCCCGCCGTACCAAGAAGATCCCTCATTCCAGGCTTGGAAGAAGCCAGCCGGTGCGACGAGCACAGCTGGCCCGGAGGCTTGACGAGCCGATTGAAATCATTGGGAGCGGAGGAGTGAGTACAGTGTGAGATTTCCGAGGGTGAGCAGACAGCGAGAGTCAAAAATCCAGGCGATTTGGCGCAAAACTGAGGAGGAAATATTTTTCCGGAGGGGTAGCACGAAAAGAGAAGAACTCAGAGCGTAAAGGTGGCGGCAACTGAAGAGGTGAGCAGAAAGGAAGAGGACGGAACATAGACCAGTGGAGAAAGAATAAAAGACACTAAAATAGCGAAAAACGAAGGCGAGGAGAAGTGGATTTAAATCACAGAGACTTAAAGAAAAACGGACAACCTTTGTATCCTCCCCTTTTTTTTCTTTGGTTGCCCTAATGGAAGGAGAGAGGTAGTGTGGCAGAATAAAAAAACGGCAGACTGTAACTGGGCAGATTGGAGATCGCCATACTGAAATAGGGAAAGACTCCGTGAAAAAGAAGCAAGTTGGTTTTCCCCTTTGTTGAAAATATAACAAACAAGATTTACAGAACTCATAAAACATTGGAAACATATTGTTCTTATAAAGCCCTCTTTTACTTAAATATAGATAACTGTGATTGATACTTATTAGAATTGATTAAGAATTACAGCGATACTTGTTTAGCAATAATAAAATAGCATATAAAATAATATATAGTAAGCTAGAATATTTGAGAACTACATAATCATAGTGACTTAGAAGAAATTATTGGGAAGTAATTAAATTTAATTAAATTTGAACAATTTTTTTTTATTTGTGATTTTAGATAAATTAAGTATTATAATTATTAACTATTAAGTATTAAGAATTGATTAAGTTTGTGATTATTTAAACTACATATTTATACATATCTATACATATTTATATCTATTTATACCTATAATATTTATTTATATCAACGTATATTAGTATTATATTGTAATATTTATATTATACTTAAACTTATAGTACTGCTACATTTTTTATGAAGATTTTATAGAGATAACTAACTGGTCAAAGGAAATTTACTTAAAGAAAAGAGAAAAAGATAATTTAAAATTTTGGATGGTGATTTGGGAGAAAGTTGATAAAATATTGGAGGAACAATATAGAATTTTGAAAGAAATGACGAGCACTACTACAACAACGTTGAAAACGGGAAAGAAAACAACATCAATTTTAGCAGGAACATTGGCCTCCCCGGTGTCACAGAAAACATTGGAGGGAATGTTTGCATCAGAGAAGCAACCAAGCACGCCTGGTATGCCAACGATGCAAGCTACATTAATGACAATCCAAGAAACAATGGTTAAACTACAAGAATGCATGACCAGAAATCATGAACAATCTAGAAAAGATATGGATGAGGTAAAGAGAGAAGTTAAGAACGACATTCAAAAGATTGATGAAAAAATGGACCTGATACAATAAATTATTCAAAAAAATGATCAAAGAATAAAAGAAATAGAACAGAAGACTGAATTGACAGAAGGAAAGCTGGAAGCATTGGATACAAAAATGACGGGACTAAATAAGGAACTCGAGAATACAGTAGCGCAATTGGAAATGGAAAAAGCAGCATTTTTCCTACGTTTCCAAAATGTAGTGGAAGAGAGGGAGGAAGACCTGACGATGATAATGGCAGAGATGATAGCTGAGTCTCTCCAAAGAAAAGGGAAGAAATAATAAATGAATTAGATGAAGTGTACCGGGTTCACACAAACTACGCCCGGCAACACAAACTCCCTCGGGAGGTACATATAAGATTTGTAAGAAGAAAAGTGAGGGATATTGTATACAAAATAACGAAGGATGAACCTATGTACTATAGGAATAAAGAAATAATAACTTTGAAACAAATCCCTAAAAGAATAAGAGACTTGCGGAAAGAGTACTGGTTCCTGGCCACGCTGCTAAATAGAAGATATATACCATTTAGATGGACGCCGCCGGAAGGGATGTTAGTAACGTGGCAGGGAAGGAAAATAAAGGTGGATTCGCAGGACAAAGCGAGGGAATTATATGATCAAATGATAGGAAATGAGGAAACAAGTGACAGTAAAGAAGAAGGAGGAAGGAATATAAAAGGAAAGCAGAGACGGGAACGTGAAAGAACTCCACCACAAGGAGGAAAAGAAAAAGAAGGAGACACTCAGGAGGAAGGAGGAGTGCAAACAAGAGGCCAAAAAAAAGAACAAGAAGAAACAAAGAAGAAACAACAACAGGAAAGTCAGTAAGAAATGGAAAGAACATTAAAAATTTTGTCAGTGAATGTAAACGGACTCAACTCACCATCCAAACGACACCAAATTTTCAAAAAAATTCTGAAACAAAAATTGGATATAGTGTGCCTCCAGGAGGTACACGTAAGAAAACAAGACATAAAATATATACAAAATAAGAAATTAGGTAAAGCATATTCATCTTTGGCAGAAGAAGAAAAAAGAGGAGTAGTGGTATATATAAAGGAAGGAATAGATAGCAGTATAAGATATATAGATACTGAAGGTAGAATAGTGATGATAGAGTTAAGACTTGATTTCAAAAATATGTTATTGGTAGTAATATATGCACCAAACAGTAAACAATTAGAATTCTATAGAAAAGTGCATGAGAAAATTATGGATCAAAAAATGGAAAATGTATGTCTGATTGGAGATTTTAATGCTATTTTAGATGTGAGAAAAGATTATAAATGTACCAGCAAAATAAAAATAAGAAAAATGTATTACCCAGGACTTTTACAGATATGGTGGAAGAGTTAAACATGATAGATAGTTGGAGGTTCCATAATCCTGAAACCAAGCAATTTACATACTACTCGAACCCGCACAAGTCCTGGTCTAGGTTAGACATGGTATGGGTATCCAGCATATTAATGAGGGAAATAGAAGCGGTGGAAATTCTACCAAACAAGTGGGCGGATCACAACCCATTAATGATGACGTGGAAGGGGCAGCAGAGAAAGAAAAATAGATGGACAATGAATACTCAGTTAATAAAAGAAAAAGAATATAAGAAATATATGGAAAAGGAACTAGAACTGTTTTATAAGGAGCATGTGAAACAACACACCTCCCTACAAAATTTATGGGACACTACCAAGGCATACGTAAGAGGCCTTACAATAGCATACAATGCAAAACGTAGAAAAGAGAGAGAAAAAGAATATAACAAATTACAAGAAGAAATTCAAAATTGGAAGAGTAAATTGCAAAGAAAACCAGGAGATGAACAAACAAGAGTAAAATGGATAGCGGCAAAACATAAGTTAAATATATTAGAACAAGGGCAATATGTAATGACTCTAAAATATATACGGCAGAATTATTTCGAACACGCAAATAAACCGGGGAGGTGGTTGGCATACAGGCTGAGAAAGGAAAGAGAAAAAAGAATAATTCAGAAATTACAAGATGAGGAGGGGAGGATCCAACAAAGTATAGAGAAGAAAAAGGAAATAACACTCCAATATTATCAAAAACTTTATGAGAAGGATATAGTAACAACGGAGGAAATTGAACATTATGTAAAAGAAAAGGGAGTACAAACATTAACGGAGGAAGAAAAAGAGTTATTAGACAGGGAGATTACGGCAGGTGAATTAAAAGAAGCGCTGAAAAGACAGAAAAATAATAAAACTCTGGGGACCGATGGCCTACCAACGGAGTTCTATAAAACATTTGGAGAATTATTAAATGGAATATTATTAGAAGTATATAATGAAGCCCTGATGGAGGCAAAATTACCAAACACATGGAAAGAAGCGTACATCTCTCTAATACCGAAAGAGGGGGCAGATGCCACATTAATAAAAAACTATAGACCGATTTCTTTGTTGAACACCGATTACAAAATTTTTATGAGTATAATTGCTAATAGGCTGAAAAAAATACTACATAACAAAATACATCAGGACCAAAATGGTTTTTTACCCACAAGACAAATAAAAAATAATTTAAGGATGGTAATGGATGTTTTAGAATATTACGAGATGCATCCAGAGAGACAGGTGGCCCTGATCTTTCTGGATGCACAAAAAGCATTTGACCAAGTAAACTGGCAATTTATGAAACAACAAATTAAAAATATGAATTTTGGTGAGAAATTTACAAAAATGATAACATCAATATACCAGGACCAAAAAGCATGTATTTTGGTAAACGGGGACCCAACGAAATTTTTTGGAATAAATAAAGGAGTAAGGCAGGGATGCCCACTATCGCCCCTACTTTTTATCTTAACGTTGGAAAATTTGTTAATTAGAATTAGGGCAAATAAAGAAATACAAGGATTAAAGATTAAGAGAGAAGATTACAAGGTCCAAGCCTTTGCGGACGATCTTGTTTTCTTCATAGAAGATCCAATAGAAACAACCCCCAGATTAATAAAAGAAATTGAAACTTTTGGAAAAGTAGCAGGCCTAAAAATTAATAAAGAAAAAACGAATATGATAATAAAAAATATGACAACAAAACAAGTAGAGAAATTAGTAAAAGATTCAGGATTACAGGTAGTCAAAAAAGTCAAATACTTAGGGATAAATCTGACAGCTAGAACAGTAACAATAAAACAGGATAATTATGAACCTTTAGTCCAGAAAATAAAAGAGGATTTGGATAAATGGGGGAAATTAAGACTATCCTTACTGGGGAGGATAGCAGTGATAAAATCAAATATACTTCCAAGACTCCTTTATTTATTCCAAACGATACCAATAAAATTAGACAAAAAATTCTTTGATAATTTGGATAAAATAACAACAAATTTTGTGTGGGAAGGGAAAAAATCAAGAATAAAATTGAACATATTACAAGATGACAGAATTAGAGGCGGATTTGGTTTCCTGGCATGGCAAAAATATTATAAAGCAGCAAGCTTGTTATGGATTAAGGAATGGATAACCCTGGAGAACCAAAGATTGTTAAATCTGGAAGGACATGATCTAATGAAGGGATGGCATGCTTTTATTTGGAATTCTGGAAATAAAATATATAAATATTTCAACAACCATACTATTAGAAAATCCTTAATTAATACATGGCAACAAATTCGACATAAACATTCCATTAAAATTCCTGGTTGGTTATCAACAATAGAAGCAATTACTCACCCCAATATACTATCAGAACAAAAAATATTAAGATATAGAGAAGTATTGGATATGCAGGGGAAATTAAAAACTAGGGAAGAACTAAAAGAACAAGGAATAGCAATAGACTGGTGGCCCTAAAACAAGATATAGGAAGGATCAGGAGGAGGGAGGAATAGACTTAAAACAAAATCGATTAGACAAATTATTAGAATCTAAAGAAGGGAAATTAATTTCGAAAATATATAAATATCTACTCGAATATGATTTGGCTGAAGAATTGGTTAAAGGGCAGATGATAGCGTGGGCGAGGAATATTGGCCACAGTATACAGCTGGAAGAATGGGAAAGAGCGTGGGAAAACAACTACAGCATGACAAAATCAGTGGCCTACAAAGAAAACCATTATAAGATGTGGTATCGATGGCATCTGGCCCCCACAAGATTAGCGAAAATGTACCCAAATATAAACCCGACATGTTGGAAATGTAAAGAAGCACAAGGAACTTATTATCACGCTTGGTGGCTCTGCCCAGAAATTAAGAAATATTGGAACAAGATAAAAACATGGATAATCGAAATAACAGGTTATGAAATTGAATTAGAACCCGAATTTTTTTTATTAGGCATGATTAAAAAGAATATTAGAAATGATATAAAATACTTAATACTCCATATAATTACGGTGGCAAGATTAGTATTAGCACAACTTTGGAAAATAGATCGAATGCCAACTGATCAGGAGTTAATACAAAAAATTTACACATGTGCAGAAATGGACAAACTAACTTTAGAGTTACAGGATAAGGAGGACTCAAAATATTATATAATATGGAATAGATGGTATCAATGGATAAACCAGAGAAAGGGAAATGGGTAGAGACAGAATTTAGAAGAAATCAATATAATTAAAAACAGCACTGTCAGAGAAATAGAAAACGAAATATGCCACGGTATGTTGGCATTTATGTATATATGTATATATAATGGAAATTAGTTAGAAATTGTGTATTGTATATGTAAATTTGTCTCTTGATTAAGAGAAATTTGTATGTTTTAAATGGTTTTATAAATGAATAAAGTTTTGTTTTTAAAATTAAAAAAAAATATATATAAGACAGGGTCTTATTTTCAGGGAAACATGGTAGCTACGGGTCACCAAGTCGATTCAAACACTGCGTTCAAAGTTTTGCTGCGCCACAGGAACTCTGGTGTTCTACGTTTTGCCGAAGCGGTTGTCATCAATCGATTGAAACCTCCTTTGTGTGTGCAGAAACAACTGTATGTCAATCTATATCTTCCTTGGGTGTAAGGTTTGTCATGGGCTGGTCTCCACATAAGTCGTATGTTTAAATAACGCTCTCTCTAGATCCTATGTTCTATGTCGCTTTTAACCATGTTATTGTAAGTTTGGTATTGACTAGTCAGTACAAAATGCTTGCATCTACCGCTGTTTGTTTTTTAACTGCATGGTTTATATCAGGGGTGTCGAACTTAAGGCCTGCAGTATGCTTAGATCTGGCCCACAAGGCCACCCTGGTAACAGCAAAAGACTGGCCTGCTGTTTCTCTCCCAGGGAAAATGGAGCTCAGGAGGGCTTCAGGCAACCCTCCCGAGCTCTGTTTTCACTGGCAGAGGGTTGCAGGAGTCCATCGCAGCTGAAAACAGAGTTCGGGAATCCGTTTTCACTGACAGAACATTTGGGCCACCACAGGAATCTCTCACACGAGTGATGTCGAGCTGGCCACGCCCATCCCAGCCTCCCAAGGTCAAACACAACCCTGATCCAGCCCTCAATGAAATCTAGTTTGACACCCCTGGTTTAAACGTTTAGTCTGTTTATTGGTTACGTTTTGTTTTCCTGCCTTTCGATAAAAACTATACAGAAGCAGTGGAGGTAATAATTTGAGCTATTCAAAATCCACCGGCTGCCTAAGTGCGTGATTTAAATAAAATAAAATAAAATAAAATGCCGTTTTTTACAGCATGCTCCAAGAAGTATTGTCTCTTTCAGACTGGAGACAATTACATTTTTGAAAGGAACAAAAGCCTAAAACGTTATGCTCTGTTTTAAGTACTGCTCAACTAAGGTACACTTTGCGCTAAAAAGAAATCTAGGAACTGAAGAAGGCCCTAAATTACCTTCTTACTTTAATGACAAATCACAGCTTCTCTCAGTATTAATGAACAATGTGAAAGGAATGCAATTTAGACAATTCGTTCAACCTAACAACATCAAGAGCTAATATCCCTGCGAAGGGAGAGGGCGTCTCCTGCTTCAGGTATATCCACAGGATTAGATGTTTCTTTTAATGGGCTTATTCTGCCCAGATGCAATTAGGTACAGAAAAGCCCATTATCTATGCACAGAAAAGTACCGTTGCTCTCGCTGGTTTCCCACTGCAATATCCACTTCTCAAATTCAAAGTAATGCAAAGGCAGCTCTTCACTTACTGAAATCGATGAGGAACCTCCCAAATCCTTGCCTTTGGTACTGGGGCATGATCATGATGCAGGAGACATTGTACTTCTGCTGGCAGAGCTTTTCCTGGAAAAGAGGAAACGGGAGACAGCTGAAAATATCGTGAAGGAGCTGCTTTTGCCCGCCCACCCCCACTCCGCGTTCATCTTCGAACATTATTCCAGAAAGCAACAGGTGAAAACTGAGATTACACTCTGCCTCAGAAAGCAGAACAAGGCAAAGGAGACCAAAACTCGAAAGATTCTGTGTTTTATGAATGAAGAACTGGAAGGGGGATTAATCCAAAAGGAACTGTGCGATCAAATTTTTTAAAAATAAAGTGGGGGGGGGAAGATGGATATTTATCCTTCCCCATTCCCCCCCCCATAGGAATTATGCAAAAGAGGTAACACCCCTACCACCCCCCCCCAGCATTCATTCATATAGGGTGGATCAAAAGCCACACGTATCAAAACGACTGCTTTCCGTTTTTATTTCATCCGCCAACATTGCCTGGCACAACTGTTTATCTACAATAAAGTTATACTCTGGAATCTTAAGCATACCAGTTCTGCTTGGGACATCACCCAAGGTCAGACAAAATAAAAATTCCTCCAAAAATGTCTCTTACAGAGACTGTAGGAAGCTAACCTCAAAGTAAGATCCTGGGACACGTTTTATGATTGGTCAGGGGTTCACATCTGTTGAGAAAGATCTTTTAGAGAGGTCTGTCTTTGGGAGAGAACCTTCCATGGTGCTAAGACGCTTATCAGGTTTCCAAGTAATGCACACACAGACACACACACACCCAATGAAAGAAAATTCCAAGGCTTGAGTTTCTTCAAAGTTCCATTTTATTAGAGATGTCATACTGGCATATCTAGGAAAATCCGAATCTGAAAGCTTCCAGGTTTTCCTCACTCAAAGGAAAGTCCAAGTCCCTGCCCAACACCCACAAGTCCATCACATGGTCCAATCCAAGCACCGTCCCAACTGGAGATGCCTCCCAGTTCCAACCGTCCAGGTGCAGGGCAAGATGTCCTTGACTCTCTGAGAAAGGAATGTTATTATGACTACATATCACCCTGATTCCATACAATCCCCCCTCCCAGTTTCCCACAGTAGTAAATGTGGCAGGCCTGAAGGCCCAATGCAAAAGATGGCTTCCAGGTCTGACAACACCACTGTCCTTACCATGTGATTGAAGCCAGGATGAAGAAAGGTTGGTTCAAGGGAATATCTTACTAGTAAACCAAAACCATGAAGTTTGTTACCTGGAGTCTTCTAGAACCAGAAAGGGGAGGGGAGCGTTTGTGTCACTGTGGCGGGTGGGAAGTTTACCTCCCCCCACCACATTTTTAAGGAGATCAGTGAGTGTGGGATAGGAGGAAAACCAGGAAAGCAAAATGGAGTTTATGAGATGACTGGCTACATCCATGGTCCTTCGGAAATAGGAGTGGATAACCTCTCCGGCTGCAGATGGGTACCAGCACCCTATTTGCGGCTCCTGAGATGCCATCCGTGAAATTTGGTGGCAAAACCTCTGAATGTTGGGAATTATGCCTCTCAGAGTAAACTACAAAAAGAAAGGGGGGGGATGGGACTCCAAAGCCCTCATTCCCTCTCTCCATCCACCCACAGGATGACAGCAGAGCCATCTTCATCACTCCCTCCTTTGATGACAATCTACAACCTTCCAACCACCCACTCAGGAAAAAAAGAATGGTAGACCTCCATCCAGGAAAGCGGTCCATAATGCCCAATCTAGTATAATTTACTATTTTTTCTTACGCAAAAGGAATCAATAGAATGAACAAAAAGAGTAAAGAAATAAATTAATGTATTTAATTAATGTAAATGATGGAACAAAGGTGCCCCGAGAATCTATCTGGTGTACTCCGAAGCAGGCAAAATGCAAATTAGAGACCCCTTGAATAAACTGGTAATTGTGAATAGATAACAAGCAAACTATATTTCATTAAGATTTGCTCAGGATTTTTTTTTAATCAGATGTTAAGTATCTATTTATTCTAGTGAACAGATGGTCCTTCTGTCAGACTTCTAACAATTGGGAGAAGAAGCTGGAACCAGCCAAGCAAAAGAAGAAGGGACGAATTTGGAATGCAGAACATCCAGCATTTCTCCGTATGTGAACTTTCAACTCCCAGAATTCCCCAGCCAGCATGCTGGCTGAGGAATTCTGGGAGCTGAAATCCACACATCTTTACAGTTTACAGGGTTGAGAAATGCAGAAAAAGCAAAGAAGACATTCAGTAACTTCTGGTCTGTTCCTTCTTTTGCTTTATGCTGTTTCATTCATGTGTGAGGAATAATGTATGAATGTATTTTTACAATGACTATGATAACAGTCCATCAATATTGTTGTATGTACACTGAGAGTTTATGCACAGGAGATAGATTCCTAATCACACTTGGCCAATAAATAAATTCTAATTCTAATTCTAATGCAGGGCTGCAGAACTCAGTTCCAAAAGCAATGGCGCGGGGAAACCCCAAAGAGATTCTAATGCGTTTGGGTGATCCTACTCAGGACTCAGGAAGTTGTGCAAAATTGGGCGGGTGATGGGTTTTGGAAGAAAGAGAAGTGGCCCACACACCATTTTTGTTTCTGAGAGATGATGATGTTCGTCCATCGTGTTCGAAGAGGACCTTGACATCTAGCAGGTTGTAGGGTGTCCACAGGTGGCTGGTAAGGCCTTTACGGGCATGGAATATTCTGCTACATGCTGGGCAGACGTGTGTGGACACCACTGCTGCAATATTTGCAGCTCTGGCTTTGTGGAGTGCTCGCTTCTCTTCGGCTGTGGCTCTTCTTCTGTGCTTCAAATGTCTGGCAGCCTTGGTGGATCAACGTGCGTCATGTCGATCAATCTTGTGCCAGGGTTTCCCAGGTGTCGATATCCAGGGACTTGAAAGAGGCTTTCAGTGTGTCTTTGTATCGCTTCCTTTGTCCCCCGTGTGATGGCTTTCCTTGAGACAGATCACCATAGAGGAGCTGTTTAGGGATGCGATGGGTCTAGCATCCTTGCAATATGGCCTGCCCAGTGTGTCTGTCTGGGCTTTCATCAGCAGGGTGTGAACCGATGGCAGGCCTGCTCTGGAGAGGACTTCTGCATCTGGCACCTTGTCCTGCCACCGGATTCTCAGAATTCTGCAGAGGCAGGTCGTGTGGAAGTGGTTCAATTGCCTAGCCTGCCTCCTGTATACAGTCCAAGGCTCACTGGCCAAATCAGGGTAGTTAGCACTACTGCTCGGTAGACTTTGAGCTTTGTAGCAAAGCTTATTCCATGGCGGTCCCACACGTTGGCCAGTAGTCCGCTGAAAGCTTGCCTTGGCGATTCTGCCGTTGACCTCGATGTCAATTGTCACTGCGCGGGAGAGGGTGTTGCCAAGGTATGTAAATTGGCCCACTGCTCGCAGCTTCTGTCCCTTCACTGTGACGGTGGGCCCTTGGTGTTGGACTGGTGTGGAGTGGCTGGTGCATCATCTCAGAAATGAACCACTCAATGGAAGACAGGAAAAGAACACCTTACTAAACCTCCTATGTTGAAACAAAATGCATGTTTTGGAATTGCAGCTGCTCGTCACCTCATGTAGGCCAGCCAGGAGGACATTATAGCCATGGGTAGGCTAAATTCCCAATCCCATATTTTGAGGGAGGAGTTCATTTTTGGCCTAGTGCAGGGGTCTCCAAAAATAGCAACTTACAGACTTTAACTCCCAGCGTGTCTGGCTGAGGAATTCTGGGAATTGAAATCCACAAGTTGTGAAGTTGCCAAGGTTGGAGCTTCTTGGCCCCAGCTCTTCTGCTATCTTGCTTATCAGTATCTTCCCCCCAATTCTGGACAGCAATAACAATAGCCCTTAGACTTGTATACCGCTTTACTGTGCTTTACAGCCCTCTCTAAGCAGTTTAGAGTCAGCATGTTGCCCCCAACAGTCTGGGTCCTCATTTTACCCACTTCAGAAGGATGGAAGGCTGAGTCAACTTTGGGCCGGGTGAGATTCGAACTGCCAAATTGCAGGCAGCCAGCAGGCAGCAGAAGTAGCCTGCAATACTGCATTCTAGTCACTGTGCCACTGTGGGCTCTTAATCTTAGTGGATCAAATGGATACACTCCTAAACCAAGCACTGGGCTGCAGTTTTCTAATACTTCTTTTTCAAACTAGAGCCTTTTTTTTTTCAGTGCATATTGGAACACTGTCACAGCTTCCTCCTGCAATGGACATCTTTCATGAGAAATTGCGGCAGGGGGTTTTCAAACATAACTCAGGAAAAAGGAGCTTTCTGTGTAATTTAAAAACCCACTCTCTGAGTTTATTGGATTTCTATACCACCCTTCTCCCAGAGGGACTCTTTAATTTGCATCCTTATCATTTATTATCAGTTAATTATTAATTAATTAATTATTAATTTGCACCATTATTATTAGTATTTCCGTTTATCTTTATTAACAAATACAATACGATAGAACTCAAGAATTTTCACTGAAAGAGGAAAAACTGATGTGCACATATTGAAACGTAATCAAAATGAGTGATTGTGTGTCAGCTATCCCACACTTCATGTGGAAAGCAAACATAAAAACATTGGGAGAGAATGCCATCACTGCCAGATTATATTCCCATTTCAAAAAGAAGAATTTTAAGAAACGGACCAAGTTAAGACCAGAAACAAAGCTAAATTGATTTGAGTTCCACAAAGTCAGAAAAATGGCACCTACGGCCAGGGTCTTAATAGGTTCGTCCTACAATGAGGAACAATTATGTACAATGTCATTCATCTGTGCTTACTTACAACTTACCCTTCATATAAGCCACATTTTTCCCTCTCCTTTTAGGGGCAAATCCAGATGGAAGGTTGGAGTGCCTGGGACGAGCAGAGAAGCCTAAGATGCCCTGAATCCTATGGAGCTGTTGCTTAAATCAGTAGCCAGAAAGATGGGTTAAACTGCCAAGACTCGTCCAGTGCAGAAGAGTTGAGACTCGTACTGCAGCTTTTGACGGGGCTACAATACGTAGCCCAACCTCTTAGCACCACCGTGAAGGTGTCCACAATGTCTCTGAATAGAGCTGGAAGGGACCTTGCAGGTCTTCAAGTCCAGCACCCTGCTCAAGCAGGAGATCCTATACCATTTCAGACAGGCGACTGTCCAGTCTTCAAAAACAAAACAAAACAAAAAAAAAAAAAAGGAAAAATTCCAAGCAAGATTTGAAATCATTCATTTCTTTGGAATATTTTCTTTTGGAATATTTTAATATTTTCTTTGGAAAGTATTAAGAGGCACCAAGCTGCAGTGCATTTTAGGCTGTGGGGATCAACACTGATTTTCAGCAAGAATGGCTGGTTTTATTACAGGTAGTCCTGGACTGAGACTGTTGAGCAAGGCAGTTGGTTAAGTGAGTTGCACCCCATTTTATGATCTGTTTTGCCATGGTTGTTAAGTGAATCATAAAGGTTCCCTTCGCGCATATGTGCTAGTTGTTCCTGACTCTAGGGGGCGGTGCTCATCTCCGTTTCAAAGCCAAAGAGCCAGCGCTGTCTGAAGACGTCTCCGTGGTCATGTGGCCGGCATGACTAAACGCCAAAGGCGCACGGAACGCTGTTACCTTCCCACCAAAGGTGGTCCCTATTTTTCTACTTGCATTTTTTACGTGCTTTCGAACTGCTAGGTTGGCAGAAGGTGGGACAAGTAATGGAAACTCACCCCGTTACGCAGCACTAGGGATTTGAACCGCTGAACTGCCGACTTTTCGATCGACATGCTCAGCGCCTTAGCCACTGAGCCACCACGTCCCCTAAGTGAATCATAGCAATTGTTAAATGAACAGGAATGGCAGTTGGGTAAATCCTGCTTCCCCCATTGACTTTGCTTGCCAGAAGACAACTGAGGAAGATCTCAAATGGAGGTCACATGACCCTAGGACCCTGCGACCAGCTACCAGGTGCCCAATTTTTGATTGCGTGACCATGGAGATGGTGTGACAGTTGTAAAGTGCGAGGACCAGTTGCAAGTCACTTTTTTCAGTGCTGCTCTAACTTTTGAGCGGTCACTAAATGAATAGTCGTAAGTCAAGGACTACCTGTATTTATGTTTCTGTACCTTTGTACACCAACAGCTGGTCCTCTCTTGAAGTCCCCTCTTTATATCTGGGACTTTATAGAAAATATCACATAAAAAATTTACATTCAACCACCTTGGTCCACGTGTCTTTTCTGCTATTGAGAAGACACCATTTTGGGCAAAGTATTATGCCCTCATCGTTTTTGTAAGTTGGCCTGTTTTATTCTCACTGAGCATCTCCTGCTAAGCAACTGCTGATATCTTTCAGCCTCACTGCTGGCGGGAATCTCATATTGTGACGACTTATTCCTTATGTTTAGCACTTCTCGGTTCAGAACTCCTTGAAATTTACATAATTCCAGTCTTTTGCTATTCTGCCAGGTAAACATGTATCTCTTTGTACTATTCTATAAAACACCCTGGAATGTATTCAGGTAGAGCAAGGGAGCGCAAACACTTTATGAAATTTAAAAAGGAAAAAAAAGAAATAATCTTTGACAGGGGCGTCCATATGGGAAGAGACCAAAGAAGTCAAGAAGCGCCAGTACTTGTGCCATCGAAGTCCCATCCTTTTCTACGTACTTCAATCACACCGTCGTGTCTGACATCTTGACTTTTTGGGCCCTCCCCCTGTGGTCACTCCTGGCCAATCAGCAAACAGATGAAGAAGAGTGCTAGAAGATAACTCCCTCCCTCTGTTTAACCCATCCTGCTAACTACAAATCTAAGCAACAAACAGCTATGGGTCAACTCACAGCAGGACTCCTTTAGCAATAGAGTAAGGCTCAGACACTTCGTAAGGCAATGCCGGACCAGGGATAATCTGGGGCAACTTTGCTGGTCCCACACACTGCATCCTCTTCATCTGAGCCTGAAAGAAAGAAGAACATGGGTGGGAGGCTGGAAAAGGGAGGCGTAAATAGGCAAGATGGTGGCAAAAATATCATTTCGGATCATGGGTCCATAGTAGTTTTTGGGTTTTGAGGAGTTAGACTTCACAAAACGTAGCCTTAAATCTGGTCTGAGGTTCTAGGTTTGCAAAATCCAGTTACTTTATTTTTTTAAAAAAATAATTTTATCCCTTTTCTTCCAGGTAACTAATGAGGGAAGTACAGATCGAACATACTATATGCAAGTGACAAATTATATGAAATAGGCAACTCAATAAAGTAAGGGAGAGTTAAATGGCTGAAGGCAGCACCTCCTCTGAACAACTATTATTACCGTATTTTTCGGAGTATAAGACGCACCTACCTTTTTTGGTGAGGAAAAGAAGAAAAAGAAATCTCCCTCTGCCTCTGCGCAATTTTGCCTTGTTGCAGCAAACAGCAAAACAGCCTGCTTTACTTTCATTTTCGTTTTCAGCGTATCTTGATTAGCACAAGGGGGGAAAAAATCTGCTCCAGCAATTTACCTCCTTACAGCAAGCAGCTGAGCCCTGCGCAAAACAGCTGAGAGTCGGGAGGCTGATCCAATCAACTTGTGCTAATTAGGTTGTGCTGAAGCTGAAAGGAACTGTTTCTTCTTGCTGTTTGCTTGCAAGGAGGTAACTGCTGGGAGGCAGAGGCCAGTGGGTAGGGGCCAGTGGGTGGGCGGGGCTACATTCGGTGTATAAGATGCACCTAAATTTTCACCCCCTTTTGGGGGGGGGGGGAAAGGTGCGTCTTATACTCCAAGAAATACGGTATACTGTCAGGTTCTGCTTCAAACATGGGCAATTTAAGGGATCTGTGTGCCCTGTATTTTTGACCTGAATCCAATGTCTTTCAGAATACTTTTTTAAAAGGATAATGGCATTGTTATTTTCAAACAGGAAAAAAAATGTGTTCCTTCCCATTTGAAATGCCGTTTCCCAACCAACATTCTGCATAAAAGGCAAGACACTCGTAACGGTAAGATCAAACGTTTACCTTCGAGAAGTATCCAACTAAGTGGCACCCTTTCTCATCATTCTTGGTGAGAACATAGAAAAGGAATGGCTCAACATCATAGTATAAGGTTTTGTGGTCAAGAAAGAGCTTTGCTAACAAGCAAAGGTTTTGGCAATAAATCTTGCTGATATTCCCATCAACCTACAGAGGAAAGAATTTTCACATCAGTTATCTTAGCATAGCAGCAGCTCAACGCAACTCTACAAGGAACTATCTGTGCCATTCCTCCGATGAAGTGTACACAAGGTAATCCAAATTTAGCTTTTTTTTTGTTCATTTTCTCTAATTAGACATAACTCCGAGGGCACATTATTTAAGCTATGTTAAGCTTTAATAAGCTTAACAGCCTTGAGGAGGTTATGCAAAAAAAAAAGTAGAACAGAGCATTACTCTCACTTTCTGCACATCTGCAAATAAGAATCTAATCTGGCACATTTTAGAGTGGCTTTCAGATAGAATTCAAGATGATAAGATTACATGATGAAAGGTTTCCACGTTCAGTACAATGACAGCTCCATACTCATTCAGCACAGATTGAATTTGTTTTGGAGTTTGGTTATTTTATTTATTTATTTTTGGGGCCTTCAAGTCAGTTTTGATTCTTAGCAACTGTCTGGACATGTCCCTGCAGTTTCCTTGGCAAGATTTTGGAAGTGATTTGTAATTGCCTGATTCCTAGGGCTGAGAGAGAGTGACTGGGCCAGGGTGAACTTGCTGGGAACTCATGGTCTTCCAGTTTCTAGCATGATGCCTTAATTACTAGTCTCTGATTGAAAAGTACTTGATCCCAAATACATTCTTATATCTCTTTTAAGAATTAGGAAATTCTTCTGTCAATTTTGTATGAATTTTTGCCCTCTCGTATATTAATAGCTTATATTTTGGCCACTGACCAGTAAGCCATAAAGATTTACATATATTCCAGGTAAGAATTCAAAAAAGCGTTTCTATAAAATATATCGAAGTATTATTAGTATAACAATAGGGGGAAAATGCATTAATAGAAACAGAAGCTAAAATACATGTGGGCGTTATGAACAAACAAAGAAAAACCTGGTCAATTAACTTGAATAAAATAAGGTAGCTATAAAACGCCTGAAATACTCGGCAACTAAAAATTGTTTTAAGATACTGCTTTTTTAATATACTACTACAATTTTAAAACCGAAGCATTAGAATACTGTTATAAATATACTGTTAGGTACCTTCAGAATATTTTCCCCATCTAAAATTAATTCTTCTTCCTTTCTTACCTATCAAAACAAATATTATATCTGATACAGTTAACTATCTGGACAACTGTATTCTGCCTTTCTGGTCTAAAAAGCTGCTATCAATTAAAGTCAATACAAAGTCACAACTCCAAATACATAAATTAACACGGGAAGTAGCAAACTGTAATATCTAAAATCTTGCAGGCTAGGAATGAGCCACCAATATTTCTAAGGAATCACACAGCTCTTCTGATTCATTTCACTTGCCCCTTGCCCCTTGCCCCTTGCCCCTTGCCCTAACCTCTAGAGCCCTTTATAAATCATCAGCTCAAAACTCTGAATATACAAAATATGTAGCAGTATTCTGAGGTGGAGATGAGTTACTATGAACAGGTCATTCTTCAAACTGGGGTAAGAATTTAAAGGCCACTTTCTAAGGACAGCCACCAGATGCAGACCTATGCAGTGAAGTCTTTAGGACAGTGAGGGCAAACCTTTTACTCACTGAGAGATGAACAGGTACTTGTTTTGCGTGCTTGCTATCAACGCTAATGTGCAGTTCATCCCCGTGTGCTGCGCACTATCTGCGCATGCACATGGCTTGTGCGCACACAACCACACCATCTGCGCATGCGTGCAGGTTTCGCATGGCCCCCCTATGTCCTGCGCATGCAATTGCACCATCTATGCATGGTTTTCACACACATAATGTGCATGAATGCTGTGTGCATGCATGCACTGCGTGCAAATACTCTCACATGTATGCGCAAATGCATGCACATGTGCAGGAGAGCTCTAAAGATCAGGTGGGTCCCCTGAATTGCACGCATGCGCACTGGAGGCCCAAACATCAGCTGGGGCACGTGCGCATGCACAGCTGAGTTAGCTCGCGTGCCTGGAAAGATGGCTCTGCGTGCCACCTCGGGCACACGTGCCATAGATTTGCCACCATGGCTTTAGGAAGTCTCTAGCAAAGCCTTCGTTCCCATAACTAGTTCAAATAAATTCCTACACAGAGAACTCTAGGTAATCCTCGACTTACGACCACAATTGGGCCCAAACTTTCTGTTGCTAAGTGAGTTTTGCTCCCATTTTACGACTTTTCCTGCCACAGTTGTTAAGTGAACCACTGCAGTTGATCAGTTAGTACCACGGTTGTTCAGCGAATGTGGCTTCCCCCTTGACTTTGCTTGTCAGACGGCCGCAAAAGGGGATCCCATGACCTTGGGATACAGCAATGGTCATAAATATGAACCAGTCGCCAAGCGTCTGAATTTTGATCACTTGATCATGGGGATGCAGCAAAGGTCATAAGTGTGAAAAATGGCCATAAGTCGCTTTTTTTTCAGTGCCGTTGTAACTTTGAATGGTCACTAAATGAACTGTTGTAAGTCAAGGACTGCCTGTACTTAATTTTTGCTTTATTCTAATTTATTTGGTAGTTCGTCCTTAGAAAGACCGAGACAGGCTTGGACAGGGACAATGGCATGGTATTTCCAAATTTCCAGATGTTCTCTCTCTTGGGGCCCACATCCAATATTAAAACAGAAATGGCATAGGATTGAATAACAACTGCCCGTTCTTTCTTCCCACTTCCTAAAATTTCACCCCAAAAACATTGTAAGGCCAACACAGTAAATGGGGATCTAGGATTTGTAAGATTATATCACTGTCTTTCTCACTGTGCAACGTAAGGTAAGTTACGATCATTCACAGAACAGCAATGGTTTTTTCTAATGCAGAGACATGGGGTAAACTTCCTATTGTAAAACACAGAGTTTTTGCAAAGGGCTAAATGCGTATTAATTATACATTTCAAATGCCAGGTTTCTAGCTTAATTACCTCAGGAAATAAGAAGACGAGATAAAGCTTTAGCTCCACTTTTTTTGAGATTTAATTTTCCATTTCCGCTAGTTAAACTGTCAAAGCAACATGCATGACTTTCAGATCTGAGAAACTGTCTAAGAAATTCCAAAAAATACTTCCAAGCTTTGAATACTGTTTAGCAAACACATCAGGATGTAAATAAGCTGAACTTGTGTTTAAATTTAAATTTATTGAGATACATTTTATATGAACCTACTCCTTCAGGATTTAAAACTATTCATTATATGTGCAATAGATCAATTTTGTGTTGTTGCGATGAAATCAAGATATAATTGGTTAACGACATATCTATCTTAACTAATGAACTGTAGGGGACATATAGCTTTTATTTTTATTTTATACCTACTGTTTTAGATTTTTCACCCAGGTAATAACATAGTCACAGAAGGGTTAATATTGTATTTTGTGATTTATTCTCCATTGCTGTAATATTATTGTATTTATTTGCCACTGATTAAATAAGGATTATAGATTGATTGCATAAGGGCTTTAAAATCTACTTGAAATAAATTAAGGTTGCCCATTTCACTGGGAGGTAAGAGGCCAAACACCAGCTCATTCCCCCCCCCATTGTTTTATTTCATTGAAAAATGACCCCATCAATTGTACAAAGGATGCCAATGATATGTGTAGGCTGAAGCCACTCTAAACAATGACTTTTACGTTCATTGCCAATCCATTTCTCAACAGGGGATAAGTTATTTATAAATAAACAATGAACACCATTCATATTAATGAACCAATCTGGAAGCCAAGAAAGGAACTAGGAAACCATAACAGCAGCAAAAGTCTTCCTGCTGGAAACAGTCAATGTGAAGTAGACTGAAGATTTGGAAAGATTAAGAATTATATGTCGCTGTACAATAAATCTATTAGGATAGACCCGTGATGGTGTACCTATGGCATGCATACCACAGGTGGCACACAGAGCCCTCCCTGTGGGCACGCCATCCTTCGCCCCAGCAAGGCTTCACCGTGCATGTGTGCGCCTCCCGCCGGCCAATTGGTCTTTGGGGCTCTGCCGTCAAAACGGGGCGCAGGGGGGGCAGCGCGAGGCCCCCGTGCCCCGTTTTGGGCCTGGAAAGCCTCCTGCACCAACCTGGAAGCCAAAAATGGGCAAGGAGGGAAAGGGCGCATGCACGGGGGACACTCGCATTTCATTTTGGGGTTTGGGGCACACGCATTCACACATGCACATGCCACTTTGGTCACTCGGCACCAAAAAGGTTAACCCTCACTGGGATAGACTCTAATAATCCAAGGAAAACACAGCTCAAAAATATTGCATAGGTATCTATAATCTTCAGCCACCCACAGTACTTACTAGGACTATGAAATATCACCTACCTCAAACACGGAAAGATCCTTCCTCCTGTAGATCTCATTAGCTGGAGGATGGAACCAGCCACACTTCTTTCCATGCCTTAGCAAGATATTTTTACTTTTCATGTATTTAAGACAGAATTCACACAAGAAAAGCTTTGATAGTCTGTTGAAGTTTAAAATCAGAGTATCAGTATGAAATGCTCTAAACAAATTATAAGTCACCTTTATTTCTTCCAGATGAATTAAAGAGACAGGAAGAAATTAAAGAGACAGGAAGATTAAAACAGATATTCTGCCATGCCTAATAAAATGAGTTGCTTACATTGATAATAATCAAATACCCATTTAATAATATACAGCCCAAAGGAATGCTACAACTGCACAACTCCCTATAAATATTGTATTAGTTCAGTTGGAGCCAGTGGTGAAATCCTCCCCGGTTTGCCACTGGTTTGCTGCCCACGCATGCACACTGTGTGCCAAATGCGCGCTGTGCACACATGCATGTGCAGTATGTGCCAAACACACAGTGTGTGCATGCGCATTGCGCACCAAATACACGCTGCATGCGGAAAAAGGAGGCTTACGAAGGTAAGTAGAACAGCGAGGGGGGAACAGCTGTGCCGCGCGATTTAGATTCGCTAGAAAGCAGGATTTCCTGTTTTCTAGCGAATATAAATCACACGGCACAGCTGATTGTCAGAAATACCGGTTTGGATGTACCGGTAGCTTTTTTTTATTATCGGTTCGCCCAAATCGATGCGAACCGGTAGCATTTCATCCCTGGTTGGAGCCCACTGTCCCTACTGAACAAGTATCGGTGCATATTTTGTCAACTGATAGTAGCAGAACCATAATTTGATACCTATTGTTGGGGTTTTTTTGGGGGGGGGGGGGCAGAATCAAGCTCATTTAAAAAAAATATTTCAATGACAATAAATGAGCTAGAAACAAACGTATATGGTTTCGGGAGCAGAGTTTTATACTACAGAATTCAACTTTTACTTAGTCGTTGAATCTGAGGCGTCTTGTAAATGGTAGCAGCTATAATTGGCGCAATGGGATGGTATTGAACGCATCACTGTATAGATCACATTTTCTTTCCATTCTCCATAAATGCATATATGGCATACCTATGTATAGGGACTTTCTCTTACCTTGCATATTCATGTGGATAAGGTGAGGAGTACCAAGTCTGGATCTCATATTTTCCAAATTCTATCACAGAAGGGTAACGTCCATTTACTTCTCCACCGTTTTTACAACCTATCTTCTATTAATGACAGTTTTTAAGAAAATGTATCAGTGTACAATGGCTATTCCTTTTCTCCCACAATAGTTCAATTTCAGACACTTTTTTTTCCCAATGATTGTTTGCTACTAGGGGTTAGGAGATAACAGTAGTAGCCAAAATTGTGGAAACCCTTTGGGAAAAGTATATTTTTGAGGTTTGATGGCTAATAACACCACTTTTTTTTTTTTGGAGCTTCAAGATAATCATATTCCACTGCTCAAATGGCCTGGGAATAGCCCAGACCTTAACCCAATTGAAAATCGATGGAGCCAACTAAAGAACCTTGTTAGTCAGAAGCAACCCAGCAATAAAACCCAGTTAATAGAAGCCATCATTCAATCTTGGTTTCACATGATAACAGCTGCAGAACTAAAAGACTTGGTTCACTCCATGGGAAGATGTTGTAATTCATGCTAAAGGTTACTCAACTATTAACTGACATATGGTGATAATTTTTGTATATCTCATTTTTTCTATGAGTTTCACTTTTCTTCTTTATACTGTAACTGCTATTCTAATAGCAAATCCTTCATAAAAGGTATTGCATCACATTCTTGATTAAATTATCTTTCCATTGATATATAATTTTATGGTACTACAACTCCAAAAAAAAGTGGTGTTATTAGCTAGTTTTAGAAAATACATTTTTCCCAAAAGGTTTCCACAATTTTGGCCACTACTGTACCTTGCTGCAGGTAGCAACTTAAAAATGGCAGTGGTCACTCCAACAGAAACATGAAATCTCCTTGGTATCCAAGGATTGAGAGCAAATGTCTAGTCCAGCCAAATAACTTAAGTACAGCTATTTAGCAAGGCTACTTAGCCCTAGTACACATGATCCTCGACCTATGACCACAACTGAGTCCAAAATTTATGTTGCTAAGCAAGACTTGTTAAATGAGCTGTGTCCCATTTATGAGCTTTTTGCACCACAATTGTTAAACAGGTCATTGCCGTTGTGTGCAGTGAATCATGAGGGTGTTAAGCGAATTTGGCTTTCCCCATTGACTTTCCCTGTTGGAAGCCAGCTGGGAAGATTATAAAGGGTGATGACATGACCCTGGAACAGTCATGAGTTACAACACTCGTCATAAATGCGAGCCAGTTGCCAAGCACCTGAATTTTGATTATGTGACCACCATGGGGAAGCTGCAGCGGTCACAAGTGTGAGAAACAGTCATAAGTCACTTTTTCCAGAGCCTTTGTAACTTTGAACAGTCACTAAACAAATGGTTGTAAGTCAAGGACTACCTGCAAGTAATTTTTTCTCTTTTAAAAGTATGTAGGTTTGTTCTAATTTTCATATTCAAGGTCAGAGTTGGAAAAAGAAAACTGAATGGAAAATAAGAAAATGCATAGGATAGGAGATCTTGATCAGAAACAATCAGGCTAATTTTAAGATGAGCGAACAAAAGTTGTTGTAGACAAAGCAACTACTAGAAACCAAGAGAAAAAACACTTAAAAATTCGGCATAGAGCCTATCGGCCCAAAGAAGAGTATATTTCTTAGCTGGGGGACAAACTCATCGTCAATAAAATTGCCATCAATGTTATGTTACATAAATATATGTTTCAAGTTTACATTTCTGAAATCAGAATGCAGAAGGCCAACATGAAAGAATAAAATTAACCACTTCTAAGACATTTTAAAAATCATGTTTTTAAAAACCAGGTTGTTTTAAATAGAATAAATACACACCAAATGTTAAATTTCAAGAAGAATCAAACAATTAAACTAAATTAAACACAATTAAAATTACTACTACTGTTTACTAGAAGGTTGTGCCTGCCACCTGCCCTCCTGCTTACCTCCATTGCCAGTTCCTGGGCCTGTTTAAACATGTTCAAATCTTCTTCTGTGACAAAGTTCTTGCTTCCCACCACAAACAGGTCTGAATTTTCTTGTTTGATGCTTATTTTGATTTCTGTACCTGTTGTTTAAAATCAGCAGAGAATTTCTTCACCAACATGAGGGCAAAAAGTGCCTTAAACTAACAAAATGGAACTCCTGTTTCTCTTCCTGGACAGTTCCTGCTTTCAAACCCTTGAATTTCCACTGAGATAATACATCTATCAATTTTAAGTACCTTAACAATTAAAAAAAAAACCTCTGGGCAAATTATTTAAAAGATGCTGCCAAGGTCTTTTGTTACATCTGTTAAAATGCTTATTACACCTTTCATGCGTCTTACTCCTGTGAAATTCTAAATATAAAAACACATCAGATAGTTTGCATTAACCTAATCTTAAAAAGAATATCAAAAGTAGATTAGAAATAGAGGAATACAGGGGTTTTTTTTCCCCTCATGTTTTAAAAACAAACAAACAAACAGAAGGAATAAATTTCACAATCGTACAGATTCAGCCTTGTGTAGCAGGGTGGCGTTTTTCATGGAAAAAAAAAAGCAATGGAAGAGAGAGGAAGATGAAATGCCGAAATGGAGATCCTAACAGGACCATAAGCACAGAAAGGGCATCGAACGTGATGAAACGGCTACCAATAATGCAGCCAGAAAAAGCGCCAGCAAGACCATGAAGAGATGAGACCGTGAAAGCCACAGCAGACACAGGACGAACAAACGAGATGAGATAAACATTAGTTGGGAAAGCGCTTTGGCAGGGTTAGTCAGCGTTAGTTACAAGGTCAATGCTCACTGCTTCGATATCAGAGTGAAGTAAGAACAAACCTAGGTGAGAAAATAAGACTTTGGGATCTGGAAGGGATGCAGGTTTAATTGGGCGCTTGGACCTGTTGCTTACCATCATCCTGATCAGGCTTAATCCTTCCGTCTGCCAAGCTCCCCTTCCCTGGTGAGGGGGTCCCCATCTGAGGGGTCACTTTATACTTTAATCTGCCTAGAACCACGTGCTTTTTAAGGAAGGTTGTCTGCTTGAAGCCAGCAATTGCTTTGAAAGCATGTCCTCTAGACACAGCCCACCCAGCGGTGGTGGTGGGAGGAGAAACCAACCTATCGCTAATCTCCTCCTTTCCACAGAAAGCAGGATTAGGCTCAGGCGCAGGCGAGCGTGCTGCTTTACGATGCCAACGCTTGGGAGGGGCATAACATGGCTGCCCCTTTGGGCGCGACTGTCCCTGAGCAGCGTAAATATGAGAAAGTCCATCAAAAAGCTGGCTGTGATTAGGAAGGCCGCTAAAGGAGAGTGCGCTCGGCTGACCGGAGGAACTCTGGGGAGAACCAGAAGAGATGGAAGTGCCGGGTTTTTGTGAACCGGGGCTCTGACCAGAGATGGGGGCCGGGGGCAGAAGTGAAGAAGGTTTTAGCTTTTGTGTGGTACCTGTAGCCAACACATGAGAAGTACAGGAGGGTTTCTGAGAGGCCATTTTCCTTGGACGATAATGCTTTGAAAAGTCAATTATTTCACCTCGTGATCTGCGACCATCGGGTGATGGTGTGAAAAACTTAGTGAGGCCATCAATGAGCCCCTGGGTTTTCTTGTTAACGTTAAGTGTAGCGGCAGGTATGTAGGTGGAGGTGATGGTGGTGATTTTGGTGGCGGTGGCACCAGGCCAGGTGAGGTCTGTAACAGCCAATCTGCTGCTTGAATCCTTCACAGATGCAGCATGACCAGATGAAGGTGTGGTACAGACTTTAGTCTTTTGACCCCTACCAGGTGACCCCCTTCCTGGGAATGCATTCTTGGATCCTTCCGCACTGGGAACAGACCTAGCAAAGAAAAGTGAAGGAAAAGGAGAACGGTCAGAGCAGAGAACCAACACGCCGTACCTGAGGTGTCCAGAGAAACAACTGTTCTGACCCAGCCTTTGTAAGCAATGAGAAACCACTTACTCACAAGTAAAACAACTCCCTTTTTAAAACATGGCAGGAACAGTCTTTATGCACGTTGGATAGACAGAACCAAAAATAATTAGTCACAAATGAGAGTCTTTCCCCTTCTGAAACAGGGCATGAACAGTCTTTGTTCACATGAGTACTCAAGATAAAAAAAGTCCTTCAATGATCGAGCCAAGCAGAAACAGTCCCTATGCACACTGGCTGAGGCAAATTCACTACCTATTATTTCCTAGCAGGAGACCCAGTTGGCACTTCAAATACAGAGCAATTAGTCCCAACAAACCAAGGTCTAGCAGAGGAATCCAAGCTGATTGATGTATACTAGAAAATAAATGGCTGTCTGCAACAATAGGCCACTCCCAAACTCCTACTATTTATTTTCCAGCCAGGGAGAGAGGCTGGCTAGCATCTACGACTACTTTTCCCTGAGAGCCAGCATATTGCTTTCCGTTGCTCTCCTCTCCTCTCCTCTCTACCCATATGTGCATTTGGGATGGGCCCCATCTGTTCCTCTCCCTCCCTCAGTTCAAGTCCTGAAAGCAACTGCCTCTCCACCTGAGGGTGGACAGAAGGCCCCGGCTCTGCATCTGCCTCTGATTCTGCTTCCTCATCAGAGCCTTCCAAAGGCTCCAAAGTCAACCCAGGCTCCCCCTCACCCTCCTCCTTGTCTGACTGCTGCTGCTAGCTCTGCTGGAAGCCAATGGGCCACAACATCAACCTGCTTTCCTCACAATAACAAAACAGGCCTAGGTTATAAGTTCACTCCTTTTGGGTGTTCACAGCAGACCCACCTAAGGGAAGCAGCTTGCACTGCCAGAGCACAGGTAATCCTCGAATTAATAATCATTCATTTAGTGACTGTTCAAAGTTACAACAGCACTGTAAAAAATGACTTGAGACCGTTTCTCACACTTAATGACTGTTGCAGCTTCTTCACAGTCACATGATCAAAATTTAGATGCTTGGCAGTTGGCGTGTATTTATGACAGTCACCATGTCCCGGGGTCATGCAATCCCCTTTTGCGACCTTCTGACAAGCGAAGTCAATGAGGAAAGCCGGATACCCTTAAGATCATGTTACTAACTTAACAACTGCAGTGATTCACTTACAAACTGTAGAAGAAAGATTATGAAATGGGGCAAAATTCACTTAACAACTGCCTTGCTTACCAACAGAAAGTTTGGACTCAATTGTGGTTGTAAGGCGAGGACTACTTGTACAATACAGTTTTCATCGTTCTACGGGTGCCACCTGCATGTAGATTTAAATCATGCACTTCAATGTTTTTCAACCTTGGCAACTTTAAGCTTTGCTGGCTGAGGAATTCTGGGAGCTGAAGTCCATCCATCTTAAAGTTGCCATGGTTGAGAAAAACTGAGGTACTTCATTTACATACTCTGTTTCAATAAATGTCCTGGTAAAACCTTATTAAGATAGTACCCATTCTATTTCAGAACAGGAACCTTCATAATATTGTAGACAAAGCTAATTTTATTTTTAAATCTGCTTGATTTTTATTTATTCTGATGATGATAATATGTTAATAAATCTCAATCTTGGAAGGAAATATTGTTAGCCACATCAGAGTTTTTGAATGAAATAGAAAATGCAAGGATTGTGAAGCATTCTATATATTAAGGGTGTTATAAATCTACAAAGAAGTATAACACACTTTTACTAAGCATAAATTGAGAGCCACTCGCACAAACACAAGAGCTCTTCCCTTCCCATATTTTCTACTGCTTCTTAAAAACAGTTAAGTGCTTTCCCAGAATTGGCATTAATCGTAGTTAATTGCATTAAATTCAGACTACACTTTAACATCAACCATACCCCTCCAATGGAGGTTTCTGAAACAGTCCTAGAATTGCACCCGAGCAGAGGTGGCCGTCACATACTGTAACAAGCGGTTCTCCCGAACCGATCCGAACCAGCAGCAGCCCACCTCGAGCCATTTCATAGCAAGAAAACTAATAAGAAACAATTTTAAAGCTGATTAAAAGGTCCAACACCTAACATTTTGTAGAGAAGAGAAACTTTCCTGGGGAAAAAAACCCTCCACCCTGCCTTGTCTTCTATAGCCATTTAAGAAAAAAGCTGAGTACATTGATTTTCAGCCAGTCCCATGAAACCTTAGATAGCCAGAAGTCAGTTCTTCTTAACAGAGTGACAGTATGTTCTCTAATAAATTCTGCACAGATGTCAAACCGACGTGACAAGAAGTCAATCGGTTCCAGTAAACCATCTTCTTTTCCTTGAAGAAGGTCACAGTGTATATTGCCAGATTCTGAATTAAAGAACCTTGCGGGAATGGAGCCCTTGAGGCTACATGCTGATTTGATAACCATGGTAGCAATTTACAGACCTAATACAATATAAAGTTAATACACTTCACCCATTATAATGTACAATTAGGGCAGTTTAACCCTACTTATAAGAACAGTTTCATTGACTGTATGTGAGGCTGCATCTGGCAAATAAAATGCTTGCCTCAGGAGCATAGTTACAACTACAATACACATCCAGAGGGTCACAACAGATAAGCTTCAAGCCAATTTATTCTATTAAGGCAACAACGATAAAAACAAAATTCAGACAATATAGAGGCAGGCTATACCCCAAATGTAGCATGCTCTCATATAACACATACATAGATGATTACTTATAAAAAATACCACTTTTACATCGGCTATAAAATGCCACTTAAAGTAAATTAGTTTCTAAAGAAGAATGTTGCTCTACATACCATTAAGACCAAAATGCAAACACAGTAATTTATTTTTCTTTAACTGCAAAAAAAAAAAGTGTGCAAGCCTAGCAAAAAGTTATGGAGGCGTAAATAAAATTAACAACAAAGGAAAACAGACACTGGGGAAAGGATGAGTGAGAAGTACTGAAATTTAGTGAGAAAGAACATACCTTTTGCTTAAGGAAACATTGAAAGGTTGAAGAAATCACTTTTTTAAAGTAAATGTCAGACCCATCTCAAGCGTACTAGTGATTAAAAGGAGGATATTTCACTTTCTCGTTCATTTTACGAGAATGGACAAGAAAGTGAATATCCACAGACAGGAAGAGTTATCCAAGTGAAAATCAACAGAAAATAGTGTAATTACTTCAAATCAATTTAATCCCTTCCTACATCTCACTGAATATTAAATATTCTATAGAAGGCATCTCTTCGGGGCGGGTCTACTTACCTTTACTACCGGTTTGCAATGGGAGCACGAGTGCGCGTGCTTCTGTGCATGCGCAGATTGTCAGTTATGACGTCCGGGCAGGTGGGCAGAGCCTCCTGCCACTTTTACTACCGGTTCTAAAAAACCGGACAGAACCAGGAGCAACCCACCACTGCATCTCTTCCCCCCACACAGACACATATTTAATGGAAGAACTATAGGTAACTTTAACTGTCTTAACACGAAGAGAAAGGTCAACCTAAGGTAGCAAATTTGGTTTAAAGAAGGTGATATCATTCCATTTGGTCCATAATTGAGTGTTCATTCTCATGTACTTCTAAGTTTATTAGCTACTGGCCATCGGCAATGTGATTACTCTTCTAATCTTTCCACATAGACGTTTGAATATTTCAAACCCTGGCATTCACTATGAAGCTACAGTTGTGATTGATTTCTCTCTTTTTAAAGATTTTTTTTTTAATCTGTCTTTATTATTTTTATAAATAACTCAAGGCGACGAACATACTTAATACTCCTCTTTTCCCAACAAGAATATCAACTCTATTAGGTTGGTTGGGTTGGGTTGAGAGAGAGGGACTGGCCCAAAGTCACCCCAAGCTTTCATGTTTAAGGTGGAACTAAAACTCACCCGTCGCCTGGTGATTGGCCCAAAGTCACTGAGCCAGTTTTTATGCTAAGGCGGGACTAGAACTCACCATCTCCTGGTGATTGGGTCAAAGTCACCCAGTTGGCTTTCATGCATAAGGCAGAACTAGAACTCACCATCTCCTGGTGATTGGCCCAGTCACCCAGCCAACTTTCATACCTAAGGCAGGACTAGAACTCACCCTCTCCTGGTTTCTAGTCTGGTGCCTTCATCACTACACAAAACTAGCTAATAACTAGTAGATGCTAACAGGCATTAGAAGCCATGTATTTTCACATTATTGTTCAAGCCACATAGGCAAATTAAGCAGTATCATTTCTGTATTATTCCCTCAATGATGTGGGTTAATTTATCTATAAATGTTTTTTTTTACGATTTGTTTTCTTATTAATAATAAAAAAGAGAAAGAAAAGCAAATCACAAAAATAATGGAGACAGATATGTTGTCAAAAAAGAAAAAAAGCCACATAAAATAGTGTTTTAACAAAAGTACAAAAAAAAAAACCCACGACAAAGATAAAAACATAGTACGATATGTCATTGTCAACAATAAATAGCTACAATTCAAAAACAGCATTTTGTGGGAGATGTAATAAGGATCGTGTTTTTATAAAACAAATGTTTCTACAATGTCCTGTAGTACCTACTAAGTGTTAGGAGAAAGCAGTATATGGATTTTGATAACCGGACAATGCGAATGGATTCTCCATGCCCTTCCTATGGCTGAAAGATGGAGGCTGAAGCAGAGGAAAGTTAAACAGATCGAAAATTAGATTGCACTGGTCATTTACAAGCAAACCAGGGGTGAGATGCTCCTGGTTTGGACCGGATTGCCCGATCCAGTAGCGTTAGCGGCAGGTGGTTCGGAAAATCGGTAGCAAAAATCCCTGCCCTCCCATGCCCAGCTGAGCTGCATGGTCATCAGAGGCTTTTTAAAAAAAAATTTAAAAGCATTTTTTCTACAACCTCTTCAGCCGAAAAAATGCTTTTAAAAGTAAAAAAAAGAAAGCCTCTGATGATTGTGTGGCTCAGCTGGGATCGTCAGAGGCTTTAAAAAGCATTTTTTACAACCTCTTCAGCTGAAGAGGTTGTAGAAAAAATGGTTTTAAAAGTAAAAAAAAAAAAGTTGGCCATGCCCACTCAGTCACATTATCCTCCCACATCAAGCCACGCCCACAGAACCTGTAGTAACAAATTTTACATTTCACCACTGAAGCAAACTGTCTACAGACATAAATTTTGTACCGGCAAGTGTATTGAAATTTTGAACTCATTTAAACAGGAATCAATAGTGGAAGTTTTTCAAAAAGATAGTTGTATTAATGTATAAGAAAAATATACTGTACATATAGTGCTTGAATAAAATTTGCATTCGATATAGCTTTTTTTTTTAAACATAGAGAAGGCTAACACTCACAAGCTATTTTTGCCTCATCTGCTAAATCTTGCCTCTTTTAACATTATAATGAGAACTAATTTGCTGCTCTCCTCAGTGATGACTGTGGCAATATTGAAACTCACTGAGTGTTCATAAAGCTCTGGAGCGAAGAAAAATGCAGCCATAAGCTGAGACTGAGTTGAAAAAACTGAGGAAACCAGGGGGGCGGAACCTGACGTTTCAACTCAGTCCATAGAGCTAGAGCCTAGAATAACCCAGCCTGGCACCTTCCATCGCCACACTATGAAGAAAATGCGTAGGGTAAACAATCTCTATTTTAAATATATATGTATATTTAATCTATGAACATGGCATCACCACAGCATACAAACTAACTAAAGCCGTCCAAAACATCCTAAGAAAAACAAGCAAACAGGAGTCATCTACAAAATACAAAATGCATGGACTGTACCAGCCACCATGTAGGACAAAACAGGCAGAAGATACCATGAAAACTCCTTAATTTCACAACACATGAACAGACCATAGTTTAACCATAGTTTCAACTGGGAAACTGTGAGCATCTTAGATCAAACCAAGTCCAAAATTGCTAGCTTCTTGGAAGCTGGATACTCAAAGCACAAACACACAAGACTATAAATCTTGGGATAAATCCTTCCATTCCCCACCATCCACTCAGAGCTGAAGAAGTTTCCTAGATGAGAAGTGAAACAACTGTAAAAAAAAAACCACACCCGCACACCAGAACACGGGTCTCCAGCCTTGGCAACTTGAAGACTTGTGGACTTCAAGTTCACAAGTCTTCAAGTCCACAAGCCTTCAAGTTGCCAAGGTTGGAGACCTCTGCACCAGAAAGTCCAGTTGCTTCTTGAAAAAGCACATTTGGGACAACTATGACTTGGATGATTGAGAATCTCCATAGAGAAGATAAGACTTCTTTAGGATGAAAAGCAATTACCTCACGGGTAAGAACCTATGATGCTTTTTGCATTGGGGCATGCTGTACTCACTTGCTCTTGCTCTAGAGGTGAAGGGATGAAGGACCAGGTAAGCTGCTTGAGTAACCATGCAAACTGTTCTGCCAAACAAGACATGCATCAAGATATTCCAATGCACTTTTTAAAAGTACCTTGATTTTAAACTCCTAGTTCTGTACATAAAAAGCAAAGGGGAAAAAAAAACCCAAATAAAACAAAATACTATTCCGGTGCACTTAAAATAACTTGATTTTAATACTCTGTTTCCCCCAAAATAAGACCCAACTGGAAAATAAGCCCTAGCATGGTTTTTCAGGATGCTCATAATATAAGCTCTACCCCAAAAATAAAACCCAGTTAAAATCATCAACCAGACGGGTGCATTTAGTAGTGTATTTCCCAGAAAACAAGACCTAACAAGAAAATAAGCCCCAATTCGTCTTTTGGAGCAGTCTTATTTTCGGGGAAACACGGTAATGTCATAGGTCTGTACATCTCTATTCATAAAAAGCAAATAATAAACAAACAAAAACAAATACCATGAGTTTTAATGGGAGAAGGAGGAGGAATGTCATCCATCCAGCAGTTTATAGCGGATTGGGGGAAATTATTATTGATCTCATTTTAAAAGTATCATAAGGAAGGGATCTCCTAATTGGAAAGAAGAACGAGGCAGAATACTTACAACATTTGTTGCTTTAGTTTGTTTTTTGGCCGTCCAATAGGTTTTGTGTAGCGCCGCCTTATCTGGGAAGCTCGCTCGTGAAGCAACTTCCTTCCTTTTTTCTTTGGTCTGCAGACTTGACAAACCCACATACCTGTATTCGACATGAAACAGAGCTGATTAATTCTGCTACCCCTTCACCCTCAGCATAGGCTTCCAAGTCCACTGATTGTTGAGAGACAATAGACAGTTCCATGAGCCTCTTGTATCAAGTAAAACCCAAATGTTATGCCACTCAGAGGTGGTATTCAGCCGGTTCATACCGATTCAGGTGAACCGGTAGCGGCAACTGCGGATGGGCCCTCCCACCTGCCCTGGCGTAATGCCGTCTTCTTTAGCCACATTTTCGAGGCAGGCGCATACATGGTAGGTGCATGTGCAAACAAAGTGCATACGCGGAAGGCCGGGCGCATGTGCGGAAGGCACGCGCCCAAAGCGAGCATGTGCACAGCGAACCTGTGGTAAGAATACCCAGTACTGATGCCGCTGTCTTAACATAGAGATGAACATTGGAGGCAATGTACTAGTTCACCTATTTATACCATGCATGTCAATGGGTTATCCGTGTGTTTCAAGCTCGGTAAGCAAAGACATACTGGCAGGTATCAACATCCAACAATATCTAGATTTCTTTTCAGCAATGAAAAAAAGACAGCAGAGATGACTTTCTCTCAAAAGAAAAACTTTTTAAAAATTCTATTTACAGATTTCAATATTTGTAGCTAGGGCTGAACTGTAGGGTCCTTGGTGCTCTCGGAGTTTGGTTGTTTTCTTACAAGATGTTTCGTTACCCAAATTAGGTAACATCACAGTGCTAAAAAAGGAGAAGCTCTCTCTGCTCTCCGCTCACCTAGGTGTTGCTTATGAGGAAGTATTTTGGCCTTTTTGTTTCCTTTTTGGCTCTTTTGAATGATATGTAGATGTTGTTTATCTTATGTGCCCGTTGATGTCTGATTTGTATTGAGTGCCCAGCTTCCAAGAATTCCTTAGCATTTTTGGACTTGGTTTGATCTAGGATGCTCACAGTTTCCCAGTTGAAACTATGGTTAAGTCTGTTCATGTGTTGTGAAATTGTTTTTATCATATCTTCTGCCACTCTTCTGCCTGTTTTGTCCTACATAGTGGCTGGTACAGTCCATGCACTGTATTCTGTAGATGACTCCTGTTTATTTTCCTGGGTCTTTTAGTTTACCGTATTTTTCAGAGTATAAGACACACCGGAGTATAAGACGCACCTACCTTTTTTGGTGAGGAAAAGAAGAAAAAGAAATCTCCCTCTGCCTCTGCACAATTTTGCCTCCTTGCAGCAAACAGCCTGCTTTACTTTCATTTTCGTTTTCAGCATAGCTTGATTAGCACAAGGGGAAAAAAATTTGCTCCAGCAATTTACCTCTTTGCAGCAAGCAGCAGAGTCCTGCGCAAAATAGTTGAGAGCAAATCAGCTGAGATCGGGAGGCCGATCCAATCAACTTGTGCTAATTAGGCTGTGCTGAAGCTGAAAGGAGCTGTTTTTTCTTGCTGTTTGCTTGCAAGGAGGTAACTGCTGCGAGGCAGTGGCCAAAAGGTGGGGGCCAGTGGGTGAGCGGGGCTACATTCGGTGTATAAGACGCACCTAAATTTTCACCCCCTTTTAGGGGGGAAAAGATGCGTCTTATACTCCAAAAAATACGGTACTAAGGATGTTTTGAATAGCTTTAGTTGGCTTGTATGCATCTTATGAACTCTAAGTGATTTTCAATATTTTATGGTAAAGAACCATCATCAGTGCAGAACCTTCTATTTTAAACAACTCCCCAACAATTTTATTCTTTCCTTTAGACCAGGGGTGTCAAACTCAAGGATCTGGCTTGTGGGGTGCTTAGATCTGGACCGTTGTGGCCCTCAATGAAATCAAGTTTGACACCCCTGCTTTAGACTATGTTTTGGGAGCATGTTCCCTATCTTACACTCCAAGTATTATTCACTTGGGACAGGGACTTGCTATTATCTCTCAGGTGCTTTTACTAAAATAACAAAGATGCTTCCTGATGGATTTCGATGGAACCAGGTTATGTTTTCATAGCCAAACTGCTGAATGGATAGGATAGCAGGGGATAAATTAATTAGAACCATGAAATGAAACTCGGAATTCAACTATTGGGATTCAACTATCACACTCTTTGGGAAATGTAAGACAGCAAAAATATATTTATTCAACCTGAAAGTGATGCAAGAGTCCATGTAGGTGTGGACTAAAACTCACCTCTCCTTTCTTAATAAATAGTAGAAAAATATTTTTCTATCAAGAAGGCCCTGAATGGAAAGCAACCCCCTCTCTCAAAATCTTCCTTAGTTTGAAGAAAGGATCACACACACACACACACACAAATACAAACACTTTTATTACAACCTATTACTCCTTCTGCAGTACACATGAATAGGGTACTTGACATTCCAATTTCTTTTTTATTACAAGGTATATCTTCTGTGTCGGAAACACAAAATACAATTTTTCAGTGCCAATCAACAAAAAGGGTCAATTAGACAAAGAAAGAAAGCATTGGCCAGTCCTTTTGTCCCTTCCCTCCTTTTGGGTGTTTTCAGGATTCCTGGTGGCGCTGGGGGTGGAAGGGAGCAGAAGGAGAAGCAGCAGTTGAGCTGTTGTTGTTAAGGAGTCCTGGAAATCAGCCTCTTCCAAACAGCTCAGCAAGGGATTGGTTTTGCTCAGCTCTGGGGCACTAGTAGAATCAAAAAGGGTAAAAGCCAGCTGAGAACCAAAGTCTGTTTTACGGGAGAAAACAGCAGGGGAAGACAACAGTTGGAGGTACAATATAGTCCTCAACTTACAACTAGTCATTTAAATGACTGTTCAGAGTTACAACAGCCCTGGAAAAGTGACTTGTGATCATTTTTCTCACAACTGTTGCAGGATTCCCATGGCCACATGATCAAAACGGACAACTGGCATGTATTTATGACCATTGCAGTGTCCTGGGGTCATGTGTTCATCTCTTGCGACCTTCTGACAAGCAAAGTCAATGAGGAAGCTAAATTCACTTAACAACCATGTCACTACCTTAACATTCACTTAACGGTGTTGCTTAATGTTGGCCTTCTGCATTCGGATTCCAGAAACATAAACTTGGAACATATAATTATGCAATATAACATTGATGGGAATTTTGACAATGAGTTTGTCCCCCCAGCTAAGAAATATTCCCTTCTTTCAGTACCAGCTGTTACTCTTTGGACTGATATGCTCGATGCCCAATTTTTACCCTGTTTCCCCCAAAATAAGACATCCCCTGATAATAAGCCCAATCAGGCTTTTGAGCGCATGGCAATAGGGCCAAATGCTTATTTCAGGGTTCAAAAAAATATAAGACAGGGTCTTATTTTCGGGGAAACACGGTGTTTTTTCTTTTCTTTTCGAGTAGTTGCTTTGTCTAAAACAACTTTTGTTCACTCATTTTAAAATTAGCCTGATTGTTTCTAATCAAGATCTCCTATCCTATGCATTTTCTTATTTTCCATTCAGTTTTCTTTTTCAAAATCTGACCTTGAGTACGAAAATTAGAACAAGCTTAGATACTTTTTAAAGAGAAAAAGTTATTTGCAGGTAGTCCTCGACTTACAACCATTCATTTACTGACTGTTCAAAGTTACTTACAATGGCTCTGAAAAAAGTGCCTTATGACTCTTTCTCACACTTGTGACCGCTGCAGCTTCCCCATGGTGGTCACATGATCAAAATTCAGGCGCTTGGCAACTGGCTCGCATTTATGACGAGTGTTGTAACTCATGACTGTACCAGGGTCATGTCATCACCCTTTATAATCTTCCCAGCTGGCTTCCAGCAGGGAAAGTCAACGGGGAAAGCCAAATTCGCTTAACACCCTCATGATTCACTGCACACAACGGCAATGACCTGTTTAACAAATGTGGTGCAAAAAGCTCATAAATGGGACACAGCCCACTTAACAATTGTCTTGTTTTTGGTTGTTGTGGTCGTAGGTCGAGGACTACCTGTACTGACATAAGTGATAAGATTAGCTACATTGTAGATGAATATAGAGCCAGAGTGTAGACTATAGTACAATAAATTATTTATAGCTTTTATTTATTTATTTGTTTATTTGTTTGTTTGTTTGTTTTTGTAGCCATGCAACTCAATCAACATCTCAAGAACTGGATAGAAATCAGAATAAAACAACATAACAAATAAGTAAGAAAAAAAGCAAAATAAATTTATTTAATATACAGTTATAGTATGAAAACATGGCATAACAGCCCTAGTTGGAGAACTCATATAAAGATGATACATACCACTCATGGTCTGTGTTATAGAGAAATCTTTAATCAGATGTGTATATGTGCAATAAATCCTCCTAGGCAAGATAAGCGGTTCATTTTTAAAAGCTATTTTTATTCCAAGCTTTTGATTAATTATCCAGCTGGAAGTATTATAAAAGGAGCAGCAAAGAAGACTTTGGCATTAAAAAAAGTCATTCCCAGTGCTGAAATAAACAGCATGAAATCAAAATATAACCCACCTTGTCAGCAGTAAAAGGCTGAGTACATTATTGATTATCATGTTAAGTTTAAAGGTAGAAGCGAGCAAATTATAACATATTTTTCTTCTTTTGTGAAATGGAAAATGTTCCTTTGCAATCTTAAATCCCAAGTACCGTTAATTTTATATAACGTCAAAGTCAGAGGTAGGTTCTACTTACATTTACTACCGGTTCGCAACAGGAATGAGGGTGCTTATGCACAGATCATCTACAATGACGTCCAGGTGGGGTGGGCGGAGCCTCCTGCTGATTTTACTATCGGTTCGCAAAAACCGGACCGAACCCGGGGCAACCCACCACTGGTTAAAGTAGAGAATAGCTTCATCCCTAAGAAACTGTGGCAAAGAGACCCTCTCCTTCACCAGGCAAGACTTCAACTATAATTAATCAAGCTTATGTTTAGTAGGTCAGTTCTGGATGGTGCAATGGATATTTTCTTAATTGGTTAACACTGAAGATTCATCATAATTCTAGAAGCAGACATGAAGGAAAAGTTTTCAGATCGTATTCCAGGCAGAATAAGGAAGGAAGAATTGTGCAGCGAAGCTAAGGAGGGTTAGCCTCAGAGTCAAATAATTTACCTATGGGCTCGCCCAGCAACGAAAATGTGAGTGTGTGCCTGTTGCTCACGCGAGCACCTTCCACACATGCACCAGGCCTCAAAAACGTGCCTTAATAAGGACAGCATAGAGCCAGGTGGGTGGGTGAGCCCACCAGCAATTTCTGCAACTGGATCGTCAGAACCTGTCCAAACTGGCTGAATACCACTTCTGGTTAGCCTCATTCATGTCTCATTGAGCATCATTTAGCATATCATCAAAACAGTAACCAAGAAGACGCTGGAAAAGGAGGTTTTCTTGGGACACCTAAATTTTAAAAGTGTTATGAATGCAATTAGTAAAACAAAGCTACTTCAAATGTCCAGATGCTCAATCATAAGCAGACACTGTATTCTACCCTATTGGATTTTCCATAAATCGCTCACAGAATCACTTAGTGATGGCATAAGTGAACAAAACCTCGAGGCATACAGATGCAAAGCTCACCTTTTGGCATTCGAGAAAGTGGCGGGTCACAGCACTCCATGTGGAAACCTCTATCACAAGAGTCACAGAAAAGCATGTTATCCTGAAACAGAGAAAGGGGGGAGGAAAAAAAAATAAAGGAATCTCAAAAAAAAAGTTGGTATTTTCATGACTAAAGGCTCTTATAAAATTATCGGTTGGGCTACCTGGCTAGCTCTCATTCCTATCATTCTCTTCACATGAATATTTTAGAATAGAATATAGGGTATTCTTCATTGGCCAAGCATGATGGGACATGCAAGGAATTTGTCTCCAGTGCATTAAATATTTAGATAAAGATTTAATGATGTCACAATTTTATTATAAATTAATACTGGGGGAAATCCTGATAATAGTTATAGGAAGGGTGATATATAAATATCTGAAATACAATTAGTATACATTCTAATATTAGTAGAAAATACTAATAATTATGTATTAGTCCTATATAAGCCAAATGTACATTGTGTAATATAAAATAGCAATAGCACTTAGACTTATATACCGCTTCACAGTCCTCTCTAAGTGGTTTATAGAGTCAGGATATTGCCCCCAACAATCTGGGTCCTCATTTTACTGACCTTGGAAGGATGGAAGGCTGAGTCAACCTTGAGCCTGGTGAGATTTGAACTGCCAAATTGCAGGCAGCTGGCAGTCAGCAGAAGTAGCCTGCAGTACTGCACTCTAACCACTGCGCCACCGTATTACTTACTGCATTTTTGCCTTGGATTCTGCAGGCACTGCATGTCTTGCACTCAATACACTGCCATCTTAAGGCCTTCACATTTGTTGTTAACTCCAAACAAAATTTAAGACAGGATGGATGCCCTATGAAACAACCAAAAATTATAACATTTATTTTAGCGTTGTGTTACGACAAAAACTCTAGGACAGGAAGTCTTCATCTTACAACCCTTAACTGATCTTAGAATTATGCCTGTTAAGTCATTGAGGCTACATCATGTGACTGGATCTGATTTTTTTTTTTACATTTTTTGTAGTGATCATTAAGTGAAAATCACAGTTGTTAAGCTAATTGATCTTCCAATGTCTATTTTTTTGGGTGGGGGGTCAAAAACTGGAAGTAAATGCAGGAAACTGGCAAAAAAAGTTATAAAAGTCACTTAAGTAGCTTTTGGGGGGGGATCTGTCATAACTTCAAACTATTTAAAGCAATTGTCCTAAATCAATCACAGTAAAACTGTATCAGTACTGACCACTGTTGTTTATTCTCACTCAGGGACCAGATTAAGGATGTTTGCTTAAAATATTTTAGGATATACGTTAATTTGTCCAATTCGGCACAATTCAATATCTTGTTTATTATCCTAAGAGACAAAAAAGAATCCATCTATTACAGCAATTGGGAATGCTGGTATTTATGATTAAAGAAGAGGACAAATATAGAATAAATAACATAGTATTAAATATATACTTAATTATAATGAGATAGTGTTTAGTATTTAAAATAGTCAACGCTAATTGAACAAAAGGATTTACCGGGATGTAACTATGAATAAGTATTTGGGGGGTTCGATACAACCCCCGGTTAGTCCTTCTCTGTGGTTTTCTTTATGTGTTGTGTTGTATACCCATATATAACTTATATTTGTTTAAAAATTACACTATATGTTTTTTTATCTGTAAATAATTAATAAAGATCTATTTTTTTAAAAAAAATATTATAGATCTAAGGTGGGTCCTGCTATTTGAATGCTATGCATTGCAGAGCCCACAAACAGATCTAGAACATTATTAAAACTAGTTACTCTGAAACACATTTTTCTTTACTTAAATCTATTCTCACCACGCTAAGCAACTGAACTGTGCATATGTTCACATTTTAGTTTTCTGGATCATGCAGTTCTGTTTATAATATTACAATCATTTGATGAAAGCAACAGACACGAAGAAAGACTAAGAACACTGAAGAACAGGTCATTGTATTATTTCTGAAGAATAGACAAACTACGATGACAAAGACTAATATTTACGAGTTTGGGGTATGATTCTGGTTAGACACATTATGCAAAGACTCTAAAAACTGAGAGAGATAAATATTTTTTTCCAATCCTTTATGCATTCTTGCCTGGGCCAATATATCTTCTACATAGAGTGTTTAGGAAATGGAACAACATAAACCTTAGAATAAATAGTGATTTGCCTAAAATTACCCTCATCATCCAAAATATTACTTATCAAGAGAGGCAACAGGTGACTGAATTAATCTTTTGAGTAAATGAATACTTAGGCATATAGCATAAGTATTTTTGAGGCTCATCATTATACCATAGCGTGCATGCCAACTTCTGAACATATGGGCAAGTTACAAAAACCATATGGAGTAAGAAGTAAAATAATGATAGTAATTATTACTTCTTACTGAAGTCTTACTGAACTTCATGTTCTAAAGAAGAAGAAAATACTGAAAATGGGTGTATGTTCAGCAAGAAAACCAACTTACTAAGGACACAACAATGAGGAAGAGATGAGAGAGGTGTATCCATTCAGTAATGGTGCCATTCAAAGATGATCATAGAACATTCAAGGAGGGTAACAGTATGAAACAGTGATTTAGTCCAAAATAGCTAAAATGATTAATCCATGTCAGGGTGGATAAAAATCTATGATTTTTTTTAAACAATAAAAAAAATGGATTTTTAAAAAATTAAATTGGATTTTTTAAAATCAAATTTATTTTAATAAAATGCTTTTGGAGTAAAAATCTATCTAAAGATATTTTTCAATTTAAGATACATTAATAATTTAGTTTATTATCCAAAGCACCTGAAGGCCAGACAAGGAATAATGGATGAAAACTGACCAAGGAGAGATTCAACCTGGAAATAAGGAGGAACTTTCTGACAGTGAGAAGGGGTATTGGTCCTACTTGAGACGCACCTTCTCGTTGGGTGGAGACAGCAGCCAGGATGGGGTGTGCTCATCTGTTCAGGTTGATAGACTGAGCCTGTCAAAGTTGCTAAGTCCCACCTTTGTTACTGGGCAGACCCAGCTTTTGGCGAAGACAAGAAAACAGGCTCGGCGTGTGGGACACAAAACAAGAGAGACAGGCATAGGCAGAGAGATAGAGACCAGACTGGCAAAGGGAGGGTCTGGCTGCTGTCTCCACCCAACGAGAAGGTGGGTCTCAGGTAGGACCAATGCCCCTTCTCCATTGTGGGTGGAGACAGCAGCCAGGATGGGACATACCACAGATTCACGTCCCTACAATTGGGTGGGACCAGGCTGGTCCGAAACACCCTCCCACGAAAGAACCCGCTATAGCACCCTACGACCAAAAGCAGCATCAGCCGAAGAAAATTTGTCCAGTTTATAGTGCTGGATGAACGGAGAAGGCGAAGTCCACGTAGCCACCCTGCAGATTTCAAGCAATGAGGCCTGCATGGCCCAGGCCTCCAATGTCGCAGCGCTGCGGGTAGAATGAGCAGTCAGTCAAGGAGGTCTCGGAAGGGAGCGTAGTTTGTAAGCTTTGGATCGTTTGCCGGATCCAACATCCGATGGTTGTCAATGACACCTTACTACCTAAAGAAACCAGCAGGAAGGAAACAAAAACAGATTCCGTTCTGCGGAAGTCCACAGTCCGCTTAATGTAGATACGCAGTGCCCATTGGACATCCAGAGAGTGCCACTGCCGTTCAAGTCGGTAAGCCGGACGAGGACAAAAATTGGGCAGGACAAGTTCCTGCATGCGGTGGAAGGTACTATTGAGCTTAGGCACAAATGTAGGGTCCAGACAGAGTACCACACAGTCTGTGTGGAACAGACAGAGGTCATTGCGGATGAAGAGCGCGGCCATCTCCGAGATGCAGCGAGCCAAGGTAATCGCTACCAAAAAGGCAACTTTGCACGTTAAAAGCCGAAGGCTAGTTGTCCGTAAAGGCTTGTATGGAGCAGCTGTGAGAGAATTAAGAACAATGGAGAGGTCCCAAGTTGGGTACCTATGTAGAACCGGAGGACAGAGATTTGTAGCCCCTCGCAGAAAACGGTGAATCAAAGGATGCTGGGCCAATGAGGATAAGGATCCGAAGGTAAGTATCGACGAGATCGCCGCCACCTGCCTTCGCAAAGTGTTAGGAGAAAGCCCCTTGGAAAGGTCGTCCTGGAGAACACCAGTATATTGACGATCGAGGCTTGGAGGGGTTGAACCCCGCTCCGATCACACCATGTACAAAAGGCCCGCCAGGTGGCTGAGTAAATACAGTCCGTAAATGGTCTCAGTGACGCCTGAATGGTGCGGATCACGTCTGCCGGAATGTTGGCATCTCCTAGGGCATGCCACTCAACCGCCAAGAGGTCAGACGGAACCACTGCAAGTCCGGGTGCCTCACAGCCCCTTGAGTCAGGGCGTCCTCCGGTTGCGCCAACTGCCAAGGTGGGGCTGTTGACAACGACACTAGATCCATAAACCAAGGCCTGTGCGGTCAATGCAGGGCCAAAAGGATGAGCTCCGCTTGCTCCAACAGCAGCTTGCAAATCACACGGGAGAGCAGGGAGACCAGCGGAAACGCACAGAGAAGTCCCGGAGGCCACGGGGTACAGAGGGCGGTGGCGACCTCCACAACACTTGCTCTGCTCGACGCTCCTCCGGACGGAGACTCTCCTCTGGATCTCCGGGAACCACAGTGTGAGGTAAAAGCGCGGCCACTGGAGCGTCTACCGTCAGGACCTGGAGAAGAGTAGCGAGATCCGGAGCCACCACGAAGTTCTGTCAATCAGACGCCGTAGGAACCGGAGCAGAGCCAGGAGAGGACCACTGTTTCCGAATAACATCGAGGAACAGAGGAAAACAGAGGTAGGGATGGTGTCTACTGGATGGGAAGTTTCCGTGAACAGAGGGTCCAGAGTCCCCTTGGCAGTACTTAGTGTAGACAGAGGCGGAGATGGAGAGCCCAGCTGAGCCATATTAATAGCTTTGTGAAGCAAAGATTTAAACAAAGCCTGTGGAAACAAGCCCGACAAAGCGCGGCTCGAAATGGAAGAAACTGGAGAATCCGGAGCGTTTATGGAAAGAGCGTCCTCTTGTGCGGTACCCACCCGGGAGGGAGATACGCCAGAGCGGACCAAAATAGGCCTGCTGCCAGCAAGAGCTTCAGACGCCAATGACTGTTGTACTGCTGCCACGATCATTTGTTGAATTTGGTCTGGCGAGAGAAATTCATGTTGTTGCACCCCAACGGGACCAGCGCCAGATGGGCAAGGTGCAGACACTGTTTCAGATGAAGGCCGTAAAGCCGGTGGCGACGGATCAGATTCTGTTGGTATTTCAGGGTCCAGAACTGCGGGAGTTCCCAATAGATTGGCTGGCTGAATCACCACCAGACAGTCCTGGATGGAAATTTGATCCACTGGTACCCCAGGGTCAGACACGGTAGGTGCATGAGAAGAGGCAGAAGCCGTCTCCTTGGCAGACAGCTCTTAGCCGCTGGCCTTGGCACACAGCTTTTCCGGACGAGCCTCCGTACGGGAACAAGAGTCAGAAGAGGCCCATGGTGAAGCCGGAAAGCATCAGAGCCCTTCGGCCTAGAGGAGGAACTTGAAGTAACCCCCTTCTGGACTGCAGAGGCCTCATGATGATGGAGGTCCTCAGAGCACCCCACCTTGCACCCATGCTTAGACTTGCTTGAAGCCTTGGGCATAACTGATCACAAAGAAAATAGCCCAGTCAAGACGAATGTCAGATGGGTAAGACAAGGGATAAACTACCCAGAAGGCACAGGCTCAGGCCTGGAGGCCTCAATTAATGGGCACTTGGCAAAGGCAATTAAACCCAGCGGCTAGCAGCAAGCCCAACGGGAGCGCAACAAACTCCACTGTATAAACAATGCCCTCCAAATGACAGCCCTGTGATAGCGGTAAGGATGAACAATGCAGCCGAAAGTAGGGAGAGGGAAGCGCGAAGCTCCACCAACGGTGACTGCCACAAAGGAATATCGGCTGTGCTGTCAAAGCGGGTGCTTTGCTTAAGCGGGTGGCCAACCGCACTGACAAATAATAAGGCGGCAGAGCCGACAGAGTGGCTAGACTGTTTTCACGCCAAATCTCTGCTTGAAAGAATGAGCGCAGCAGCAGCAGAAAAACCAGGGCTGGGAGCGCAGAGCTCCACGGGTTGTGCCAGACGTGGAAGGATGTACGAGAGGCTCCGAACCCCGAGAAAAGAGAAGCAGCCGCTAAAGCAGAAAAAAAAACCCCCTGGCCGTGAGGGAAATCCAAAATGGCGACCGGGGGACACCGAAGGGAGCACGAAGCTCCACAACCGCAAGGTCGCCTCAGAAGCTTTAAAATCGGGCGTATGCTACTGCTACGGGAGCGCGAAGCTCCACGATAAGCAAAATCAGGAGGCTATGAGGGGAAGCGCAAATGGCCGCCAGGAGTCACTGAAGGGAGCGCGAAGCTCCGCAAACTGCAAATTAACTTTTGAAATGTCAGGCAAAGTAAAGTTATGAGTCCCAGGAGTGCAAAGCTCCACCAGTCCAAAATCAATTCAAACGAAAAGAAAAATTAATAACAAGCCGAGGATGGAAGGAAAGGAAGACACCCCCTCCCCCCCGGCCAGATAACTGGCTAAGCCAGTTATTGGGGCAAAAGTCTTACTGTATGAAATTGAAATCTAAAGAAGTCCAGTTTAATCCAGGTCAAAATACCAGTAAATCCAGCTACAATGAGCAAACACAAGAAAAGGCAAAAGCCAAGGAAAGGAGAGAAATGGCAAGAGGAACAGTCCCACACGCCTGTCCAGGCTGACAGACTGAGCCAAAAGCTGGGTCTGCCCAGTAATAAGGGCGGGACTTAGCAACTTTGACAGGCTCAGTCTATCAACCTGAACAGACAAGCACACCCCACCCTGGCTGCTGTCTCCACCTACAATGGAGAACAATCAACCAATGGAACAGAAGTTGCCTTCAGAAGTTGTGGGAGCTTCATCACTGGAGGCTTTCAAGAAGAGACTGGACTGCCATCTGTCAGAAATGGTGTAGGGTCTCCTTCTTGGGTGGGGGGTTGGACTAGATGGCCTACAAGGTCCCTTCCAACTCTGTTAATCTAATCTAATCTAATCTGGTTCGGAATTCATGGAGGCTAAAGTGTCATTCTTGGGATGAACTGGAAATTTGGCAGAGAGTTAATATAAAATCTAGAGAAATTTTGCAGTGTGATGGTTGTAATTATGATTTCTTCTTCTCCTTCTCCTCCTCCTCCTCCTTCTTCCTCCTCCTCCTCCTCCTTCCTCCTCCTCCTCCCTCCTCCTCCTCCTAGCCATTGTCTATCCATAGCAGAATAACAGCCTCTTCCTCATGTTTTCAACCCATACAGTCCTTTCTTTTGCCAGTTGGGCCCGCCATACTTGCTGATGCCGTCGCTCCATCTTGTTTTAGGTCTCTTTCATGGACACTTTTTTATCAAGTGGGACCCATTCTACGACTGCCTGCCCTCACTTCTTGCTACATGATCAGCCTGTTTCCATTTCCATTCTTTTACTCTCTTGATGATTTAAATGGTTTAATTTTGAATATGACGATCAATCAAGGCTCTCAGCTTCAGAACACAGAAGCAGTCAGCAAAGGGTGGGGTGGGGAGGTCACCTCCTCTGCTCCCCCGTCTGATCAGAGGGACGAGGATTCTTGGGAGGGCTTTAAAAAACCTTGCTGGCCAAGAAAATAGATAGCAATGTTATAAAAGCTGGAGAGGACCCCAAAGTAACCAAACCTAATTTAGTTTATTGTCTTGAAGGCCAGACAAGGAATAATGGATGAAAACTGACCAAGGAGATATTCAACCTGGAAACAAGGAGGAACTTTCTGACAGTGAGAACAATCAACCAATGGAACAGAAGTTGCCTTCAGAAGTGGTGGGAGCTTCATCATTTGAGACTTTCAAGAAAAGAGTGGACTGCCATTTGTCAGAAATGGTGTAGGGTCTCCTGCTTGAGCAGGGGGTTGGACTAGATCAGGGGTCCCTAACCTTTTGGACCTCAGGGACCACTAAATTCATAATTTTAAATCCCGTGGACCACTAATATGATCTGTCTAATGACTGGCTGGGTGGGCATAGCTAGATGGTCATGTGACTGGATGGGCATGGCCAACTTGATGTCACTCACATTGAGGGGCACCTTGCCAGCCTCTACTCGCCTCTCCCCTCCCAGCACTCCTCACCTTCCCGCCCAGTCTCCTTAGGGCCCCAATAGGAAGCAGTTGTTGGAGCTAAGCAGCCACCAGGAGAAAGAGTTGTCAAAACAGTTGGCTCAGTTCAAATTGGATCTGACCGAGATGGAGGCTCAGCAGAAGGACCTCACTGAGGACTACGAGCATAGGCTTTCCAAGCAGAAGAAAGACCTGCGGGAGTGCAAGGCCAGATGCCAGCGCCTGGAGGCTCAGTGGGCTGAGATGGTCAGCCAGTTCCAGGCCATGATATAGTCCCACTGGAACAAGGCCCTCCAGCTCTTTGCCACCAGCAGCGCTTCCCTCCAGCCTTCGCCCAAAGCCCCACAACAGGAGGCTGAAGCAGAGCCCAAGTCAGAATTTCTGCTCCCATCCGACCAACACAAAAAGACCCCGAAGGGGGAGACTCTCTGCAGCAACATACGTGTTCATTGCATGTATCCAGCCCAGGCTGTAGTTTGAGGACCCCTGATTTAGTGCAAGAGAAAAAATGCAAATAATTTTTCTGCGGACCACCAAAAATTTTTCATGGACCACCAGTGGTCCACGGATCACCAGTTGGTGACCGCTGGACTAGATGACCTATACGGTCCCTTCCAACTCTGTTAATCTAATCTAAATAAACTCCCAAAATTCCTGAGCCAGTATGGCTCAGTTGAAGTCCATAGGTCGTAAATTGCCACAGCTGCTCTTCCCTGTTCTAGGGAAATAAAGGAACAAAAACTATATCACTACATATTGCCTGGCAATCCCATTCCCAAATGTAAATGTTCAGTGCAACAACAAGAAGAAAATAACTTGACGTGTGGCAGGGGGGTAATCCTATTAACAACAGTAGATATAATTTATTTGATGGCTTCTAAATTAAATCTGTTCATTTCTTAGGCTGTAGTGCCTTGGATGCTACTAAAGATCCTCGACTTGAAAAAAAATGTTAAGCACCCTGCCTCAATCAATCAATGCACAGGAAGCACAAGTCATGGTTTCTCTTCACAAATCTTTCATTTTAAGATAGTTAAGGCCTTAAGTTATTCCGTTCCAAAAAACCCCAGGGACATCTGCCATGCAACCAGAAACTTAGCTGTATAATGCAAGCCAACTACTGGATACCAGATGATACTGCACATATGTAGGATTGAGCTGTCACATCTGTATCCTGCTTCAGTTTTTCCTACTGGACTGCATGGGCCTTTGATCTCATCCAGCATAGCTCTTCTTACAATTTTAAAGGCATGCATTCCGCATAAAACAGATGCAGCCGTAAAAAAGACAAAGCATCTTTTATGAAAGTTCCTCTATGAAGCACATGAACTCTGACAAAATGAAGTCCTATAAGAAAATATGCACAAAAAATAATTTAGTCATTTCTACTATGGTAGTATACACAGTGCGTGTATCTTCTTGGCTGCATTTTAACGGTGCTTCTCCATGTGCATTTCAGTGTATCCACCACACCAAACAGTACTTCATTCATACTCAACAGTATTTATTTCATAATTATCTCTGACAATTGGATAATAATTAGAGCAGGGCATACTTCAAAAAATGATTGGAAGAAGACATGGGGGATTCAATGATTTTTTTTGAAACAGCCACATCTTGTTTCAAGATGTGAACCGTTTTGCGTGAATCTTGCGGGGAAAAAACTGTGTCCGCAGTTGTAAATGTGTAACATAACAAAGTCAAAGCTGCTTTAATGAGTTAAGGGGTTGCATCATGTTCCCATGCATTCCAATCACTTGGTCCAAACAGAAGCAGCTGTGGGGTCAAAAAAATCAAGATGGCAGCCTCGACAATGTGATGAAACCCTACCCCATTTTTATATCTAGTGATACACCACCAAAAAGGGCCAAAACGGACGTTGTCTTACCTGAACGACCATTTTCTGGGCACTGCGGATACACTCCATAGCTGGGTTATTTCCTGTTGTCTGACAGCAACTGAGAGAACTTTTCAAACAATTACATCACTCTGTGCCCTAGCTCCACCCCCTCCGTCTTCCACTCCCCAGTGTTGAACGAAGGCGTAGCACAGACATGGATTTAAACATGTATTCCTTTATTAAACAACCAGAAGAACAAACCACGGAGCAGGAAGCCCCAACAACCAAATAAACAGGAGGGGAAATGGAGTGTATCCGCAGCGCCCAGAAAATGGGCGTTCAGGTCAGACAACGTACGTTTTCCTGAGCACTGCTCCTACACTCCATAGCTGGGACATACCCAAGCCTAATCACCCTGGGTGGGCAGCTGAGTGCTCCCAACAGTTGCCTCCGGCACTACCCTCTGCAAAACCCTACGTCCGAAAGACTCCTCGGCCGAGGCAAAAGTGTCAATCTTATAGTGTCTTATGAAGGGCGACGAGGTCCAAGTGGCCGCCCGACATATGTCCAACACAGAAGCTTGCGTCGGCCAGGCCACAGATGTGGCCGCACTTCACGTAGAAAGGGGCAAAATCCGGGCCGGAACCAGATAAGCCTGGCGTTCGTAGGCGCAGGAAATGCAGGCCTTAATTCAACGTCCCACCGTTGAAGAGGAGACCTTCTGTCCCATCGATGCCGGATGAAAGGAGACCAGAAGTGCCTCCGTCTTGTGAAAGGACGCGGTCCGGCGGATATAGCGGCGAAGAGCCCTGTGAACATCAAGCGTGTGCCAGAGAATTTCACGAGGGTGTGTCAGATCCAGGCAAAAGTCCAGTAATACAATTTCCGGTGAGCGATGGAACCACGAATTAACTTTCGGGGTAAACAAGGGATCTAAGCGGAGCACCACCGTATTGGCGCGAAAAATGCACAGGTCTTTACGGACGGACAGAGCCGCGAGTTTGGATATCCTCCGGGCTGACGTAATCGCCAACAGAAAGGCCACTTTAAATGAAAGGAACTTGAGAGAAACAGAGCCAAGTGGCTCAAACGGAGGAACTGTGAGGGCCTGTAAAACCAGTGATAAGTCCCAAGACGGGTAACGGTGGACCGTGGGGGAACGAATGTTCAAAGCCCCATGCAGGAAATCCTTCACCCACGGATGATGAGACAATGACAGGTAGGGAGGGCAGGAAAGCACCATGGAAAGAGCAGCCACCTGACGGCAAAGGTTGGCCAGAGCCAAACCTCTGCCCAAGCCCGCCTGAAGAAAGTCTAGAACATCTTGGATGGTTGCCGTGGTCGGGTCCACATGACGGCCGGCGCACCAACAACAAAAGGCTGTCCAAGAAGATTCATAGATACGCGTTGTGGGAGGCCTGCGAGCCGCCTGCATGATGCTGATCACGGTCTCCGAGAGTCGACTTTTCCGCAAAATGACCCGCTCAAATGCCACACGGCTAACTGGAGCCATTGAGGCTCTGGATGGTCGATGGCCCCCTGGCGCAGGGCAATTCGATGAGGAGGGATCACCCATGGGTCAGACACCGACAGCTCCACCAGGTCTGCGTTCCACGGTCGACGAGGCCAATTTGGTGCCACCAAAAATACCTCCGCCCTTCTGCAATTAGCTTCCGGATCACCTGTGGAATCAGCGCGATCGGCGGGAAGGCATACAATAGGCCAGCTGGCCAGTGACACCGCAAGGCGTCCGAATCCTCCACCAGTGGGGACGGGTAGCGGGTCATGAAGTGGGGAAGCTGGGTGTTGGCGAACAGGTCGACAAGCGGTGTGGTGAACCTGAGTGAGAGTTCGCGGAACAACCGCAGGTGCAGCTGCCACTCGGCCGGGTTGATGAGCTCTCGACTGAGCCAGTCCGCTCGTGTTGGCAGCCCCCGAGATATGGTCCACCAGGAGAGACAGAAGGTGGTGTTCTGCCCAACTGAAGAGCCCCTCCGACTCGATCATCAGCACATGAGACCTCGTCCCCCCTTCTCTGTTTACGTGCGCCTTGGTGGTCGTGTTGTCTGTAAGGACTAGCACGTGACATCCCTGAACAAAGGAGCGAAAGTGTTGGAGCCCTAGTCGAATCGCTCGCAGCTCGAGGTGATTTATGCTGCAACCGCGCTCTAACAGAGTTCACCGAGCTCGGGCCACCTGACTGGAGAGGTGGGCATCCCACCCGTGAAGACTGACATCGGTGGTGATCACGATCCTGTCGACACTCAGGAATTGGCAGCCCCGTCGGATGGCAGTCGACGTCCACCAGTACAGGGAGAGTCTCACCTGGGGGGCACAGGCACCTCCCGAGCCGTGTTGGAACACCCCTTCCGCTGAAAGGGGAGGAGCAGCCATTGAAGCGGGCGCGAGTGCAGGCGAGCCCACGGTACTATGTCGAAGCACGAGACAAGCTTCTCGAGCAATTGCGAGAGAGTCAGCAGGGGAAGAGACTTCTGAGTCAGGATCTGACGCACTAAGTCCGTAATACTCTGCATCCTCTCCGGCGCTAGAAACACTTGTCCTTTCTCCAAGTCGATGATGGTCCCGAGGTGGAGAATCGAGGTGGTCGGAACAAGATGACTCTTGTCCAGGTTTACGGTGAACCCGTGGGCTCGAAAGGCCAAGAGAACCAGGTCCCTGTCACGAGCCGCTTGCTCCTGTGAGGATGACAGCACCAGAACGTCGTTCAAATAGCACAAAATCCTCACCGGGACCTTCGTCTGCAGGTCAAACTGAGAGGCAGTAGATGGATTATCCGGAGCACGAAGGCCGGCCGCAGTGGGAGTGAAAGTAGTGGAAGGAGGCTGTTTACGGCCAGAGTGACCGGTGACCAGCCCAGCAGCAGAGACGTCAGGGAGTGATTGCGAAACTCCCTTCGACAAGGACAAAGTACCTGGAGTCAGGGCCCCAGCAGTTGAGGACGCGATAACGGGAGGGGATGAATGAGAAGCACCCGCCTCCCTGTCAAATGCGGACGCTGCCACCTGCTTCGCCTTCTCATATTTCTGCTCAAGCGCCTTATGGCGATGGAGAGCGTCCTTATCGGCTGCTGATACTTTGGTCGGGGGGGCTTTGAGAGTAACGGATGCAGACCACTTGCTCGCGTTCTTCTTGTGCGACCTGGATGACCTTGGCGGACTGACGTCCTGTTCAAGGTCGGACGATAACAAAGAGTCCGCCATTGTACTCATGAGCCAGACAATGCCGCACGTAAGTATAACAGGTAGAATATTTTTTTTTAAAGGAAGGTGCAGGGATGTAGCTGACTAATCAGCTGAGCATCTGTGAAATATGCGGGCTAAAACCAAAAAATTGCCAACGGACGAACAAGGAGAAACCAGGTCACAGAGAAACAGCCACTTGATCAGGAGGTCCGTGGGCGAGCAGAGTCCACACTGGGGAACGAGGGAAGGAATACTAATCAGAAAGGCCACAGATGCAACTGGCAACCCTGGCCCGGCCGCACAGCAGCAGAAGGGAGAAGCGGCACTGCTCCAAAGCGGACCCCTCTTACTGCCGGTAATCACCCTCTGCTTGCGATGACACCTGCTACCACCGGGACAGCTGCCACTAATAACTCGCCCTTCTCCGAAGCCGCGTTTAACAGCGACGCCACCCTGAATCACAGGGACGGTTGCCGCTTATGTAGAGCCCCTCTCCACTGCCACGGTCCACAAGAAAAACCTGAGGAGAGCCGAGGATGACAGCAAGCCGCCCAGCCCCCTCTTCGCCGGCAGCAGCAAACGAGGGCCGGATCTGCCCTGAAGGGTCAGAATCCGGCGGCTGTGGGTGCTTCACACGCCTCGCACGGAACGGCCTCAACAAGGCACGAATCTGGCCACAAAGCTGAGGAGCGGCAGAAACCACGAGTCTTCAGCTGTCCAACCTAACCGCAAAGAAAAACCTACTCAAAAATAAAGAAAGGAGCCTAAAGCTATCTACAGAGCACAGAGCCAGGAAAAAAACCTCTCAGTCTGTCAGCAACTGAGAGAAAGACTGAGGAGTGGAAGACAGAGGGGGTGGAGCTAGGGCACAGAGTGACATAATTGTTTGAAAAGTTCTCTCAGTTGCTGTCAGACAACAGGAAGTAACCCAGCTATGGAGTGTAGGAGCAGCGCTCAGGAAAACTTTTAATTGCATGGCGACAGATGTCAGCTTGATTTTTTGTCAAGTACTCTTACTTTTGAATAATTTCTAAAGCCCTCCAAATAACGGTAATCACATTTTTAAAAAAAATTTGTCCACCCATTTCATAATTTGCACTAAGATATCCTTACTATGAGAATGAGAAAGACTAGTATGGGTGCTGTTCATTGTGAATCGATAATGGGTTCTCTTTTGTACTCTGGGTAAAAATTCTAATTACCGTATTTTTCAGAGTATAAGACGCACCTTTCCCCCCCACTACTTGTATCAGGTTAGATGCAGTTGTGGGTTGCCCCTGGTTTGCACCGGTTCTATAGAACCGGTAGTAAAACCGGTGGGAGGCTCCGCCCACTGACCCCCATGTCATCAAAATGATGCTTGCACAGAAGAGCATGCGAACCAATAGTAAAGGTAAGTAGAACCTACCCCTGGTTAGATGGGTAGCTGCCAATGACACACTCAACTCCTTAGTTTTAAAAGACAAAAATGAGAAGTAGACATTCCAAAATACTACTTTTTTGCTCTGTGGAAAGAACTTCATAGAGAATTACAATCATGGAAGAAAATTTTCTAACTCATGCCCTCCTGGGAATGGAGTTCTCCTTCCATTGATGGGAGCACCTCCGTTTGCAAATATAAACATGCCTTTATAATTCTCATTTGGCCAGACTGAATGACTTACCACTGCTACCACAGTCTGCGCAGGAGAGAAGTTCTTCTGGCTTTTTCTCACGGTTTGATTCTTTTGTCCCCAAACAGAAGCTACATATGGGAATGGGATCAGCCCGGGGCTATGGAAAGAATGGTCAAATTAATAGTTAGTTCTCTTTCAAAGAATGTTTTCTTTTTTCTTGACCTCAGCGTATTAAGATGTTATATAGATACAGATTAGCAGGTTTGGATGCCTTTTTTATTAGCAGAAACAAACATTTTCCCTTTTATAATTTCATACGTTTAAATACTTTAATTCTTGTTTCCAGGATATTAATTCATTCCTAACAACTAGAAATAAATTTGCCCAAATTTAGAATTATCCTTTGTATGATCTAGACCTCATGAGTATTAGGAAACAGGATTAGGTATTTCCAGGTTATGAAAGGAAGTATCTTAGATGCATGAAAAACCAGGTCCACTCTTCCGCAACTATAAAAGAAAATCAATGTATAAAAAAACTGCATAGTTTTTATCAAGAGCTACGGATGAAACACTCAACTTATATTCTACCCAGACTCACAAGAACAGGTATATGTATTAATACTGGAGTGTGCATAGGTCACAATTCAATATACACTTACCTGGACCTGGGAGTAAATCTTATGTTAATCATTGGAGTTGACACATATACTTGAAATTAGTTCAAAGTTGCATTCGGGAACAGAATTTGAAACATTTGAACTTTGCCAAAGCCTGAATTGTATGAAATCTAGATTCAAATTATGCGGATACATTTAATTTTTCAGTTCAGTTTTTTCTATACAGAACTCCTCACCTCTAAAGGAAGAGTTGCAATTGTCCCTATCTTTCATATACTCACATAAGTATCTAAAATTTTATATATGAAATGCTCTTATTTTGGGGGACACAGCCCTCATAAGAAGGGTTTATAAAACTTAAAAAACAGTAAATGTTTAATGCATTTTCAAAGATCAGTGATTATAAATTTCTCAATTTCTCAATTAAAGCAAAAATTGAACAAAAATCAAAACAGACTCACAACTTTTTTACAGTGGGAACACGGAGAAGAATGTCAAAGATTATTAAAATATTCTTCCTACATCATCCTATATTAAGAGGTGTATAGAAATAGCCATACCCTTATAATATTCTAATAAGTTCCCAAAGTTTGATACTCTTGATAGGAAGGATACACTGGATGATGAATATCACTACAGGTAGTCCTCAATTTACAACGGTTTATTTAGGTGATTGTTCAAAGTTACGACGGCACTGAAAAAAGTAGTTATGTCCGCTTTTCACACTTACGACTGTTGCAGCATCCCTGTGGTCATGTGATCAAAATTCAGATGCTTGGCAACTGACTCATAATTACGGCGGTTGCAGTGTCCTGGGGGCATGTGATCCTTTTTTGCGACCTTCTGACAAGCAATGTCAATGGGTGAGCCAAATTCACTTAACAACCGCGTTACTAGCTTTACAGCTGCAGTGATTCACTTAACAACGTTGACAAGAAGGGTTCTAAAATGGGGCAAAATTAACAAATGTCTCATTCAGCAACAAAAAAAATTGAGCTCAATTGTGGTTTTAAATTGATTCCAGTGGAATCAACAGCTGCAACTCTGCAGATCTCACTGGGTTTTCTTTTGCCTAATACACTTCTCTTCTAAATTCTTGAAATACAATACTGAATAATAATTTTTGGACCAGTCTTTTCATAGTTTTTTTTCTTTTTTTAAAAAAAATCTTGAGCGAGATTTTATTCAAAAGCAAATTGTTCTTAAAGAAGAAATCAAACACAGTGAATAAAAGTAAAAAATAAAAAAACCACCACTCAAACCACTTGACTGAAATTAATCACACTAGACAAAAATAAATACGATGACACCTCCTGAGCTTTCCAACAATAGGAAAGTTTGTTATGCTAAAGATGAGATTACTCTTAACGAGGGGTGTCCACAGAGTGTGGTCAACAAGGCCACAATGATGGCCTCAAAGGTGTAATCGAAGTTCTGCAATGCACACAAAACATGGCCAGGCCTTCAATTACATGGTTGTGGCCAACCCTCTGGACCAGGTGTGGGATTCAGCCAGTTCGGACAGTTTCGGGCAGACTGGTACCTCCAACGATCAGCTGATAGCAAATCGGTTCGTTCCGATGATCAGCTGGGTCGGCCGGCCACCCCTGCGCTATACCAACCTATATTTCCTTTGTTTGAAGCCCAGCTGATAGGCATGGCAGAGTAGATTGCCGCGCCTCAGCTATTTTACTCGCCGGGGCTGCAGTAGAAGATAAGTTTTAGAGCTGTTTTCAAATGTACTGCGCGCACGTGGAGTGCATGTTTGGCACACATGCACGAAGCGAACTGATTGTTACACCGGTTGAATCCCACCACTGCTTTGGACTCTTCTGACTACAACTTGCAGATATCCTTGACCTTAATTGTTAAGCATCTCTCGTATTAGTTTAACTGTAAGAATCCTTTATTGCCACAGGTGTCAAACTTTTCGCGTCAGGTTGCCATCATGTGATGTCTCCCGGCGGCTTTCCCATTCATGGAGCTGGGTTGGGCGTGGTCTGCGCATAACGCATCTGGCCTGCAGGGCGCCAGTTTGACACCCCTGCTGCATTGTATAAGTCTCTAACTATTGCAGTGTCAAAAAGCCCAAATCTGCCTAGCCTTTTTTTCCTCTGTTCCTTTGGCATGATAATCTAGCACAGGTATGGCGAGCCATTATCAAAAATTTGGGAAATGACTTAACTGTTGTTGATGTAGTTGATATTTTTATTTTGGCTGTACACCGCCTTGAGTCCCTCGGGAGAAGGGCGGTATATAAATTCGATATAAAATAAAATAAAATAAAAATAAAAATAAAACTTCTGGCATATCACTGACCCCTTCCCAACAAATGAGCAACAATTCTTTATATATTTATTTTTTTATTTTAAAAACACAGTCCAATCATGTGTGATGCTAAGTATTATATAAAGAAGCATCAAGTAATGACAACATTAAAATACAAGTAAAGCAAACTCATTTTAGGAGGGTCTGGGCACTGCACCAGAGCACGCACGCACGCACGCACGCACACTCACACACACTTTTGCACGGTCTCTGCAGCCTCCAAAATCACGTGAGAAAGGATGTGATTTTGAGATCATTTCTTGACAGGGATTGATGAATACTGGCATGTCACCCAAAGTGTCATGGCATGTCACCTTTCACATGTGTATCTTAAGTTCCCCATCACTGATCAAGCATAATCAAGAGACGGTCTAAGCAGGGTCAACTTGCAGGCACTTAACAGAATAACAGAGTTGGAAGGGACCTTGGAGGTCTACTGAACACTCTATTGTGTTCTTCTCCATCTTTTTCTATTTACAAATTTGATAATCGTTTTTTCAAATCCCCATTCACAGCGTGTGAGGTGCCGTGCGCACATGCACAGAGGGCTGGGTATGTTTATGGGACCGCACACACATTGCATTTGGGGGGTCCAGGCGCATGTGCGCGTTCTTTGGGCACTCGGTCCAGAAAAGATTAGCCATCACTGATATAGGGTCTCCTGCTTGTGCAGGGGGTTGGACTAGAAGACCTCCAAGGTCCCTTCCAACTCTGAGAATATCTTGACTTTAGCAGAACATCTGAGAAAGTTTCCTAGTCGGTATGAGGTGAAAACCAGGCTGGGCTATATATTATTAAATGGATTCAGAATTGGCTGCACCTAATAAATCCCTTCTTGTTGAAAATACAGGCAATATTACTAGGTTCAGAGCATCTCACAAAACCATACAGGTCAAATAATACTGCAATTGCAGTGGTACCTTAAAACACAGCAATCTGGAAATTACTGTATATCTCAAAGAACTTCTTAAAAGTCCCTTATTCACCATTTATTAATGTCAGTATTATTTCAATTTAATTCGTTTGAAACTATTAAAAGTAATTTATGGACTACTACATTCTAAAGAAGATTTCAAGAAGACAAATAGTTATAGTAGGAAGATTCTCTAGAGTAACTAGATTGGGTTAAAAACTTTAATATGCAACCACATATATTAAACAGATGACACAGAGAAAATGCTTTGATAGGTTATGATAATTATTCATGAACATAAGGTATTAACTATTACTACATAATTTTACAGATTTATTTCAAGCCTCTGCCAAGGATAGCAATTTATTCCAGGTATAAATCTGCACCAAAAGATACTATCAAAAATAGGGAATAGAGACATCTGGTACAAGCCATGATGAAGTCATCTACATCTTGACATTATATTATATAATTTGCATCAGTTTCCTTCCTTGACAGGTGAAGTACTAAATGGAAGAGAAGCAAAAAGTCAATACAGCAGCCCTGGGTAGGACAACTTCATGTTGTGCAACAGTTGTGCCTGTTCCTTGAGAGAGGGAGACTGTAAACCATTCCAGACAGCTGCTTGTGAGGCCACGTGAGGCCCCTCCGCACCCTATTTTGGGCCTGGAAAGACTCCTGCACCAACCTGCACCCCCCTGTGCTCCGCCCTCCTGTGCATGCATGCGCCCCGCCCCCCACGCATATGCAGCAGAGACCCGAAGACCAGCTGGCCGATGGGAGGCACATGCACATGCGCAGGCGCGGTGGAGCTGGGCTGGGGTGACGGCTGGCGTTCCCGCAGAGACAGCTCTGCGTGCCACCTGTGGCACGCATGCCATAGGTTCGCCATCACAGGTCTAGATGATCTCCAAGGTTCCTTACATTCTATGATCTTATACACAGCATACCCTCACAGACTACAGTGGAGGTTCTTATCTTAAGTGGTAATTGGGAATATTCCTAATATAGCATTTAGTTTAGCTACCTTGCCATTTTTATCATGCTTATCCAACTCTTAAACTGTTTTTATTTTACCCTATCGCTTGGATTATGCGTTTATAAAAAGGCGTGTAAATTCCTTGTCCAGGTCAATGAACATGCCTCGGTAAGACAGATAGTTGCTACCAGTAGTACTTTCACCAACACTTTAACCATAATCAATTACAACTATTTAAACAAGGTCAAGCACTCAGCATTTAATCTGAAGTCTTTTTTAAATACAATACTGTTAGGTCACCTTAAAACAAGCCAACAGAGAGGCCTGGAGTCTGTTTAATATTTAAACAGAGTCACTCACATCTGTTTTCATCCAAGAGCGAAGTTATTGTACATCACTTGAAGCAGCTCATTAATATCCACTCCGCATCTTTCAGAGGTTATAGGAATGCCAATGCTTTCAGAAGCATCTGTCATAAGATCTAAACAGCACAGCTAGACAGGCCTACTTCTTTCCTTTATTGACTCATGAAATAATCAACCCTATTTAATCTAAGCAAAAAGAATGGAACTTTAAATGAAAATAACCAATTACTTTTGATATCAGCCTATATGCATCATTCATCTCATCTCTTTAGGTGGCTCACTTGATAGCAAGTGTTCAAAAAAATGTTATCTGCTCGTAATTAAACTGAACAGCTGTCATGTTCAATTACAAATCTGTGGAGTTTTTCTTCTTTAACTTGAAATACATGGTTTTTAATTGAAGTTTGATCAAATATTTGAACACCAGGCATTTTAATGATTCTCTCATTGCATTAATGAAGAAGGCAAACTATACAATTGCAATGTAACATCGTATAAATAATAATGATAGTACTTGCATAAAGCGACTTGAGTTTTATTCTTAATATGATATGAGCACTCACAATCAAAGCATCGAAGATATAATAAAATAAAAATAATAAAATAATAAACCAATCTGGGAGTATGACGCCCAGGTACTGTATGCGTCAGCATGCAACCAGTTTATTGATAAATAATAAACTAAGCAGGATCAAACCTCATTAAGACCTAAATGGAAGACTATTAGGAACAGCAATGTCTCTATACACTCACAGAGGCTTCTTGCCTGTTATTTATTTGTTAATTAAAGCACTGACTATCTACCATGCTTATGACATTATGAAATGTTATACACAAATGCATAGTATATAATTGCAAGAAAACCATTGTACTTGCACTATAATTTGCGTTACGCAGCTGTACAGAAGTTCCTTGACACTTTAATAACAACAGGTTGGTTATAAATCATCCTCATCCACACAGGATAAATCACAGAGTTCCTAAGTACAAATTCCTTTCTACCTGCCTGGTCAACAGGGAGAGAAAATGTTGCTTACAGCTTCGAAAGTGCATTAGTTAGGAGCATTAAATTAGAATATACACAACCCAACTATTTACTGAAATCATCAACCCAAAAGTCATCATAAAAGAGGTCTAACAAATAATATACTGTATTTTTCGGAGTATAAAGGCCTGTTTTTGGCCTGCAAAGTGCTTCTGGAGGCCAGGGAGGGCGAAAACGGGACGCGCTGAGGCCAAAAACTATTTTTTTTTTCCCTCCTCTAAATCTAGGTGCGTTTTATAATCTGAAAAATATGGTACTTAAAAGGAATAGCATCAAGACAATGAAATCTACATTCGACTTTTTCTCTTAATTCTTGCAATGTCCAAGCCAGTGATATGACACACTCTTAGTGTCATATCACTGGCTTGGACATTGCAAGAATTAAGAGAAAAAGTCGAATGTAGATTTTAGCACTACCTTTCCTGTTTAAGCACATCTCGAAGTTTATTCCAAAACAAACAAGTATCCTAAATAAAATCCTTTATGTAATGATTTTACTACCTTCTCTGACATTACAAATGTTATTCTACACAATCGTCCAATACATGTTTGGTGTTGTACTATAGGAGCAACATTATTCCTGCATCATTCTCCATTCAAACTGGAACAACATATAGTAGTTAATTCATTTCTATACCATTTTTCCTAAACCTGTTCAGGGATCTGCTGATTTTTGTGCTCATCAATTTCCCACTCAAATCACATTGACATCTACCTGTCCTCTTCACTGAAGCATATTCCCCAAACTGCTGCCTATTTAGCTGCTGAGATTTTATGCATCTTCTAATAATTAATTCAATCACTGTCAGAAATGTAACAGCCGTTCTTTTTATCTGCAAAGGGCACAAGCGTTGGCAGGAGAGAAAAGTGGAACCTGCAATAGTACATTTAAATCAATCAATCCATCAATCAATAAATTCTGGACATAAATTCCTCTCCATGTAATTATGTGTCATTATGTAAATATTGCTCTCCGCATGGTTTTGGTCACCACATTACAAAATAGATGTTGAGACTTTGGAAAAAGCGCAAAGAGGAGCAACTAGGAAGATTAAAGGCTTGGAGGCTAAAACATATGAAGAACGGTTGCAGGGATTGAGTATGGCCAGTCTAGAGAAAAGAAGGACTGGGGGTGGGGGGGGATATGATAGCAGTATTCGAGGGGTTGCCTCAAGAAGAGTGGGGTCATCTTATTTTCCAAAGCACCAGAAGGAAGAACAAGAAGTAATTGAAGGAAACTAATCAAAGGAGAGAAGCAACCTGGAATTAAGGAGAAACTTCCTAACAGTTGAGGACAATTAATCAGTGGAACAGCTTGCCTTCAGAAATTGTCGGTGCTCCGTCATTGGAGGTTTTCAAGAAGAGACTGGACAGTCACTTGTCTGGAATGGTATAGGGTCTCCTGCTTGAGCATGGGGTTGGACTAGAAGACCTCCAAGGTCCCTTCCAGCTCTATTCTAATTGATTGATTGATTGATTGATTAGCAATCACAATAGCACTTAGACTTACCATATTTTTCGGAGTATAAGACGCACCTTTTTACCCCCCAAAAGGGGGTGAAAATTTAGGTGCGTCTTATACACCGAATGTAGCCCTGCCCACCCACTGGCCCCCATCCTGTGGCCTCTGCCTCCCAGCAGTTACCTCCTTGCAAGCAAACAGCAAGAAAAAACAGCCCCATTCAGCTTCAGCATAGGCTAATCAGCACAACTTGATTAGATTGCCTCCCGACTCTCAGCTGATTTGCTCTCACCTGTTTTGCGCAGGCTCTTTTGCAAGCTCTTTGCTTGCTGCAGAGAGTGCTGGAGCAGATTTTTTTTTCCTTAGCTAAAACGAAACTGAAAGTAAAGCAGGCTCTGCTGCAACCTGACAAAATGAGGCAGGGAGAGAGATTTCTTTTTCTTTTTGCTCACCAAAAAAGGTAGGCGCAAACAATGGGAAATTTAGGGCAAAAGAGGAGAGTTCAAGATTTTAAAACACAAAAGAAAAAAAGGTCTATTTAACTAGGGAATTGTAATAATTGAGATGCTATTAATTGTATATTGTGTTGAAAGCAGAAATAGAGGTATATACAGGAATGGAATAAGTGGATTGAATATATACAGAACAAATATCAGACTAGAAAATATTATGTAGCTTTCAGCTGAGGGGGATTGATGACTATGCTAGTAAATAGAGAAAAAGATATGGAAGGGGTGAATAACATATGTATTGTTTGGAATTATTAGTATTGCATATAGTGGAAGTCAAGGGGGATGGGAGGGAAAGGGGTGGTGGGGGAGGGTTAGGGTGGGTTTGGAGGGATTGGGAGGGAATTATATTTTTTTTGTATATGTATATGTATTTTTTATAATGTTGGGGAAGGGTGGGGGGAAAAAAGGGGGTAAAATTTGTATGTGTAAAACTTTTTCAATAAAAAAAACGAAAGCAGAAATGATTAAGTTATGGTTTGGAGGAATATATGAGGAAAATTATTTGTTTTATTATTATTGGTAAATGTAATTAATTGATTTGTAAGAAATTGGATTGCATGGAAATAATTGGAATATCCATGTTCATATTGATTAATATACAAAAAAGATAGTTATATAAAATTGATTTATATAAAAATTTGTATTTGTATTGAACAATTGTAATATTAAATAATTAACCGATGGATATAAAAATAGATGATAATGGGAAGGGGTATAGTATAGAATAGAAGGGAAAAATTGAATTTGATTAAGATTAGAGATGAGAATGAAGGGTAATATTGGTTTTTTTTTAAAAAAATAGATGAATAAATGTGGCAAAAAGGAAATATAGAAATTATAAATTTAATTGAAATGACTAAACACTGTTTAAATTTGTGAACCAGCCAAATACTCTGTTCAAAGAAAATACATTGTATGTTTGCATGTGTGCTTGTCTAAATTTTTTTTAAAAAAACTAAAAAAAAAACAACCAAAAAAGGTAGGTGCGTCTTATACTCCAGTGCGTCTTATACTCCGAAAAATATGGTATATACCGCTTCATAGTGCTTTTAAAGCCCTCTCTAAACAGTTTATAGAATCAGCTTATTGCCCCCAACAATTTGGGTCCTCATTTTATCCATCTTGGAAGGATGGAAGGCTGAGTTAATCTTGAGCCTGGTGAGATTCGATCTGCCAAACTGCTGGCAGCCGGTGATCAGCAGAAGTAACCTGCAATACTGCACTCTAACCACTGCACCACCGAGGCTCATTAATACTGTATTACCCACAGGCCTATTAATACTGAATTACCCACAGGCCTGGGATGTGGTGGATCAGTGGCTAAGATGCTGAGCTTGTCAATCGAAAGGTTGGCAGTTCAGCGGTTCGAATCCCTAGTGCCACGTAATGGGGTGAGCTCCCGTTACTTGTACCAGTTTCTGCCAACCTAGCAGTTCGAAAGCACATAAAAAATGCAAGTAGAAAAATAGGGACCACCTTTGGTGGGAAGGTAAGAGTGTTCCATGCCCCTTTGGCTTTTAGTCATACTGGCCACATGACCACGGAGACATCTTCAGACAGCGCTGGCTCTTCAGCTTTGAAACAGAGATGAGCACCGCCTCCTAGAGTTGGGAATGACTAGCACATATGTGCAAGGGGAACCTTTACCCACAGGCCTATCAAAGATAGTAACAGATGGATCTACAACAACTCAAGCAAAGTCCTGATCTGATTTCTCCACTTTCTTCTAATAGTTTTCTGTACCAAAAAGTCCAAGCAGCTGATTTCTGAGCTGTGCCTACCTCTGCCAGGTGGACCAAGGGACTGGCCTGCCAGAAAGAAGGCAGTTGGTGTCTCTTCCTCCACAGGAACGTCAGTCCATTTTTCAGGGATAATAGCAGAGAAACCACAACCACAATCACATTCATTGCTTTCCTTTCTCTCAGCAATCCTGTCAAATTTACTGGACTTTGTAAGGTTAATGTAGAGGAATGAAAGTCGTTTTTCCAAGCTGAAGAGCCACCTGCCCAGAAAGGTAGATGGGCTTCCTTTGATGCAAAAAGAACATCAGAAGATCTGGTGCCAATATTTAAGTTTAAGTTTTTAAGTTTATTGTCATTGCATCTCATACAACGAAATTAAATATCCTCTTCAGTGTACATCATACATAAGAAAATTATAAAAAAAAAACAAAAACACCGCCTTCACATTTTATACAATTGAATTGAAACCCCCTGATACTGCATTAATATTGCACTATACAGTAGAATTCAATATAGTTACTGCTCTGGGATAGAAGCTGTTTTTCAGCCTGTTTGTCCTTGTTTTTATTGTCCTGTACCACCTGCCAGATGGTAATAGTTAAAAAAAAAAGGGTGCCCAGGATGAGACAGATCTTTAAGAATGTTTTGAACTTTCTTAAGGCAGCGGGAGCTATAAAGCTCTTCCAAGGAGGGGAGGGGGCAACCAATGATCCTCTGGGCAATGACATTAACTCTCTGGAGCGCTGTCCTATCTGCCACTGTGCAATTGGCAAACCATGCACAGGTGCAGTAAGTTAAGATACTCTCTATGGTGCAGCAGTAGAAGGTCACCAGCAATTTTTCATTCAGTTGTTGTTTCCTGAGAAGTCTCAGGTAGTATAATCTCTGCTGGGCCCCTTCGACCAAGGCTGCAATGTGAGCGCCCCAGATCAGGTTCTCTTTTGTAATAACACCTAAAAACTTAAAATATGTGCTTAATTATAGCACCAGATTTTTTTTAAAAATGGAATATTACCATAAATACTCTGAGTCTACTCTAAGTAATGCTAGGTAAAACTAGGCACATGAAACCATCAACCAAAGTTTATTCTGGACAATGTTACCGGCTTTTGAACTGATACCAGTTCTTACTCCGATCAGAATCGATTTCTGGAAGACATTTCCAATTCTGAACCTATAGATTTTCTTTCCACAGATTTAAAATGAGGTCCTTGTTCTCTGTATTCATTCACATGCATGCTTATTTGTTTTACTTGGTGTTATGTCTTTTCAAAAATATCAGGGATTTCCTCTAGAGAAAGAAGTGAGAAGATTTTAGAATAAATGGGAGAATGTCCCACCTTCACTTTCTTCTGATTGTTTTTTTAGGCATTTATCTTTCTGTTCAGTTAATGAGAAAATAGTCTTGCCTCTCAAAGCAATCCACTCCATTCCGTTATTCCTTAAAATAAATAATACACCAAGAACTCTAGAATCACAGTAATCATTTTTAAAACAATCTACATAACCTACATCATGAGTATAAGTGAGCCTTGATAAACTTTAAAATGTTTCGCCCTGCAGCCAAGACAAGCTGGATTTCAGAAACACTGTACGGTAATTGGATTTGAACAGCAAAATTACTGAGAACAACACACTGAGTGGTAAAGAGATCGTACAGCAATAGCTTTGGATGAAAAGCACTATTTACCTTCCAGGATCAGAAATTAAAATTAGCCCTTGCAATAATAATCTATATGAACAGATGCATCAATTCTGCTTTTCTGCCAATGACAACTAATTGCCATCACTAACTGATACAAGAGATTTTCTCGATTTATTCTTGCAAGGATACCCACACACAAACACACACACACCTCATGTTCTAAAAACATGAATCAAAATTATGATTGTGTCATAGCACAGAACAACTAATGTTTTACAATGCATCCATCTTTTTAGAATAAAAACAAACAAAAAACCCCAAACTGTTGTAAAATTATGTTCAGAAGAATTCCAATATTGTGGCCAATCAGGCTTCAGACGAAGTCACCAGGAATCAAGCTTAACTCAAAGGAGGTTTTTTTAAAAAGGAGGAGGAGGAGGGAGGAGGGGGACGGGGACGGAGAAGAAGGAGGAGGAGGAGGAGGAGGAGGAGGAGGAGGAGGAGGAGGAGGAGAAGAAGAAGAAGAAGAAGAAGAAGAAGAAGAAGAAGAAGAAGAAGAAGAAGAAGAAGAAACAACCGCCCAATATGTATGAGTTGGGACTAATATTTCAATACCATTTTCATGAGCGCAGGTTCTCTTCAGGGCTGTATCCCAAGTCCACATCGGTCCCTGTTGACTCATGACTGTTGTGCACAGTTTGCTAACCAGGTTTGCTACCCTGAAGTATGCGGATGATGCAACAATAATGGGCCTTATCCAGGATGACAATGAGGGTGCTTACAGGGAGGAGGTAGTGGGTTTGGAGGACTGGTGTAAAAAGAACAGCTTGGTTCCAAATGTAGGAAATCCCCACCCCCCCCAAAAAAATGAATACGGTGAAAGAAGAAATGGAGAGAGTTAAGTGGAAATTGAATACAAGAAGACCTCCAAGGTCCCTTCCAAATCTATTCTGATTGATTGATTGAATCCTATCTCTGACATAAACATAGTTTGAATGGGCTTTGGGAGGAACAACTCTGCTACCGAAGAAAAGACTTCAATCCTTGGAATAAAACAAAACATACAGACGTGCCATCCAGATTATTTACTATGGCACCCAAACATTCAAAAGCAGATGCCCTGCCTTGGACTCAGTTAAGAGTGAATTGTAAGCGCACATGATCAACTCAACATCTGGCCTGCTCCACTGGCTAAAAGCTACACCTGGCTCAGGGGAAGCGTTCCCCTTTTATCAGCAGCTAAAGATATTTTAAAATAAATAAAAATTATTTTAACTTTTGCCAGTCGCATTTCATTCTGCCCCTCCTTTCCCACCCTTTCTTCAATGATTCTATTCCACCATTTCTTTGATATTAGTCTAACTCTTGTCCTGCAGCAAGTTGTCCTGCAGTGAGTTAAGGGGTGTGCATAAGTGCACCAGTGTGCCTACCTTATGTTCCCTTTTATTTGTATTAATTTCATGTATTCATAATCATGTTTATACTTGTATCTATTATCTAATACATGCTTGATGAAAATAAATAAATAATAATAAAAAAAAAGAGTTGGCCGTGGCGAATTGTCATAGACCCATTTGGGACAAAGACTATGTGGAAACAATAGCTGCAGCTCGAAAGGCGTGCAGAAAAAGGAAATATTTGGCCAGTGTTGTCCAAGTGGGACCAGGCAAGACTCTTCAAGATCCAAATTACCCTTTCCTTTTCCTCACTGATGGTTACTGCTGTATTAAATGAAGCCTGGCCCATGATAAAATGTCCGTCTTTATTTTGATCACGTGATCGTGAAGATGCTGAAACGGTCGTTACGTGCGAAAATGGTCATAAGTCGCTTTTATCAGTGCTTTGAACGGTCACTAAATGAATGTTTGTAAGTCAAGGGCTACCTCTACAGTTTTCGAGATTAGCATCTAAAACAGTGTTTCTCAACCTTGGAAGCTTGAAGATGGGTGGACTTCAACTCCCAGAATCTCCCAGCCAGCGCTGCTGGCTGGGGGATTCTGGGAGTTGAAGTCCACCCATCTTCAAGCTACCAAGGTTGAGAAACACTGATCTAGAATCAAATAAATCAATCTTTCTGAGTTGGGGCCCAGATTTTGGGGGGGGGGGGGGGCATATGCCTTTACACAGATGTGTGTGTGAACAGGGCCATGAGCATATGTAGCACAAGTGGTGTGTGCGTGTGTGTGCACACTGGCCAGCCACAGCCCAGTAGTGGGGCCCGGCCCACAGGTTGCGGATCCCTGAGGTAAAGAATAGGCCTATTGGCTGGGGAATTCTGGGAGTTGTAGTGCACACATCGTAAAAGTTGCTGAGATCGAGAAAGGCTGCTCTCTCTACACGCTTGGAAACTGGATATCATTTCGATTTTCACCCAGGCTGAGCATAAAGGTGTCAGTCAGTTTCATTTATAATCTTTGTGATCTGTTATTATTGGAATCCGGCTCCAATGTCTTTCAGCATTTTTCTTTCTTTTCTTTTTTTGCAAAATAAGTTCATATTTTGCACTGTTTGGAGTACTGCATATCCTTTTGGAACTTTCTTTAAAACAAGTGTTTTACTGTGGGCAGGTCAGTTGTAATGTCCTGACTATAGATAGTCCTTGACTTACAACCATTCACTTAGTGACCATCAAAGTAACAACAGCATAAAGTGATTTATGACCGTTTCTCCCACTGACCACCGTTCCAACATCCTCTTGCTCACCTGCCGCTTGCAATTGGGATGTATTTATGATGGTTGGTGTGATCCCGGGCCATTTGTGACCTTCTGACAAGCCAAGTCAATGGGGGAAGCCAGATTCACTTAACAACCCTGTTACTAACTTAATAATTGCAGTGATTCACTTAACAAAGGTGGCAAAAAGGGGAATGAAATGGGGCAAAATTTACATAAGAAGCCATTCTCACTTAGCAACAGAAATTTTGGCCTCATTTGTGGTCGTAAGTCAAGGGTTACCAGTATTTGCATTTTAATATTTAGTTCAAAAGGGTTTCTATATTTTATTTTTCCTCTTTTAAAATAAATTTGATTTTATTTATCTCTTACGAAGTTGGTCTGGTTCCCCTAAACAGGCCTGGATTCCCAACTTACACTAAATAAACTTTTAGTGAAAACACACTTTTCAGCTAAATGTTTATAAGACTAATACTGGCTTTGAATGAAATCTGAAAATATTTAGGTCCTTAAACCGAATGTGTGTATCAATCTTGACATTTAGGAACTACTGGAATTCTATTTTTATAGGTTAGAATTACAGACTCTTATATGAAAATGGAAAGTGACAATATTTATCATTTAAAATAAATATTTCAGTTCAAATATTTCATAATACTTCAGTTAATTGGAGGGACTTATTAATTTCCAGTAAAAGGGGAGGGGAGGGAAACGATAATGTCAACACTTAGATTACAACATTTCAATCATTATTGATGTTTTGTACAATGATACTATTATATGAATGATATGAAGGGATGAAAATGAAATCATTAGTGCTATTTGCGTAATAACGTAGTTGTGCCAATGCAGAAATTTCAGCAGAAATAGGTCCGTTACACTGAGGACCGGTAACATGACGACTGTAATGTTCATACATCTTGGTGAACTTACAGGTGATGGCAAAGAGGTTCAGGTGGGAGAGTAGATACAGGTAGACAGAGTACTAGAGAAGGAAAGAGAGGGTATTAATTCTGAAGAGGAAACCAGGGGCAAACACAGATTATGAAGGATCACACAGACCTTTTCATGCCAATGAAGGCCAACATTGCTAAAGCAATTATTTTTCCAGTGGTCGTGCCCAGTTGTGAAAAGTGTATGCTGAGGGGGGAAAAAATGTGAGAAAAGATTGTCTTCAAATTGGAAATGGTTACCAACAACTCCCATGAACTGCACAAAGAAGCCATCAATCCATCCTGAGTCATATCAAAGCTGACTGCTCCCTTGAAGTTTCATAGGCAAGAGCTCGTACAGGCAGGAAAGGCAAAAGGATAAAGAATAATAAGAATTCTTATGCTTGGACCAGTTGAAGGAAATGGAAGGAAAGGGGGACAAGAAACAAAAGGGATGAATGGGGTAGGTAAACACAGAAATGAAATGTCTTTGAATATTAGTAGCTCAAGTTGATAGTTACCGTACTTTTCGGACTATAAGACGCACCGGACTTTAAGATGCACCTAGATTTAGAGGAGGAAAACAAGAAAAAAAATAGTATTTGGCCTCTGCGCGTCCCGTTTTTGCCCTCCCTGGCCCCCAGAAGCACTTTGCAGGCCAAAACCAAGCCCATTTTTGGCCTCTCAAACCCTCTGCATGTCCCGTTTTCACAAAAAATGCGCCCATTTTTGGCCTGCAGAGTGCTTCTGGGGGCTGGGGAAGGCGAAAATGCAAAACACGAAGGGTTCAGGAGCTCAAAAACGGCCCTCTTTTGGCAAAAATGGGCCATGCAGAGCACTGCAAAGTGTTTCTAGGGGCCAGGGAGGGCGAAAACGTGACACACAGAGGGTTCAGAAGCCCAAAAATGGGGCCATATTCGGTCTATAAGATGCTCCGAAATTCTCACCTGCTTTGGGGGAGGGGAGTGCGTCTTATACTCCTAAAAATACAGTATGTTGTGGGGTTTGAGCTCTGAGCTTGGCAATTTAATTGCAAACGTTTCATCCCTATTCAAGGAGACAACAACGGTGCACTTTGGGTTGTGCTTGCCTTGGGGAGGCCTGGTCTTTAAATACCTTGCTGAGTCCGGGTCTGATTTTGGGTCGTGTGATTGGTGGGCTGTAGTAGCTGAGTCATAGTCCTTGGTTTTAAGTACCGTACTTAAACGGTACTTAAACATACTTAAACGGTATCCTGCCAGCTATCTTAGCCAGTTGGAGGCGGCAAACCATCGGAAAGCATTTCCGCTTGCACATTGCCATGCGCTTCCATCGGCCGCCCTGTATGGCAAGTATAAAAAGATACCGCTGACTGAAAGACTCTGTTCCTGTGGCTCAGGAGAGGTGAAGACTGTGGATCACATATTCCTTCGATGCAGTGGTGGGTTGCCCCTGGTTCGGACCGATTTGCAAGAACCGGTAGTAAAACCAGCGGGAAGCTCCGCCCACTGACCCAGACGTCATCATAGGTGATCTGCGCATGCGCAGAAGAGCACGGGCGTGATGCGAACTGGTAGTAAAGGTAAGTAGAACCCACCCCTGCTTCGATGTTTCTTTTATAGAGACATTCGGGGGGAAAACGTATCTTTCCAATTATTGCTAGATATCCTGGCCATTCCGACACTGCTTATCTCCAGTGGACAAAGAGTCTGAAATTACAGTGCAGGTGGCTAGATTCTGCGCAGCAGTCCTGGGGATTCATTGAAAACACGTGTCTAATCCACCATAGCTATTTTATACAACAAATATGGCAAACCCTTTGCACTGCTTATTTCTTTCCCTTTTAGTATTAAACTGACTACCGGCCCCACAGTTTATAGATCGTGATTTTAGTATAGTTAAGACCATGTGTAATTGACAAGCTGGGGTTTATCATAGATTTTATCTGTTATTTATTATTTTATTCTAGAATTTTTAATTGCATATTTATTGACTGTTTTTATTTGTTCTGATCTCTGACAGTAATAAAATTCTGTTAACAGTTAACTTAAACGGCACTTAAACAGTACTTAAAACCAAGGACTATGACACGGCAACTACAGCCAGCCAATCACACAACCTGAAATCAAACCCAGACTCAGTATTTAAAGGCCAGGGCTCCCCAAGACAAGCACAATCCAAAGCACATGGAAGATGTCTCCTCAAATGGGGGAGGAACATTTGCCACCAAATTGCCAAGCTCGGAGCTCAAACCCACAACCTAAAACACAGAAATGTCCTTGAAAAATTAATAAGTCATTATTCAAAACATGCCCAGGACTGTGTGTGCTACACAGTCAATGGAAGTTAGAATCACCAGCGCTTTAGCCACAAGGCCCAGTGGTTTCTATGTCACAAAAGCCAGTGTGATGTAGAAGATGCTAGACCCGTGATGGCGAACCTATAGCACGCGTATCAGAGGTGGCACGCAGAGCCCTCTCTGTGGGCACACGTGCCGTCGCCAGCTGCTTTTCTGGTTTCTGGCGCACCCATGCGTGCCAGCCAGCTGGTCTTTGCAGGTGCCGGAGCATCGGAAGACAGCCTAAAAATGGCTTGAAAACCGGCAAAAAAACAGGGTGTTTGCCAGGCCAAAAAGGGTCTGAAAAATGGCCTGAAAACAGCTGAAAAACAGCCTAGAAAATGGGCAACACTGGTCAAAAAACAGGCACACGCATGCCAGCCAGCTGGTCTTCGGGTTTCCTGTGCTCGGGCGCATGCAAAAACCAGCTGGCTGGCGTGCATGCATGTGCCGGAAACCCAAAGACCATGGCTGGCACACATGTTCTTCGGGTTTCTGGCGCTCCGGCATGCACGTCCCGGTTTGGGCACTCAGTGCCGAAAAGGTTCGCCATCACTGTGCTAGAATAACCCTGGAGACATCCAGATCTTCCTTTGTCCTCAGTCCCAGAAACCCAGTCGGTAATTTTGGATCACATCCTCTTTTTGTTGTTGTTGTTGTGAGAAAATATGAAGAGAGGAAGAACTACGTATGCTGTCTGTTACTCCAGTATAAACAATGGAATGTCAGTTTAATATGCTACAGGTGGTCCTCGACTTACAACAGCTTGCTTAGTGACCATTCAAAGTTACAATGGTACTGAAAAAAGTGAATTAAGACTGTTTTTCACACTTAGGACCAGGGATACTATTCAGCAGGTTCTGGAGAACCGGTAGTGGAAATTTTGAGTAGTTCAGAGAACCGGCAAATACCACCTCTGGCTGGCCCCAGAGTGGGGTGGGAATGGAGATTTTGCAATATCCTTCCCCTGCCACGCCCACAGAACTGGTAGTAAAAAAATTTGAATTCTACCACTGCTTACGACCGTTGCAGCATCTCCAGGTCACATGATTTGCATTCAAGATGCTTGAGAACTGTCTCACATTTGTGACAGTTGCAGTGTCCCCCCAGGGTCATGTGATCCACTTTTGCGACCTTCCAACAAGCAAAGTCAATAGGGGAAGCCAGGTTCAGTTAACAACCGTGTTACTCATTCAACAACTGCAGCTATTCGCTTCACAAAGGTGGCAAGAAAAGTTGTAAAGTGGGGCAAAACCCACTTAACAAATTTCTCACTTAGCAACATAAAATTGTGGTCGTAAGTCGAGGACTACCTGTACTACTGCAACAGTTCTATATGATAACTAGCTTTTATTTCTACAACAAATAATACTAGGGTCTCTACTGTACTAACACAAGTGAGTGAAAATCCTAAATCCTTCCTTTTCGGTAATACCATGTTTCCCCCAAAATAAGACTGGGTCTTATATTAATTTTTGCTCCAAAAGACTCATTATGGCTTATTTTCCAGTTAGGTCTTATTTTGGGGAAAATACAGTACTAAATGCATCCATCTGCTGACAATCTTAACTGGGGCTTATTTTGGGGGTAGAGCTTATATTACACAGCATCCTGAAAAATCATGCTAGGGCTTATTTTCTGGTTGGGTCTTATTTTGGGGAAAACAGGGTAGATGCGCAGTAAAATTATTTGAAGAAGCTGAGATGGCTCTTGTTTTCAGATAATAGTTTAAATATAAGGTGTGATATTATTAAGGCATCGACTGAAGCATGGTCAGGACCTTATAAGGAGCCCTTCAGAAGGCAAAGCGATCCCAGTTCTCATTTAGAATTTGCAGGCATCGCCAGCAGATGCCCACAAGCTCTCATGACCACCAATACATCCGAATGTTGAATTGGCCCAAGAATTTTGCCGACGTTCCAAAGATCAAAGGAGGCAGTACGATTGTTTTGATCTTGGGGAGAGAAGCCAAGAGGATTTTGAGCCATGAAATTTCACTCTCAAATAAAGTTCCCAAGCAGTCAGCCAGCGTCAGAAGTGTGAATGCTGCATTGACCTCCTCCCTCTCTCTTGTTATTAATTTCAGCGTTTCTACTTCAATGAGTGAATAAATATTCTTATATCCCTAACGTTCCTTGTTCTGTTTTTCAGCACAGGATGAAAACCATTCATTTTTCATCCTCTCTGCATTTGGGAACGTATTAAAAATAACCAAAACTAGGTAAAATCACGCTTGCTGAACAATTTTAAAAACCTTGCGACTGAACAACTAGCACGAATGACTAAATGTGGTGCTCACAATCCACCTTTGCGATGGGAAACCCCAAATTTGGAGACGGTACTTGTATTTTGGGGTCAGTCGTGAAAGTGTACAATGTCATTAAGAATGCTGAAGGATTGGATGGGTGGTAATACCCTGCATTAGGGAGGCATCCGGATGGCAAGGGCAGATTTCAATTAATGAGTCAGGAACCCCTGCAGAATGGAGCAGTCAATTTGAGGCGAATGGAGAAAAGCCGTCTATCCTGCAAAGACATGGAATAAGAAAGCCACCAATCCATTGATGGCAACAGCTGGCAAGCAACACAAAAGACCACGGAAGAGGTCCAATAATAATTTCCATTAAGCGTGTCTTCATGCACTGCTGCTTTACTCCAGTGCATACTTATCCACAGCAACCAAAATAGCAAATTTGACTGATAATAAAGAGATTCAGAATCCCATTAAATTTCACAGCAGGGAAACAAGGTTCATACTGCAGAAAACAGAAAGAGGTGATCCGGAGTAGGTAGACCGACTGAACATATATTCCTCATCATTTTAAAAGTTAAAAAATTGTATTATTTATTCTTAGATTTCTTAATACCAGTAATCCGAATTTAAAATGCATATCCTTTTTTTAAAAAAAATCAAATACTTTTTACACTTACAGGCTTCTAAGTAGTGACTTTCTTTCTAAGTAAGTGACTTTCTTTCGGTTGCATTAGTTTGGATGGATAGTCCTCAAATCAGTGATAAAATCTTCCGAGGTTTGCCACCGGTTCGCTGCGGGTGCATGTGCAGCAGGGGTGAAATGCTCCCAGTTCGGACCGAATCAAGTGATCCGGTAACGATTGTGGCAGGTGGTTCGGAGAACCGGTAGCCATGGCGGCACGAGGCTCCGTCCACCCTCTGCGCATACGCAGGTTTTGCGCATGCGCAGAGGATTGCATGCGCAGAGGATTGCATGCGCACATAAAGGAGCCTTGGTGGTGCAGTGGACTAAAGTGCTGTTAAGTAGCACTTAGCTGCCAGCTGCCTGCAATTACTGCGAGTTCAAATCTCACCAGGCTCAAGATTGACTCAGCCTTCCATCCTTCCGAGGTAGGTAAAATGAGGACCCGGATTGTGGGGGCAATAAGCTGACTTTGTATAAAAAAGAACACCGCTTTGGGGGGGGAGGGGGGGCAAAAGCCCTAGTAAGCAGGTATATACAAAAGTATGAAGGCTATTGCTTAACGCATTGTAAGTCGCCCTGAGTCTCCAGAGAAGGGCGAGATATAAATCGAACCAATAAATAAATAAATAAACAATAAATACGCGCAAGCGAAGCAAGTGCACTTTTGAACCAGTAAGGAAGGTAAGTAGATTTCACCCCGATGCGCAGTGCACACCAAACACACACTGTGTGCGCACATGCCCAGTATGTGCCAAATGCATGCTTCGTGCGGAAAAATGATGCTTAAGAAGGTAAGTAGAACATTGGGGGGGAAACAGCTGTGTAACGCGATTTAGATTTAGACAGATTTAGCTTTAGATAGATTTAGCTTTAGATAGATTTAGCTTTAGATAGATTTAGATTTAGATAAATCGCGCGGCACAGCTGATCGTCAGAAATACCAGTTCGGACGAACTGGTAGCATTCATTTACTACCGGTTTGCTTGAACCGGTGAGAACCGGTAGCATTTCACCCCTGCCTCAAATCCACATGTTTTATTTTGGGAAAGAGAATAAATATTAAAATATTTTTAAGCTCTCCAAGGACGTGAGATTTTAACCTATCTTGAAACCACGAGACACTTGGAAAAACTCCTTAACCGTTGTATGTTAAAATTTCTCTCAATGCGGTTATGTATTGAAAAAGAAAACAAAACAAGTATCCCAGCAAAAGGCACACTAACAACTGTTGTGAAACAACCTGACACACTCACCTGGTCCTTTTCGTGAGGCAAAAGGCTGACAGGCGGAAGGGAGGCTGGAAATGAACTGTATTTATATGTCCCTCGGCTTTCCAAGCTACCTTGGTTCACCCTGTACTGAGGTCCTTCTTTCAGTAATCTCCCATTATTGACGGCACGTTTGGCCCCCAGGCGTAACCTCCGCTGAAAGACGGGGTTGTTGAAGACACCTGTGAGGTCGTGTTGGCTTCTTAGGTATTTTTCGATGTTTCTGAGGGAAGATCCATTTGGTTCCTGAAGCCCTTCGATGGCTCTTCGCAGGAGCTTATTCCAATCCACATTTCGAAGTTCATGACAGGTTCCCTTAGATCCTTTCGAGGGTTTAGGAATGTCGTCCACCTTAAAGGATGAAAAGCGCCCAGGATTATCTGGGTCCTTATAGGATGCAAGGCCTTTGTTGGTAACTTTGAGAACCGAGCCATCTTGTACACTCAGTTCCAGCTGCTCAGAAACGGTCTTCTTATCTAAGCCGTGGGATGCGCAAACGGCATGGCAAATCCGTTCTTCCGAGGGCCTCTGCTTCTGCCTTTTCACTTTGTGTATCGCTTCCAGAATCCACTCTGTGTAAAGTGGATTGGCGAGCTTTACCATGGTTGACCAATAATCTTCCACCCACAAGAGTTACCCATAGAGTTCCTTTCTCTTCCTACCAATGATCCTTTCTCCTACGTCTTCACATTTTACCTTCCGGTACCACCATCTGAAGAAGGCATCCCTTAGATACAAAGAGTGTGAAGAATCTCAGGCATGATCTTCTAAAGGCAAAGACCTTCATCAACCAACATAGTAAAGGGGAGTCATTTTCTTACGCCAGATGGAATACATCTCTAGAAACTTGACGGCTTTTCTCTCCGGTCGACACAAATCTTTCCAGATCTTCATAAATTCTAAAGAATATTTTTTTAAAAAAAAGCAAATTAAGTTTCATTCGCAGCAAAACTCATTAGTTCATCATTTAGGAATGTGAATATATACCATTTTATTTAAAAAGCTACACCTCTATTGACCAATGCATTCTTTATTAAGTAGTATTTAGAAGCACCAGTTGGACGGGGGGGAGGGGGGGAGGTTACATGCTTCTTAAGATTAAACTCCAAAATTCATATTGGATGATAGGTTCAGTCTTTCAAAAGATAGAATATCAACCAATGTTACAGTATATCTGCCACCTTTCAAAGCCCAAGCTGAAATAAAACATACAGCAATTGGATACATAAAACTACCAGTTTCTCAACATCCCCAAATCTAGTAATTTTTTACATCCCACCATGTTCCAAGACAGTGATGACTAACCTTTTCTAGACTGAGTGTGCAAAGGCGCACGTGTGCCCGAACCCCCAAAATGCAATGCGTGCGTGCCCCTCACATATGTGCCCCACCCCCCAGGCATGTGCAGCAGAGGTCCAAAGACCGGCTGGCTGGCTGGAGGCGCGCACGCACGCACAGAGGAACTGAACAGGGGTGACGGCTCACATGCCATCAGAGAAGGCGCTGCGTGCGACCTCTGGCACGCGTGCCATAGTTCGCCATCACGGTTCTAAGCACTCTGCAGTCTTATTGGGCATGGAGATGTCACGAGGCTGGAAGATGCTAGACTTCCCCATGTAACCGGCTCCAGCAAAAGCAAGATCTCCTTGACTAAAGGTTGTGGATGACAAATACAATAGTTACTAATCTCATCATCACTTATGTCATAGTATGCTTCAAATGCATCAAGGGAGGGAGATTAATGCCAAAATATATTCATCATCTCAGTCTAGGAGAGCAAGTGGCTCTTTGATTGGAAATGCCTTGAATTTTGCTAAAGGTTCAGGAGAGCCCTCTAAAAGTCCCTATAAAATTCACATGGACAAGACAGAGATTTAAAAGAACTGGCACCCCTTGTCACCCCTATGTAATCCCAAGCAGGCAAGAGTGTTAATCATGGCAATTTTTGACTACTTTGACTACTATTATAATTCTTCTCAAACACTCCATAACTTGAAAGGGACACCCAGAACCACATCTACAGTCCACAAGGATTCGTTTTCTCTTCACATCAAACTGTACAGATAGTCCTCGACTTACAACCACAACTGAGCCCTAAAATTCTGTTGCTAAGCAAGACAGGTTTTGCCCCAATTGTTAAATGAATTACTCCAATTGTTAAATTAGCAACATGGGTGTTAGATGAAGTCTGATTGTCAGAAGGTTGCAAAAGGTTGCAATCAGTGGTGAAATGTAAAATTTGTTACTACCAGTTCTGTGGGAGTGGCTTGGTAGGGGTAATGTGACTGGGTAGGCGTGGCCAATTTTTTTTTTAACTTTTAAAAGCATTTTTTCTACAATCTCTTTGGCCGCGTGGCTCAGCTGGGCATGGGGGGGCAGGGGGTTTTGCTACTGGTTCTCCGAACCACCTGCCACCATCGCTACCGGATCGGGCGATCCAGTCCGAACTGGGAGCATTTCACCCCTGGTTGCAATCATCCTTAAATATGAACCAGATGTCAAGCAGCTGGATTTTGATCAGGTCACTGTGGGGACTCCGCAACGAACATTAAGTATGAAAAGTGGCCGTCACTTTTTTCCAGTGCAACTTGAAACTTCGAACAGTCATTAAACAAATGGCTGTAAATCAAGGACTATCTGTCTCACAAAAGGTAAGATGCATTTCAATACAGGTAGTCCTTGACTTACAACAGGTCATTTAGTGACTGTTCAAAGTTACGACAGCACTGAAAAGAAGTGACTTACGACCGTTTTTCAGAGTTACAACCTTTGTAGCGTCCCCATGATCATGTGATCAAAAATTCAGATGCTTGATAACAGCTTCATACTTATGACCGCTGCAGCATCCCGGGGTCATGTGATCCCCTTTTGCGACCTTCTGACAAACACAATCGATGGGGTACCCAGATTCACTTAACCGCCGGGTTCTTAACTTATCAAATGATTCACTTAATAACTGTGGCAAGAAATGTCATTAAATAGGGCAAAACCAGTGGTGGTATTCAGCTGGTTCAGACCAGTTCAGGCGAACCGGTAGTGGCGGCCTATGGGTGGGGATGGGCACGTCCCCCCCTGCCCCAGCCCTATGCCATCCTATTTAGCTACATTTTCTAAGCCGCAGGCATGTGTGCAAGCTGCGTGCGCAAGCAAAGCGCATGTGCCACGCTTGTGTGCAGAAGGCGCACAAGTGAGCGAAGTGCACATGCACACACACGCACTCACATCTTCGGTGCATGGCGACCCGGTGGTAAAATTACCGGGTTTTTTGGAGTATAAGACGCTCCGGACTATAAGACACACCTATCTTTTTTGGTGAGGAAAAGAAGAAAAAGAAATCTGCCTCTGCCTCCCAGCAATTTTGCCCCCTTGCAGCAAACAGCAAATAGCCTGCTTCACTTTCATTTTCGTTTTCAGCATAGCTTGATTAGCACAAGAAAAAAAAATCTGCTCCCAGCAATTTACCTCCTTGTAGCAAGCAGCAGAGGCCTGCGCAAAACAGCTGAGAGTCGGGAGGCCGATCCAATCAACTTGTGCTAATTAGGCAGTGCTGAAGCTAAAAGGAGCTGTTTCTTCTTGCTGCTTGGAGGTAAACTGCTGGGAGGCAGAGGCCAAAGGGTGGGGACCAGTGGGTGGGCTGGGCTATATTTGGTGTATAAGATGCACCTAAATTTTCACCCCCTTTTAGGGGGGAAAAAGAAGTGTCTTATACTCCGAAAAATACGGTATGTGAAACCCGCCTTTGGGCAAAACTCACTTAACAATGTCTCACTTAAAAACAGAAATTTTGGCCTCAATTGTGGTCATAAATTGAGGAGTACTTCTGTTGGCACCTGATTGAATCCTTCTGACATGAAGCTTCTTTCAGCTGCAAGATGAATCTTTAATGAAGTTTGAGACAGTTTGTAAAACGTTGGAGCAGTAAGAAAGGAAAATCCTTCTCTAAAAAAAAAAAAGCCCAGCTCCATCAGGTAAAAAGGCTTGTAGAGTCGGGCACTTTGTTCCCCAGGACCTAAATCTGTTCAGAGGACATAGGAGCAATTTCATGCTCACACCAGGATTCTCCAGCAAGAGAAATCAAGGGGTGTCACGTTTCTCTTCTGGAGATAATATGGATAATACGCTTACGTCCTCCATTAATTTATTAAATCACCTTTTAATGGTCTATAAATCATGCAACTTATAGTAGAACATTCTGTAATTTAATACGTGCTGTGAAAAGAAATAATTACTTTTCCGAGGGCACAGCAAGAAGTTCTTCCTATCCACTTTCTCTCTTCTGTGCATGACTTCATCGTGGGAAGAAAAACCAAGAATAAGGACTGCATTAGATACGCGCCATCCACTCCCACACTTCTTTCACTGGCATCGATTATTTCACATTAACTGTAGGGAAAATCATAGCCATTATTTGCACTGACACTTACTTTATTTGTTTAAAATAATACCCTTCCAATTTTAAAACAAAATATTTGCATTCCACTCCTTTATAAGCCTTACAACAGGACACATACAGCAGATTCTTGTTAGATCAGTGGTATGTTGTTTTAACCTTGCTCCCAAACCATCCCAAAATATCTCTTTACATCTCAAATTACTTTAAAAGAAAAAGGAGATGAAAAACGTTTTCCAGTGACTTGCTGCACATAGCAATAGCATCAAGAAATAAATTGTCAGTATTTTGACACCTTGGTAGAACTTTTATATCATCTCCAGTGAAAAGTTTCCCAATTAAATTCATTATTATTTTATTATTAATAAATAAATGTATTTACTGCCCATCTCACCTCCAGGCAACTACAACAGTCACACTTCTGGCAGCCGATCATCGGCTCTTCTATTTCAATGAGCTAGATTCACATATAAACCACTGTTTGCTTAATCTCAAATTGTCCCCTAAACTACATTAGCAGAACTGATGCATTCTATCACAGATCATGCTAAAACAGAAGCCGCAAAGCTGTGGCTTTCACACTATTGTTGTATTCTTATACACCGAGCAGCGTCTCTTTTCGTGAGATGGTCAGTTATATAAATTTGATAATAAATAAATATAAGGTGGGCTTAGCTTCTTCTGCCATTCTATTATTCTGATGGTGAATAAACCATAGTTTGCTTAAGAATGGTCTATGAGTAAATCACAACTGACTGGATTTGAAAAGAATACTAAGAACTCTTGAAATCTGAAGGCCACAAAAAGCTTCTCCCAAAGTTATCACAGTCCCTAGCAATGCACTGAAAGGCTGAGGGAAGCTGTCAGCTCAAACAAAATATAGATAAGTCCTCATTTAGCAAACAAAACTGGGACTAGGATCTTAGTCATGAAGCAAAGCAGTCGGTAAATCAACTGTGCTTACTTACATTTACTGCAGCTTTCCTTTGCTTTACAGACCTGTGAAGGTCATAAAGGCAACGGCTGGGCACAAAGTCACTTTTTCATCACTGTTACAACTGCGAATGTTCACTGTGCGAAGCAGTCACTAAACGAGAACTATCTGTAGGTGCTCCCTGATCCTAAATCGCAGTTCAGTTACAGAAGGCCCTCTAGAGAGGCAGAGATGTCAGTGGAAGGCTCCCAATTTTTTCTGCTCGCATTTGTAGACTTTAATGGATCAGAAAGTTAGAAACAAGGGGACATATTCATGAATTCAGGAGTGGGCCTCAACTCGAATACTACTTTACTTTTCATTTGTGACTCCCCCCCTCTTTGCGCTCATTTCACGGATGGTTCAAGCGCTCCTAGCTGAGAGAAGCCACCTCCTTGGACCCGCAAGACATGAAGCTCAAACCTTGTATTTTGGATTTTATTAATCCAGACCCAGCGGTTGCACCAAGCCAAACTTTGTTTGTTCTAGAAACTCTAAACGGGAAGATTCAGACTTTGGGCAGGAGACCACCAGGAGATCACAGAAACAAAGTTGTTCCATATCGTGGCCAAGGAAAGACCTGGATGGTGATAACAGGACTCAGCCTCATTTGAGGAAGAGCAACTCAGCATTTTGCCCACCTTGAAAAACTAAGCCGGCCATAGACCGGCAGTTGGGAGTTCACCAGTAAATGCCAATTCATATAGTGTAGTAGCCCAAGAGGTTGCATAAAGAAAAAAAAGAAAATCCTGGAAGAGGTCAATGACCTTCTGAGAAACACAGAAAGCTCTTGCAACTTTTGGCTTTTAAAATTACAGTAAACCCAGGCTGCCCTCCGAGATCTCTAAAGCCTCCTTGACAGCTATAAAATGGGCGGACTTCAACTCCCAGAATTCCCCTGCTAGCCAAGCTGCCTGGGGAATTCTGGGAGTTGAAGTCCGCCCATCTTCAAGTGCCAAGGTGGAGAAAGGTTGCTGTAAATCACGGCAGCGCCACACCTGGCACCGCAGGCGACGGAAGAGCCACGCTCCCGAGAGCAAGCGCTGACGGCGGACTCCCGCCACATGGCTTCAACGGCGGAGGGCGCTCACGGCCCATTCCTGTCCGACAGCAGCAGCGGCGCCAGGTACAGCGCGACCCAGCCCACCTCGGGAACCAACGCCGCCATTTTCTTTCTTCCTCTCTAGACGCGACATTGGATGAAAGCCCAATCCAGGCGCTTTCATCCCGCCTCCCGATTAGGCAAGCCATAGCGATAGGCCAAACGACCTGTCCGTCCCCTCGCCACCAGCCACTCCATTCTGCCACACGCACACCACAACCAGCCTATTGGAGGCCGAGAGACGTCAATTACGCTCCTCCCCCCAACCTCTCCTGGCAGAGACGTTGACAGCCCAAGCGTCACCGCCCTCGACCCTCATTGGAGGGCGATTACATCTGGAAAACAATAGAAAGGGGAAAGGGACGAGCCTCGCCTCCGGATAGGCTCCCGATGTGTCAATCAAGCATTATCCCCCACCACTTAACCACCACCACTAACCCTTTTCTCTCCTTCCCCTTTCCTCGCCCTCCCGCCGAGGAAGTTTGTTTCGCGGGCGGGCGCGCGACCCACACTAATGAGCGGCCCCGAAGTCGTTGAGTTTTACACGCCACGTGCCGGGGCGCTCTCCCTAACCCCGTCCGGTCGGGCGAGATTGACGAGAAAGCGTCTCCCTTTGCCCGTTTGCAAGCTGCACCCGGGCTGGGTTGGGGGGGGGGGGGTGGCAGCAGCGCTCTCCCGGGCGTGCCCGTTGCACACGTGTGTGTGTGTGTGTGTGTGTGCGCGCGTGCAAGCAGGGTGCATGCAAAGAGAAAGCCGCCCCCCTCCCCGCAATGCAAAAGCCCCACCAGGCTGGGGGGGACGACACAGACACGTGCAGGGGCTGCAGAACCAAGACCACCCGCGTTCCCCCCCCCCCCCCCCCCCCTCTCCCGGGGGGCCCCCACCCCAACCCTTTTTCCAACCCCCCCCCCCCCTGGGGGGGGGGGGGGGGGGGAAACGGGGGGGGGGGGGGTTGCAAGGCAGCCCCCGGCCCAGCGACGTCCCCCCCTCCACCCGCGCCCTCCGGCCCCGCGTGAAAAAGCGGCTACCGGCCGCCCTGACCTCTTCGCTTGCTGCGGCTTCTCCCACCCGCCGCCGCCGCCAATTGGCCTCGGCTCGCGGGGGGGGAGGGAAATGGGTCTCCGCCGGAGGCGGCCGCTCCAAAAAAGGCGAGCTGCAACCGGGAGCCCCTCGCAAGCCCCGTGGAGGAGCCCGGCGGCGGGTGGGTGGGTGGGTGGGTAGGGGAAGAAAGAAGGAAGCCAGCCCGGTGGATTTTGTAAGCAGCCTCCCTTCACTGCCCCGACTGGAAGGCAGCAACCGGGGGGGACTCTCGCCTCGCTTCCCTCCAGCCGCCCGCCCGGCTCCACACAATGGGAGGGCGCGCGGAGACGTCCCGCCGCTTCCCCGCGGAAAGGAGCCCTCCGTGGGTGCGTGGGTGGGCATCGGTCCCCCGTGGATGCCCAAAAGCCCTCCGGCAGAGGAGGAGGAGAGGAGGAATACGGGGGGGGGTCTTTGGCCGGCCCTGGGGATGCCAAGGGAGGGTATGTGGGATGGAGGGGGGGGCTCGCCTTCCCTTTCTGCCCGCTGCCCGCCGTCCTTCCCCCCCCAACCCCAACCTCGCCCCCTCGGCAAACCTGTTTTTTGTGTGTGGGGGTCGGATGCTCAAAACGGCCTCAACCCGCCAGGACCGGAGCTCCGAGACGGGACTTGATAAGAGGAGCTAATTGAAAGGTTAATCTGCATGGGCGCTGACAGCCGAGGTCCCTCCCCGTTCCGGCTCTCTTTTCTCTCTCTCTCTCTCTTTATAATCTGCTATTGGCAAGCGGGAAACGGAGCGGCTTAGGGGGGGGGGGGGGGGGGGCGGCGAGGGGGCTGCTCCGACGAGCCCACCAGCCGGGTTAAACGCTCGGGCGGCGGGAAGGGGGCGAGGGAGAGGGGTGGGGGGTGAAGAAGAAGGCAGCCACTACGACAATGATGCCGGGATGCCAGAGTCCCCCGGGCGGCTGCTCCGATCCCCGATGAGCAGAAGGGAATGAGGAAGAAGAGGAGGAGGAGGAGAAGCGGGTTGCAGAGGTGCCCCTGGCCGAAGAGCGGCCTCGATCCAGCGCCTGGGAGGATGCCCGAGAAGGGATCCGGCCGCCGTCCTCTTTCTATCCCCCACACACACCCGGCTGAGCTTCATGCCTTAACTCCCGAGTCTGCGTTCCCAAGACCAGAAAAACCCGCTTGTTGCGAGCCACGGCCACTTTCTGCCAAAAAAGAAAGGAAAAGCGCAGCGCCCCGTTTCCGCGTGGATCCGTTCCGCGTAGAACCCAAGTTCAGCCTTTTCTTGCGGGGCAAAACCTTGGAAGCCCAGGATGCCTTCTTCGGGGCTCCAACCCGCACGAACCGCTTGGCTTTTGGAGGGGGGGGTCTTTCCGACTTTTCGGGGGCGCAGTTGTGGCGCAAGACTTTCCGCGCAAGGAAAGCCTTTTTTTTTTTTTGCAGCGCTCCCAACAAGCGCGATCCGCAGAATTCATTGCAACGGTGTCACTCGCGAGTTCAGTAGACGGGCAACCCCTGGGTTGTATGGACTTCCCCCTCCTTGGTGGCATCTCAAGGTCCTTGCTCGTCCTTCATGGTTCTCTTGGCAAGTGTTGGCCACTCGACCTTGGCCACTTTATACCATCTGTGGACTCCTACAATTCCCCAGCCAGCAGTTTCTCAACCCTAGCCCAAGGCTATCTTGGTATGATGGGCCCCTGGGCAAAGCAGTGTACGACAACTACTCACAGGAATAAAAATCTAAATGGTTAATAAAATTAAACATACATTCATCAGTGTTGATTTCTATTAATGCATGTTAGTATTAATAAAAAATAGGGACGCGGCAGCTCAGTGGCTAAGACGCTGAGCTTGTTGATCGAAAGGTCGGCAGTTCAACGGTTCGAATCCCTAGTGCCGCGTAACGGGGTGAGCTCCTGCTACTTGTCCCAGCTTCTGCTAAGCTAGCAGTTCAAAAGTATGTAAAAAATGCAAATAGAAAAATAGGGACCACCTTTGGTGGGAAGGTAACAGCATCCTGTGCACCTTCGGCATTAAGTCATGCCGGCCACATGACCATGGAGAGGTCTTTGGACAGCGCTGGCTCTTCTGCTTTGAAACGGAGATGAGCACCGCTCCCTAGAGTCAGGAACGATTAGCATGCATGTGTGAGGGGAATCCTTACCTTTATTTTTATTAATTAAAAAAATGCAGTAAAATGTAATAAATATGTTGCTGTATTTATAGGATACAAGGTGCATTGAAGGGTTAGCATACACAGATGAGTATGGGGCCCCTATGCTTGTGGGGCCCATGAGCAAGTGCCCATCAGGCCCGTGCGTTAAGGCAGCCCTGCCCTAACCCCTTTAGGACAGATTTTTTTTCTATAATGTCAACACCCACATCCATTAATTCTTTAGAAGCTAATTTCCACAGCTAGAAATCCATCTGCATATTAGTGGTGGGATTATGTAAATCCCATGAAATGCCCTCTGGAAATAATTGAGCTCTAGATGTCTATGGAGAGTCTCAGTCATCAAAGCTGAAGAAGCTTCTTGGAGGAAAAGCGAAACATCTTCAAAGAAAAACCAGAAAGTCCAGCTGCCTCTTGAAGAAAAAAGCACATTTGGGACAACTGAACTCTAGCTTGGCCCTCTCTATGGACCAAGGAAGGAAAAGCTCCATTACTTCTCCTGCCCCAAAGGATCTTGTGTCTAGTCGCAGACACTTTTGGTCCTCGGAATTGCCCTCCTCTATTGCTGGAGATACAAGGGCCCCAGAAGTGCTACAAGGATGCTACTACACAAGATGCTTATCATGGAGAGATCCAAGCTAGAACTAAGGATAAATTTTCTCAATAGAGCAGGTGGAACAACTTGCCTCCAGAAGTTGTGGGTGGTCCATCACTGGAGGTTTTTAAGAAGAGATTGGACAACCATTTGTCTGGAATGGTATAGGGTCTCCTTCCTGAGCAGGGGATTGGACTAGAACAGGGGTCTCCAACTTTGGCAACTTTAAGTCTTGTGGACTTCAACTCCCAGAGTTCCTCAGCTCAGCTGGCTGAGGAACTCTGGGAGTTGAAGTCCACAAGTCTTAAAGTTGCCAAGGTTGGAGACCCCTGGACTAGAAGACCTCCAAGGTTCCTTTCAACTCTGTGATTCTGAGACCCGGTTTGGTCTAGCGGTTAAAGCACCAGGCTAGAAAGCATGAGGCCATGAGTTCAAGTGCCACCACCTTAGCCATGAAAACCAGCTAGGTGACTTTGAGCCAGTCACTCTCTTTCAGCCCAACCCACCTCATAGTCTTGCTGTTATGGGGAAAATATGAGGAGGAAGGAATATTGTGCATCATTGTCACCCTGAGTTATTTGTAAAAATAATGAAGGACACAAATCAATAACATTCTGTATTCTATACTTCTTCAATCAATCAGAATAGAGTTGGAAGGGACCTTGGAGATCTTCTAGTCCAGTGATGGTGAACCTATGGCACGTGTGCCACAGGTGGCACGCAGAGCCATATCTGTGGGCACGCGAGCATTGCCCTAGCTCAGCTCCAGCGCACATGTGTGTGCCGGCCAGCTAATTTTCTGGCCTTCTGGGCCCACCGGAAGTCGTGAAACAGACCATTTCCAGCCTCTGGAGGGCCTCCGGGGGGCTGGGGAAGGCCATTTTCACCCTCCCCAGGCTCCAAGAAAGCCTCTGGAGCGGGGCGCAGGGGCGGGGCGCATTGAATTATGAGTGTGGGCGCACGCATGCGCGCAACCCCATCACACTCCCCCTGCTTTTGGCACACGATGGCAAAAAGGTTAGCCATCACTGTTCTAGTCCAACCCCCTGCTTGAGCAGGAGATCCTATACCATTTCAGACGGTCCAGTCTCTTTTAAAAGCCTCCAGTGATGGAGTGTCCACAATTTCTGGAGGCAAGCTGTTCCACTAGTTAATTGTCCTCACTGTTAGGAACTTTCTCCTTAATTCCAGGTTGCTTCTCTCCTTGATTGGTTTCCATCCATTGTTTTTTATCTTGCCTTCTGATGCTAGAAGGTAAGACAAGAAACAATGTCTTCTTTTAATTTTCTAATTTGCTTTCTTAATTTCCAGAAAAACCAAACCACCCACTTCCACTAGTCTATGAAAAAGCAACAGTAGAGACCTTCTTCTGTAAGTAACAAAAAAAAAATATAACACTTAAGTGTCACTGACAGATATCCTGAGCCTCCAGGATGAAGGAGAACACAGTCTGGCCTTTGGTACAAGACTTTGGAGCCAGGGGTGGGCTTCAAAAATTTTAGTAAGGGGTTCTCTGCCTGGCTGCTGGGTGGGCGTGGCCATGGTAGGTGTGGCCTAGTCAGCTTCCTGCACCACGGCGTGTGTGTGTTTGTGTTTTTGCCCTCCCCGGACTCGGAGGCTTTCCTTGAGCCTCTGGTAGGGTGAAAATGGCCTCCTCAGGCTCTGGAGGCCCTCTGGAGGCCGGAAACAGGCCTGTTTCTGGCCTTCCCAAACTTCCAGTAGGCCTGTTTTTCACCCGCCCTGAGCTTCTGTGCACACCCTGCACTTACCTGCATCCAAAATGAACCGCGTGGGGACTACGGGGAGGGGTGGACGGGGCCAGCCAGGAGTGGGATTTGGGAGTTCTCTGAACTGCACAGAATCTTAGCTAGAGGTTCTCCCGATCCCCCAGCAGCCCACCCCTGAGTGGAGCACATGGGAAACCAATGACTCTAAGGAAGAATGTCATAGAAAGCTGTCAGATGTAATCTTGCATTCTGAAACAGCAGAGAATCCAAAGTCCATGTGACAATCCTTAATGTAGCTAAATAATGCATTTAGACTGCAGCCCCTTCTCGTCTTGTCCTCTTCAGTTTGAACTAGTCTTCCCACCTGAAGCTTTCTAGATCCATTGGGAATGCATTTCTCATAATTCACAGCTAGCATACTCTTTATTCACAAAAAAAGCAGTCAACCCTTGGTGGGAGAATTTACCCCATACGCACAATGTTTCCTCTTGAATTCCTGTTTTCTGGTTCCTCGAGGTTGTTTCCAGATTGTCTACCTTATAGACCACACGAAGCGCTATATGGATGCAACCAGCTCAGCTCCACCCATAAAACATCCCTGTACACTGAAGCTGCCATGTAAGGGAACAAACTGTTGAGATTATTGACTTTGCAATGCTTTTTCCGCCACAGGATTCTGCTTTTGACAGCCCACCAAAACAATCCTTTAGGACAGGACTCTCCAAACATGGCAACTTTTAAGACTTGTGGACTTCCAACTCCTACAATCCCCCAGCTAGGGAATTCTGGGAGTTGAAGTCCACAAGTTTTAAAGTTGCCAAGTTTAGGAGAGCCCTGATTGAGGAAGCTGCAATTGTAGTGGGACCGTCACATGCAAGGAAGAAGATCCCGGAGAGCCTTGATCAGAACCACTGAATGGGGTCAATCAAGGTATGGTTTCCTTCCCATCCTACCTCTTCAGATCATTAGTCCCTGTGTCTCCCCACTCCTGGCAGTGATCCCCATGAAAAGATCACTGGCAGTCGTTAGACCCCACAACCCTTAGAGCCATCCGTAGAGAAAAAGCCCTAGAGGAAAGGAATGGAGATCAAGAAAATGTCAAACTTGCTTTGGCAGCTACAGAAACAAGCTGATTTCTACTTCCCTTCATTTAAACATCCATTTTGCCCCGTAAGAATCCTGCTGTGAAAAGTCAGATGAAATCTCTTTCCTGCCCTTCAGCAATTCTGATCAGGATCTCTCTTTCGCTGCTGCCTGATCAGCATAGAAACAGCAGTTCGGATTTTGGGGTTATGGGCGGCCGTGGGTTTCACATTATGTTACTATCGGTTTGCCCCACATGCACACGTTCGCTTCATGTGCGCACGCATCCGGTTTGCATGCGCGACTGCCTTCCACACATGTGCCCTGCCTTCTGTGCATGCACTTTGCTTGTGTGCCTTCCACGTATGCACCTGGCCTTAAAAACGTTTCTAAATAAGATGGCATAGAGCAGAGGTGGGTTTCAGCAGGTTCTGACCAGTTCTGGAGAACCGGTAGCGGAAATTTTGAGTAGCTCGGAGTAAAAATTCTGACTGGCCCTGCCCCCATCTATTCTCTGCCTCCCGAGTCCCAGCTGATTGGAAGGAAATCGGGATTTTACAGTATCCTTCCCCTGGAGTGGGGTGGGAATGGAGATTTTGCAATATCCTTCCCCTGGAGTGGGGTGGGAATGGACATTTTGCAGTACCCTTCCCCTGCCATGGCCACCAAGCATGCCCACAGAACTGGTAGTAAAAAAATTTGAAACCCACCACTGGCATAGAGCCAGGCTGAGCCCATCTGTGATTTCCGCTACCGGTTCGGGTGAACCGATCCAAACTGGCTGAATACCATCTCTGGTTATGGGGAAGGAGATGGACGAGAATGAAGTTAACATCCTTTTGTTTCTTCTGTTCGGAGATCTCAGAGCTTCTGTTAAGGCCCCCCCTTTTTTTTTGCTTGTGATTTCCACTGCCAAGAGGAAGATTAACATCACACCGCTTTATATTTAATTTTGAGGAGGAGGATGATAATGGCAGCCTAAATTTTGCTGGACAAAAAAAATCAATTTACTTTTTATTAATAGCAGTTAATTGTCACAGCAGGTTGCGTACCTGGCGTACTTTGGCTGATCTTGAAAAGCAAATTGAACCTGGTTAGTACTTGAATTGGGCACATTTAGGAAATCCCAAAGCTTCAGGCTAAGCTAGGAAACTGGGGGGGGGGGGGGGGGGGGAATCATTTCAGAAGAAGGCAACGTCCAGTTACTTCAGTACTCTTGTCAAGAAATATTGGACTCATCCATGGAGACATCAGGGCTCAAAGTTTACTAAGAACATATAGACTCTTGGGCCGGAAGGGACCTTGGAGGTCTTCTAGTCCAACCACTGCCCAAGTCAGGAGACCTTATAGATCAGTGTTTCTCAACCTTGGTAACTTGAAGATGGGCTGGCTGGGAGATTCTGGGAGTTGAAGTCCACCCATCTTCAAGCTTCTAAGGTTGAGAAACATTGTTATAGATAGTCTTCAACTTAGCAATCGTTCAGTAACCATTTGAAGTCAAAGCAGCACTGAAAGAACTGACTTAATGACTGCTTTTCACACTTCCAGCCCTTGCAGCATCCTCCATGGTCACATGATCAAAATTCAGGCACTTGGCAACTGACATGTACTTATGACAGTTTCACTGTCCAGGGGTCAAGTGTTCACCATTTGTTATCTTCCCAGCTGGCTTCCGATAAGCAGTCAATGAGGTAAATCGGATTCACTTAACGAATGTGGCAAAAAAATGTGGTAAAATTGGGCAAAATTCACTTACCGACTGCCTTGTTTAGCCACAGAAACTCAGTTGTGCTCAATTAGGGTCATAAGTTGAGGACAATCAGTGCCATCCTTGACAAATGACTGTCCAATCTTTTCTTGAAAACTTCCAGCGATGGGAGCACTCCTGGAGGAGGCCAACTTGAGGTAGACTATCGGGAGAGGTGAATACTGTATAAGGCAACATACAGTAGTGGCAAAAATTGTGGAAACCTTTTGGGGAAAATGTATTTTCTAAAACTAGCTAATAACACCCCCCCCTTTTTTGGGGGGAGTAGTACCATAAAATTATATATCAATGGAAAGATAATTTAATCAAGAATGTAATGCAGTAACTTTTATGAAGGATTTGCTATTAGAATAGCAATGACAGTATAAAAAAGAAAAGTGAAACATGTAGAAAAAATGAAGTATACAAAAATTATCACCACGTCAGTTAATACTTAGTTGGGTAACCTTTAGCATGAATTATGGCCTTACACCATCTTCCCATGGAGTGAACCAAGTCTTTTAGTTCTGCAGCTGTTATAATGTGAAACCAAGATTGAACGATGGCTTATATTAACTGGGTTTTATTGCTGGGTCGCTTCTGACTAACAAGTTTCTCGAGTCGGCTCCATCGATTTCCAATTGGGTTAAGGTCTGGGCTATTCCTAGGCCATTCCAGCAATGGGAGTAGGATTATCTTGAAGCTCCAAAAAAAAAAAAGTGGTGTTATTAGCCATCAAACCTCAAAAATACACTTTTCCCAAAAGGTTTCCACAATTTTGGCCACTTCTGTAAACCAATGGAAGCACCATCCATTATCGCTTTGCTGGCTGAGGAATTCTGGGAATTGAAGTCCACAAGTCTTAAAGTTGCCAAGGTTGGAGACCACTGCCCTGAACTGAGCCTAGCCCTTTCGAGTCAGGCCTGATGTTTCAGTCCAGCACCCGGCATTAACTTTCAGTTGCAAGTGGAAGCTTGAAGGGCAGTCATCAAAAATTGTCGGGGAGGGTGGGAGGAATCAGACTTTTCACAGGAAACCTGTCAGGCCTGGAAGCCATCTTTTGCATTGGGCCTTCAGGCCTGCCACATTTACCACTGTGGGAAACTGGGACGGGGGATTGTATGGAGCATGGGTGATATGTAGTCATAATAACATTCCTTTCTCAGAGAATCAAGGACATTTTGCCCTGCACCTAGAGGGGTGTGACTGGGAGGCATCTCCAGTTGGGACGGTGCATTGATTGGACCACATGATGGACTTGTGGGTGTTGGGCAGGGACTTGGACTTTCCTTTGGGTGGGGAAAACCTGGAAGCTTTCAGATTCCGGTTTTCCCAGACGTGCCAATATGACATCTCTAATAAAGTTGAACTTTGAGGGACTTCAAACCTTGGAGTCTTCTTTCGTTGTAGGGGTGTTACTTGGAACCCTGACAAAACCATGTCAGTCATACAGGTTACAGAATATGAGTTGTGTGCTTGGTGAGTGAGGCAATCAACATGCTGACAGCAAATCTCTGCCAGGCAGGTCTGGTTTTGATTGGGGCATACCAATTCTAATCTATCAAGACAATATTAATCGTTCTCTGCTTTCTATTAGTTCTTCATCCTGCTTTGGGGTCCTCTCTGGATTTTATAACATTGCTCTCTATTTTCTTCGCCAGGAAGGATCAGACGGGGGAGCAATCCCTCCAATCAGACGGGGGAGCAGAGGAGGTGACCTCCCCACCCCCATGCCACCCCACCCTTTGCTGACTGCTTCTGTGTTCTGAAGCTGAGAGGCTTGATTGATCTTCATATTCAAAATTAAGCCCTTTAAATCATCAAGAGAGTAAAAGAATGGAAATGGAAATGGGCTGGTCACAGAGCAAGAAGAACTGATGGCAGGTGGACCGAGGCAGTCGTAGAATGGGTCCCACTTGATAAAAAGTGTCCATGAAAGAGACCTAAAACAAGATGGAGCAACGACATCAGCAAGTATGGCGGGCCCAGCTGGCAAAAGAAAGGACCGTATGGGTTGAAAACATGAGGAAGAGGCTGTCATCCTGCTATGGATAGACAATGGCTAGGAGGAGGAGGAGGAGGAGGAGGAGGAGGAGAAATCATAATTACAACCATCACACTGCAAAATTTCTCTGATGGCGCTATAGATTTTGTATTAACTCTCTCTGCCAAATTTCCAGTTCATCTCAAGAATGACACTTTAGCCTCCATGAATTCCGAACCAGATTAGATTATATTAGATTAACAGAGTTGGAAGGGACCTTATAGGTCATCTAGTCCAACCCCTCACCCAAGCAGGAGACCCTATGCCATTTCTGATAGATGGCAGTCCAGTCTCTTCTTAAAAGCCTCCAGTGATGAAGCTCCCACAACTTCCGAAGGCAACTTCTGTTTCATTGGTTGATTGTTCTCACTGTCAGAAAAATCTCTTCTTATTTCTAGGTTGAATATCTCCTTCTTTGGTTTCCATCTCCTCCTCTCTGTGGTAGCCCCTCAAGTGTTGGAAGTCTGCTATCATGTCTCCCCTGGTCCTTCTCTTCATGGAATTAGTCATGCCCAGTTCCTGTACTGTTCTACCATCTTCTACTATCCAAACAGATGTTTCTCTGATGAAAGTGAAGGTGAAGATGGGAAGCACCAGACACAATTTTGCCAAATGTGGTCAAGGCCGAGCTGTTACAACATTGGTATGAAACAAAAATGTCATGAAAAAATACACACTTAAATCGATTCAATTCTGTTCAGTCTCTCAAGGATATTATTATAAGACACAAGCTTTTTGAAGGACAGAAAACTCTCATTTTAAAAGTTTGCCAACTATCTATTATATATGTATCTTATTCTACAGTAGAAGTTCTCTGTGGGTCAAAGAAAAGACTTTTTGGACTTTATGTCCAGGCAAAAGTTTTTTAAAATTATTATTTATTGAAAAGATTTGCCACCCATCTTACATAACGTAATCCTGAGATGCTCACAAGCAAAATTACATATTTAGTAGCAGAAAATCTCTCCCTCTCTCTCTCTCTTTTCTTCCTCCCACCCAGGGGTGAAATCTGGCAGGTTCTAACAGGTTCTGGAGAACCGAGAGCGGAAATTTTGAGTAGTTCGGAGAACCAGTAGCAGAAATTTTGAGTAGTTCGGAGAACCGGTAGCAGAAATTTTGAGTAGTTCGGAGAACCGGTAGCAGAAATTTTGAGTAGTTCGGAGAACCGGCAGATACCACCTCTGGCTGGCCCCAGGAGTGGGGTGGGAATGGGGATTTTGCAGTATCCTTCCCCTGGAGTGGGGTGGGAATGGAAGTTTTGCAGTATCCTTCCTCTGCCACACCCACCAAGTCACGCCCACCAAACCACACCACACCACACCCACCAAGCCATGCCTACAGAACCTGTAGTTAAAAAAAATAGATTTCACCACTGCCTCCACCCCCAAATTTATAGAATGACAAGCAACTTGAATTGACAGGAACGAACCAAGCTGCTTGTACAGTATTTGAGAAGCCCTAAGATCTCTTCATGTCAAAGTAAGCTATTTGCTTCTGGAGCGCTCCTAAAATACAAATTCCAAAAAAAAGCAAAGCAGAAGAGTCAGTTCCAAGTTTTCAATTAATCACAGAGCCTTCCCTTAAAAAAAGAAGAAAAAAAAAGCTGCACAATCATAAGCAAATTAATTTTGCTGAACAAACAGTTGCTGAGTCTTTCAGTTTACATTGCTTCTTTGTACTTAGGAGGCTTACAACATTTCTGTTTGGCTGCTTTAAAACCACATTCCAGTGGAGACAACCTCATGCTACCATAATCAGCCACAGAATAGGTATGCCTAACATACTTTTGAATTAGTCCGGTGCCAGAGTGGGCAAACTTCACATTACTTCCAGATGATCAGCTTCCAACATCAGACTGCTGCTGGCCAGGATTTAAGGGAATAAAAGTGTAAAACCTCTGGAAGGCATCAGGTTGCACACTTCTTCAACAGAACATAAGGAAGGAAGTATAGCCAGAAACATCAGTTCTGCTTTCTCTCTCTCTCTCTCTCTCTCTCTCTCTCTCTCTCTCTCTCTCTGTGTGTGTGTGTGTGTGTGAATCCTAATTTAAGACAACCCCTCCCTCCCACCCTCATGAAGAAATGCAGACAAACATTCAGAGCAGTATCCAATTCGTCCAGTTCTGGTCACCAAGATACCTAAAAGGTGTCAACACCCTTTAAAAGATGTGCAAAGAAAAACAGCAAAGATGATTAGGGGTCTGGAGGCTAAATTGTACAATAAGCCATTGGGGGATCTGGGTACGACTAGCCCAAGGGTCAGCAACCTGCGGCTCTAGAGCCGCATGTGGCTCTTTCATCCCTCTGCTGCAACTCCCTGTTGCCGGTCGGCTCCATAATGAATAGGGCTTTCGGTTAGGACAGGTAGAGGAAAAAGGATGCCGCGTTAGGAAGAGACTCTATGGTGGGGGAACTGGACTTCCGGTCAGCAAAGGAAAAAGGACTCTGCGCTAGGAGGAGACTATGATGGCAGAACTGGACTTCTGGTTGGCTCCAGAATTGAATGGCTTCCAGTTAGGACCTTTATGGCTCTTTGAGTGTTTAAGGTTGTCGACCCCGGACTAGCCTAAGGAAGAGAAGGATTAGGGGTGACATGATAGGTGCCTATATTCTTTAAAGCACTTTAGGACAGCACAAGAAGTAATGGGTGGAAGATCATTAAAGATAGATCCAATCTAGAACTAAGGAAAAATTTCCTGCCAGTGAGAACTGTTACAGTAATTTCCAGAAGTTGTTGGTGCTCCATCCCAGGAGGCTTTCAAGAAGAAACTTGACAGTTCTTTGTCCAGAATGATATAGGGTCTCCTTCTTGAGCAGAAGACCTCCAAGGTCCCTTACAACCCTATTATTCTATGTTCCTTTTGGCCTGCTTATCAATCTAACCTTGGCAAATTCTACTCTTATAAATATGAGCGTCTGGCAAATTCGTATTTCCTCTCTGCCAGTAGTCCCACTCCAAAAAAGAGAGAGATGGGATTAAGGGGGGGAGGGGAAGCAATTAAAAGTATTAATAATTAGCTACAGGTAGTCCTTGACTTACAGTTTGTCATTTAGTGACCGGTCAAAGATACAACAGTACTGAAAAAAGTGACTTATGACCGTTTCTCACACTTAGAACCATTGCAACATTCCCGGGGTCATATGATCAAAATTAGTACACACTTGACAACTGGCGTGTATTTATGACAGTTGCGGCATGCCAGGGACACACGTGATCCCCTTTTGTAACCTTCCCAGCCAGCTTCCAACAAGCAAAGACAACGGGGGAAGTCTGATTCGCTTAACGACCACAGGAGTCACTTAACAACTAGACGGATTCACTTATTAACCATAGCACAAAAAAAGGGGGGGATGTATGTCATGAAATGAGGCCAAAAACCTCACTGAACTACTGCCTCACTTAGCAACAGAAAATAAGTGGAACAACTTGCCTGCAGAAGTTGTGAATGCCCCAACACTAGACATTTTTAAGAAGATGTTGGATAACCATTTATCTGAAGTGGTGTAGGGTTTCCTGCCTGGGCAGGGGGTTGGACTGGAAGTCCTCCAAGGTCCCTTCCAACTCTGTTATTCTATTCTATTCTATTCTATTCTATTCTATTCTATTCTATTCTA
>WNWU01000021.1:19714648-19759483 GCA_012654045.1 Ptyas mucosa
TTCTATTCTATTCTATTCTATTCTATTCTATTCTATTCTATTCTATTTGGGCTCACTTCTGGTCCTAAGTCAAGGGCTTGTTGTGGTTGTTAGTTGCAAAGTTGTGTCCGACCCATCGCGACCCCATGGACAACATTCCTCCAGGCCTTCCTGTCCTCTACTATCCTCTGGAGTCTATTTAAGCTCACGCCTACTGCTTCAGTGACTTCATCCAGCCAACTCGTTCTCTGCCGTCCCCTTCTTCTTTTGTCCTCAATTGTTCCCAGCATTAGGCTCTTCTCCAGTGAGTCCTTCCTTCTCATTAGGTGGCCAAAGCATTTCAGTTTCCTCTTCAGGATCTGGCCTTTTAAAGAGCAGTCAGGGTTGATCTCCTCTAGGACTGACTGATATGATCACCTTGCAGTCCAAGGGACTCACAGGAGTCTTCTCCAGCACCAGAGTTCAAAGGCCTCAATTCTTTGGCGCTCAGCCTTTCTTATGGTCCAACTTTCACAGCCAGACATTGCAACTGGGAAAACCATCGCCTTGACTATACACACTTTTGTTGGCAGGGTGAAGTCTGTGCTTTTTAGTATGCTGTCTAGATTTGCCATAGCTTTCCTCCCCAGGAGCAAGTGTCTTTTAATTTCTTGGCTGCAGTCCCCACCTGTGGTGATCTTGGAGCCCAGGAAAATAAAATCTGTCACTACCTCCATTCCTTCCCCATTTATTTGCTATGAATTGAGAGGGCCGGATGCCATGATCTTAGTTTTCTTAATGTCGAGTTTCAAGCCAACTTTTGCACTCTCCTTCTTCACCTGCATCAAGAGGCTCTTTAGTTCCTCTTCACTTTCTGCCATTAGTCAAGGGCCACCTGTACTTTATGGAGCAGCCCAACAATCTGACTTTGCATACAGATTTTCTTCTCTCTATAACCTCCCACTGGACAATGAGAAGCCCTTGAGATATCTAAACGCAGTCTCTGGGGTGACACCCCAAATTTTAGAACCAGTTTCAGGAAACTGGCTTGCCGAGTTCATTGAACAAGGAGTATTCAGAGATCCTGGCTGAAATCCGGGCTCGGTTTCACCCCACATGGCTTAGCCAGGGTCTGAGCTCCCATAACAAACTCCCCCAGACCCTTTAAGACTCGATTAGCATGTTTGGGCAACCCGGCGGGCGAATGGCATTTTTATATTCTCCCTCCTTCATAAAGATGGGATTAATCTTTCTTCTGACCAAAGCTGAATCAGCAGGACAATGAGGCTGCCCCTCCTCCCCCCACCCAAAATCTCCCATCCATCCAAGTTGGCCATTATCTCAGGGAAGGGGAGGGGGGGAGAGAGAGAGAGAGAGAGAGGAAGCCTCACCCCGTCCAACAGTAGCACCAGCTGCACCCCACACGCTACTCAATTAGCTGGCCGGTGGTTGTTGTTTTTTCTTTTGAGTTTTGTGTGAATTGAAGAATAGGCCATGGATCTCTTGGCAACTGATGAATGGGGCCTTTTATGGAAAAACAAAATCGCCTGGCAATGGAGCTGCTGACAGATGCACAGAGTTCTTTCCATTAATTAAGTGAGAGGGGAAGACAGCCCTCCTGTCCCTCCTGGCCTCCGATCCCCCCCCTCCCCATTCTCTTGGGTGTTCAGGGCTGGGCTGGTTCTCGTGCTGCACCAGTCATCCTTTAATCCTGGGCCACCCAGGGAAAAGCAAAGCAATTGCCACCATCCCCAAACGCAGGTTGCCAATTTCCCTTTGGATGCCCTCGATCCTAAAAATGGATGGCTTCCTTTTGATTCCGAAGGAAGTCAGAGGTGCATTGAAGAGAAGAATGCAAGTTCCTTCATCCAAGAGCCTGGGCTCCTAAGTCATCCGTGTTCAAAAAATAACCACACACGGGACTCTCAAAGGTCGCCAACGAGAAGGACGAGCCATTTCCAGGGTTCTATAGCAGGAAATGATGCCCCATTGAGCATCACCCTAAAAAAAAAAGGATCTTTAGCATGCAAGCCACCCAATACGTTTTATAAATCATAATTTATAAGAAATGTTGATTAGAATCCTTGACCGGTATCCTTGAGAGATACCAAACCTGAAAGATGATAATGTCCATCCCAGTATCCGTGCAGAAATTTACCAAGTGCATCAGGAGTTAGGATAAAGTTCCATAGTCTGAACTTCAAACACAATTCTACAAGTCAGTTCATACAGCCCAAGGGCAGCAAATGTCCTGTATTCCTTTCTTCCTCTTTTTTTTTTCTCTCTCTCTCTCATTTGTCTATTAAATCTATAAACCTGTCTGTCTATCTATCTATCCTATCATAGAAAGAGTGCAGAGAAAGCAACAAAGATGATTAGGGGACTGGAGGCTAAAACATATGAAGAACGGTTGCAGGAACTGAGTATGCCTAGTTTAATGAAAAGAAGGACTAGGGGAGACATGATAGCAGTGTTCCAATATCTCAGGGGCTGCCACAAAGAAGAGGGAGTCAAGCTATTCTCCAAAGCACCTGAGGACAAGAAGCAATGGGTGGACACTAATCCAGGAGAGAAGCAACCTAGAACTAAGGAGAAATTTCCTGACAGAACAATTAATCAGTGGAACAACTTTCCTCCAGAAGTTGTAAATGCTCCAACACTGGAAGTTTTTAAGAAGATGTTGGATAGCCATTTGTCTGAAGTTAACAGTAACAGAGTTGGAAGGTACCTCGGAGGTCATCTAGTCCAACCCCCTGCTCACGCAGGAGATCTGTACTTGGGATTCAAACTGCCAGACTGCTGACCTTTCTGATTGACAAGCTCCGTGTCTTAGCCACTGAGCCACCTAGTCAGGCTAGTGGTGTAGGGTTTCCTGCCTAAGCAGGGGGTTGGACTAGAAGACCTCCAAAGTTCCTTCCAACTCTGTTATTATATTATATATTATCATCACCATCATTATCATATCTCTCTCTCTCCCCCCCCCTCTCATGATCATCTCATGAAGAAACTGCCCATCTCCCTCACAGAAAGCTGTTCAGCGTAGATCATGTTTAGAATTTTTTAAAAACCCAGTCTTTGCAGAATAGCTTCTATTCTTTTTTTTTTACTATTACATTCCCATTCAGTAGTTAACCAGTTCCATCAGCTGAATGACAATCATTTTTCCCTAAGGCGAAATGTAGACGTTTTTGAAGCAAGAAAAATGACAAGGAAACAAATGGGTGGACTTCAGTTGGCAAACAGATCTCGTCTGCTTGAGCTATGCAGGGATTTGGTTCCACTGATTTCCGTTTCAAATCCATTTGTCTTGTTTTGAAAACCCACTCGCCTTTTTACATCTCTCTGCTTCAAGTAGGCCACAAGCAGCAAGACGCTTGGATAGAGCCCGGCGGTACAACCCCCACTTTTTGGGAGTGCTCTGCTGGCCGATGTTGTTACCTGCTCCATCACTGGAGGCTTTCAAGAAGAGATTGCATGGCCATTTGTCTGGAATGGTATAGGGCTGTGATGGTGAACCTTGATAGCACAGTGGTCTAAAGCACCCTGTTATTAACACCAGCTGCCTGCAATTATTGCAGGTTCGAATCTCACCAGGCTTCCATCCTTTCTAAGGTAGGTAAATTGAGGACCCAGTTTGTGGGGGCAATAAGCTGACTTTGTATAAATATACAAAAGTATGAAGGCTATTGCTTAGCGCATTGTAAGCCGCCCTGAGTCTCCGGAGAAGGGCGGCATATAAATCAAATGAAAAAACAAAAACAAAAACTAAGGCACGTGTGCCACAACTGGCACGCAGAGCCCTCTCTGCAGGCATGCGAGCCGTTGCCCAGCTCAGCTCCACTGAGCATGTGCACGCGCATCCCGCCAGCCAGCTGATTTTTGGGATGGTTGCTAAAATTTTTGAATCCCACCCTTCACATGCATTGTGGGGGATCGGGAGGTTGTGAGTGTGTGTGTGCGCATGCGTGGGGGCACGCACTGTATTATGGGTACTGGCACATGCACGCGCGCTTTTGGCACACGAAGAGAAAAAGGTTAGCCATCACTAGTATAGGCTCTCCTGCTTGAGCAGAGAGTTGGACTACAAGACCTCCAAGATCCCTTCCAATCCTGTTATTCTAGATCCATGATGGCGAACCTATGGCACTCATGCCACAGGTGGCACCCGGAGCCATATCGTGGGCACACAAGTGTTGCCCTAACTCAGTTCTGGCACGAATGTGTGTGCTGGCCAACTGATTTTTGGGCTTTCCGGGCCCGCTGGAAGTTGGGAAACGGGCCGTTTCTGGCCTCTGGAGGGCCTCCAGAGGGGTGGGGAAGGCCGTTTTCGCCCTCCTCAGGCTCCAAGAAAGCCTCTGGAACCTGGGGAGGGTGAAAAACAGGCCTATCAAGCCCATCGTGCCATCACGGGCCAAAAGCGTAAGGAGTGGGGGGATGGTGCGCGCATGCGTGGGGTGGCATGGGGCGCATTGAATTATGGGTGTGGGCACTCCCCCCACTTTTGGCACACGATGGCAAAAAGGTTAGCCATCACTGTTCTAGAGATGCTACGTTTCTGTAATCTGCTTCCTTCTCAACGGGCTGCCTCCAGGAAGGCAGGTCCCTGATGTTTTAATTGCAACCTCAGAGATGGTATAATATTTGTATACACGTTATTATCTCTGTGGAAATAAAAAAAGCTGTCAATATGTTAGGAAATATGAAAAAGATTAAAGTAACATAAGCCTGTACTGTATGCCTTAACTAACCTGATTTTTTTTTTTAAAAGTACAGTGATATCTGTTGAAAATAGGCCATGTTTACAGTAAAAAAAATAAGCCCCTGAAGGATAGATTTAAAACTGTTACCTCAGCCATTTTGCAAAAGATCTGTCCCAAAATTATGCAATTATGCAGGTTGGTTGATTAAAGTATAGACAGTTTCAGGGAGATTCCTGTTAATTCTAGCATGTTATTTCTTTTACACTCTGTTTTATTTTCTCACTTGGTCTACCATTGACCACCAAACCTTTCAGTAGTTTACAATAGAAGCAGATTTAAAATCAGGGCATTAAAATCTGGGGAAAGTAGCAGTTCAAGCCAATGAAACAAATAGAATTAATAACTAAAATTAACACCCCCTAAGAGTTAAAATCCTGACTATAGTTAAGAGTGAAAATACAAGAAGGTGCTTTTTGAGAGAATTGGGCTACCGATGGTCATAGGAGACCTTCAAGTTGTCATGTAGAAGCTGGACCTAAACTATGTAAGATAATATGGAAACAGGGAAATTTTGTCCTGCCCACTGGCAGCCAGGGCAGGGTTTTAAGCAGAGATGTGATATGGTCTTTTCTGAGACTGTGTTTTGTACCAACTGAGGTAGCCAGGTGAGACCCCAGCACCATTCCATGTAGACTCCATTATCCTAAGTGGAGCCGGAGGTTTCAGAATAATGACAAGGTGCCACAAGCTCCGCCTCTTGAGGGGTGTGGTTTCTCAGAGAAAAGGGGTGGGGCTTGCGCCACAATGTTACGATACTGCATTGGTATCTCTGTCGCCTCAACTGGGAAACCAAAGAGGTTGATCTTCCTGTTTCTGGCACTTGGCCAGATCAGCCATTTGGCCTTCTGGTTTCTGGCTTGCATGTACGCGTGAAGACCAGGTTGCCGGTGTGCATGTGTCTGCCGGAAACCAGAAGATCACCTTCCTGGCGCACGCATGCGCACTGGGAGGCTGCTCTTCTGGTTTCCGGCGTTCCTGCACATGTGAAGACCAGCTGGCCTGCGCGGTGGAACCCAGAAGAGCAACGGGCGACAGCTCGCGTGCCTGGAGAGATGGCTCTGCATGCCACTTCCAGCACTCGTGCCATAGGTTTGCCTCATGGGTATAGGTCAGTGGTGGGTTGCCCCCAGTTCAGATTGGTTCACAAGAACAGGTAGTAAAACCGGTGGGAGGCCCCGTCCACTGCCCCGGATGTCGTCATCGGCAATCTGCGCATGCACAGAAGTGATTCCATTGCAAACCAGTAGTAAAGGTAAGTAGAACTCACCCCTGGAATAGGTTCTCCTGCTGGGTAGAACCCTGGGGGGGTGGACTAGAAGACCTCCAAGGTCCCTTCCAGCTCTATTCTATTCTAATGCCACTCAAAATAGGAGGATCTACCACCTCGCTGGAATGATGACCCCCTGATTGCTGCAATCTGGATTTAGTGTCAATCTGGTCAGCCAGCTGCAGGCAGGACACCGAGAGGAATCCGCCATCTGTGACCAATGGAGCCGAGTGTCTTTGACAGGCTGTCAGGGCGTGAACAGTCTGTTCTTCGTGAAACCTCTGCTGCTTTTACGAGGAACGCGGGGTTGAGGCTTTCACATGATAGGTCATTCAAAGCTCAGATCGTCGTAAAGTATAACATTTTCACAATGGGCTGTAAGACAAAGCACCAGTCACAACCCGCAGGCTCCCCTCAGGGACTTCTACGGCCAGGAAAAAGAACAATACTTCAAATCTGAAAAGCATCACGCTTCAAACTCACTTTTCCTAAATGGCTTTCTTTGCTGGTTGATCCTTTAGAGACACCAGAACTGCTTCTGCTGTGTTTTCACACCTCAGAGCAGCTGAGCTTGGATTTCCCAGCGATGGAACAGAAGGCAAGTCTGTAATAAATGCTTTATCTTTTCCCAATCATCTCAGATTATTCACACGGAAGATCCTGTTTTCTCCCTTGGACTCTAATGAAGCTCCTGTTGAACCAATTATTCACTCACTATTCTTTTATTGTCTAACAAGGAAATCCACAAAGCATCTTCATTAGGAATAAGGCATGGTTTGCTTGGAGGTTTCCCTCCTCTCTTTGCTTCCTATTTAGCTCTAAAAAATCAGAGCTTTTACCGAGCAATTTGAAAGGGGATCATTTGATGGCAAGTGATTAAATGGAAGAGTGGCTACCCGGCTGAAAAATGAGAAAGTCCATCAAATTACTCCTCCTAGGATTATGCCTTTGGGAATGTTCAATTATTTCTAAATTGACAAATTTTTAAATCAACCATGGCATTGAGATGGGCGTGCCGAAAAACAAGATTTATACACTTTTATGGGATAATTAGAAATTCAGTACAGGTGGCACGCGACTTAACAAACCCAATTGGGACCGGGATTTCTATTGTTTAATGAGTCGCGTTCAGTATTACAATCTCTTTTTTTGTTTGTTTGTTTTGCCATGATTATTAAGTGAATCACTACAGTTGGTTTGAAATCTTGTATTTGTTAAGCGAATCTGGCTTCCCCCCTATTGACTTTGCTTGCTGGAAACTGGCTGGGAAGGTGACAAATGATGTTCACATAACCAGAAGTGGGTTTCACATAATTTTACCACCAGCACTGGATATGTGAGCAATGCGTGCGGCGTCACAAAACATGGCAATTTGCTCACGCACGCCATCCGCATGTGCGTGCAACACAGTGGTGGGTTTCCCCCGGTTTGGACTGGTTCTATAGAACCGGTAGTAAAACCAGCAGAAGGTTCTGCCCATTGACCCTGATGTCATCAGAAGCAATCTGCGCACATGATCCCATTGCGAACAGGTAGTAAAGGTAAGTAGAATCCACCCCTGGTGCAACATCAAAAACACAGTGATATAGGACAGGATTGCGCCGAGGCGAGTGCCCACCCACAGGTCGCCATTACCGGTTCACTTGAACCGGTCCAAACTGGCTGAATACCACCTCTGCACATAACCCAGGATGCTGCAACCATCATAAATACATTGTTTGCCAAGTGCCCAAATTTTGATCATGTGACTGTGGGGATCCTGCAACCGTCATAAGTGCAAGGAATGAAAGATGATTTTGCTATGTATACTTAAATAATATTACTATGGCTATTAGTATTGTGTATTAAAATATTGAATAATTAAATGATGAAGGATTATATACAGGAGTGAAATGCTCCCGGTTCGGACCAGATCGGGTGATCCGGTAGCAATTCTGGCAGGTGGTTCAGAGAACTGGTAGTGATGACGGCGCGAGGCTCTGCCCATCCGCCTGGGTGTCATTACCAGGAAGTAATGTTTTTTACCCTCTGCGCATGTGCAGGTTTTAACCAGGAAGTAATGTGTTTTGCACGTGCACTTCCGAACCGGTAAGGAAGGTAAGTAGATTTTACCCCTGATTATATACATGGTGGAGTAAATACTAACATGATAATAACTTCAGTTTTAATATTTATATTATTATAATTATGTGAGTATTATTAATGTAACTAATATTATTACTACTATTATTATGTATCGAAACTAACAATACCCAGATGCCACACTGTTCGTGTATTCAATACTTATGTGTATATATATATGTGTGTGTGTGTGTGTGCGCGCGCGTGCGTACATGCAAGGAATGAATGTAAGTCACTTTTTTCAGTGCCACTGCAACTTTCAATGATCACTCAATGAATGGTTATAAGCCAAGAGCTACCTGTAAATATTGTGTCCTGCATTCATCTTCTGAACAATATACATGATTTAAATTGGATTTTTTTTTCAACAGCAAATGAGTTGCCATGGGACAACTCTGTGTGGAAATTTTATATTATTATTTTTTTCTTCCTATCCCTTTTTCAGATCACCTGTATCCAGGAGCAGCATTGCGACCTAAAATGTAATGAGGAATAGAAGAGGGAATATTTGCAAGGCCCAGATGATTAATAATCTAAGAGCTTCCTTTCCCAGTATTTCTCCAATAGGTTTAGGTTAGGATAAAGCAGTGGTGAAATCTGAACCGGTTTGCTACTGGTTTGCTAGCTGTGCATGCGCCGCGCGCCAAGCACGCGCTGCATGCCAAGCATGCACTGCTCATGCGCATGCATGCCAGACACGCACTGTATGTTTAAAAAGCTACCGGGTTCGGGCAAACCGGTAGTTAAAAAAAGTTATGATCTGACGATCTGCTGTGCCGCGTGGTTTAGCTTTGCTAAAAAGCAGGATTTCCTGCTTTCTAGCAAAGCTAAACCGCGCGACACAGCTGATCCCCCTTGCTGTTCTACTTACCTTCACAAGCCTCCTTTTGGCACGTGTTGCGTGTGCGTGCCTGCGCAGTATGCGTCAAAAGGAGGCTTGGAAGGTAAGTAGAATAAGTGGCTGGGGTGCGGCCTGCGGACACATCTAGTCCGCAGGCCACCAGTTTGACACCCCTGATTTAGAACAAAGTTTTATTCAGAGATATCAGGCAGGATTCTCAAAAACTAACTTGGTGGGTGGGGCTGTGCCATCAAAGTACCGCCTACTTTTTATGGGTTGACTGAGCCGTCAACCCCTTGGAAAAGGGGTGGGGCTTCAGCTGGACTACGGCTGCCATCTTGACCTTTTCTACTCTAGCTCCCTATTTTATGGTTTTATCAAGGGGAAAAGAAAGTTTGAAAAGGTTCTCTCTTGGCAGCAAGGCAACTGGTCCGTCCCCCAAACAGCCAAAATTCTTCTTTTTTGAAAATGCAAGGTAAACCCTGTAAGACAGTCAGATAAAACCCACAGGGAACAATGGAAATTCAGGATCAGTTTCTTGGCCAACAGTTAGAGAAATAAGGAGCAGAGACTTTGACTGGTCAAAAGCAGAAAGTAGCTGTCTGGAATGAACCATACATATATTTAGGTTTCCAGATAAAGACATCAAAAGCTTAGTAACTGACAGGCAGGTCCACAGGGGATTGAAATGTAAGCGTTTCTGAGCTTCTGTACATCTCAATTAAAAAAAAGGAAGCAACAACTAAAGAATGTGGTGGAAGGTATTATTGTGGCACCTCTACGAGACTGTAGCTCTGAGGCTACCATCCTCTTCAGATGTTTGGACAGAGATGACTGTTGCGTGTCCTTCTGGTTGCATGTATGCCTGTCCTACTTTGGTTTTTCTCCTCAAGATTAAACCACAATCCCATTAACCCGGGGTGAAATCCAGCAGATTCTGACAGATTCTGGAGAACCGGTAGCGGAAATTTTGAGTGGTTTGGAGAACCGGCAAATGCCACCTCTGGCTGGCCCCAGAGTGGGGTAGGAATGGGGATTCTGTAAACTGCTTAGAGGGGGCTGTAAAAGCACTGTGAAGCAGTATATAGGTCTAAGTGCTATTGCTATTGCTATTTAATCAGATCAGTGCTGTTCCTTGCTTAGCAAAGTGACGATGCCATTCTATATCTTCCCCACATTACATTATATATAGGGGGAGGGGAGGGAGAAAGAGAGAAAAGAGTGCTGAAACCAGAAAAGTGGTGATAGCAACAAGACAATCAGATCCTTTAGAAATTCCTGGGTTAATGCAGTGATGAAATCCAAATTTTTCTGCTACCAGTTCTGTGGCTTAGTGGGTGTGGCTTGGTGGGTGTGGCAAGGGAAGGATACTGCAAAATCGGCCTATTGCCCCCAACAATCTGGCTCCTCATTTTACCCACCTCGGATGGATGGAAGGCTGAGTCAACCTTGAGCCTGATTTGATTTGAACTGCCAAACTTCTGGGTAGCCCGCAGTCAGCAGAAGTAGCCTGCAGTACCGCATTCTAACCAGTGTGCCACTGCGGCTCTTAAATCAATTAAACTGGTTTGCAGATAACATTTAGAACAGGATTTAGAACACGCCAGTGTTGCAAAAAAAACCCAACCCAACCCAACCCAAACCAAAAACACCCTTTCCTGATGCCAAAGATACACTCACCAACTCATCACCTGGAAAGGTTGAGGGTCTCCTGAACTAGGCCTAAGCGTCCCTCACAGCCAACTTCCCAACCTCTCACCTCAGGCCTTCTGCAGTCTACACTCAAGCGAGATGTCCTGGGTTACTGTGATGAAGCGTCCACCGGACCTGGGAAGACAGGAGAAAGAGGACAAACCTAACCTCCACAAATTCCAAGTTTTTCTTGATTTTGCCAGCTGTCACTATTCACTCTAAGTTGGTCTTGCTCTTCATCATTAAAGCAGCCAATGAAAGTGCTATTGTTAATTATATCCTCTTTTTAACAAGTGTTTCTTCGTGGCCTGCTTTCCATTCTGATTCCCCCCCCATGTCTCTCATATTGTTTCATTTTCTTCATTATCCCCTTTTTGATTGATTACAATATCTGCAATATCTTTGATTCCTTTCTCTGTTAAGACAATGCCTTGAAATCATCCGAGACCTGAACCTCCTAGTTCAGTCCAGTTTCATTCAGCTATTAACGGAAGATACAGAAACGGTCTTCCAATATTTGAAGAGCTGTCACAAAGAACAGGGGATTGACTTATCCTCCAAAGCAGGGGTCTCCAACCTTGGCAACTTTTAAGACTTCAAGATTGATTGAAGAAGTATAGAATACAGAATACAGAATTTATTTGTGTCCTCCCTTTATTATTTTTACAAATAACTCAGGGTGACAATGATGCACAATATTCCTTCCTCCTCATATTTTCCCCATAACAGCAGGACTATGAGGTGGGTTGGGCTGAAAGAGAGTGACTGGCTCAAAGTCACCTAGCTGGTTTTCATGGCTAAGGTGGTGGCACTTGAACTCATGGCCTCATGCTTTCTAGCCTGGTGCTTTAACCGCTAGACCAAACCGGGTCTCAGAATCACAGAGTGGAAAGGAACCTTGGAGGTCTTCTAGTCCAGGGGCCTCCAACCTTGGCAACTTTAAGACTTGTGGACTTCAACTCCCAGCTGAGGAATTCTGGGAGTTGAAGTCCACAAGACTTAAAGTTGCCAAGGTTGGAGACCCCTGTTCCAAAGCACCAGAGGGTAAGACAAGAAATAATGGGTGGAAGCTTTTCAAAGAGAGATCCAACCTAGAAGTAAGGAGAAATTTCCTCACACTGACAGCAATTTTCTGACAGTGAGAGCAATTAATCAATGGAATAGCTTGTCTCCTGGCATTGTGGATGTTCCATCACTGCAGGTTTTCCAAAATAGAGTAGAGAACCATTTGACTAGGATGGTATAAGATCTCCTGCCTTGAGTAGAGGGTTGGACTAGAAGACCTCTGAAGTGCCTTCCAGCCCTATGATTCTATGTTCAAAATTGAACCGAATCTTGCACGCTCCCATCATTTTTGTAGCTTTATCCTGCAAGGCTCCCTTCCCTGTTCTTCCATCCCAGAATCAAAATGTAGAGAAGTTCTGACACAAGACTTCAGGACAAAGTCATCCAAGCAAAAGATTAGAAGAATCAGCAGACATCCTTCTATGTTCATATCTGAAGTTCTGAATGACAACAGAAGCAAACAAACAGCCACCAATTCAACATCTCACCCCATTTCTTGAACTCTGCATTTCCTGGACTTTGTTGGTTGGTGCATCGTCTGCTTTTGTCCTGCAGCACCGAAGGATTGGAAGAATCCTTACCAAGGAGATATACAGCCACATATAACTATGAATGAATTGCATTTCCTAACCCAGGGGTCTGCAACCTTAAGCACTCAAAGAGCCATTTGGACCTGTTTCCACAGAAAAGAAAAAACCAGGAGCCACAAAACCTAGGTGGGCGTGGGCAACTCAATGTCACTCACTTCCACCAGTCACATGACTCACCTCTAGCCAGCCGGTCATTAGGGCAGAGAACCAGTTTTTAAAAAACACCGGGAACCACAAAACCCTTTTGACATATCTCTCTCTCCCCTCCCTCCCTCCCCCTCTCTCCTTCTCTCTCTGTATCTCTCTGTCTCTGCCCTGGCCACTTCTCCATCTCCTGCCGTCCCCCTTACCTTCTCAGGCCAGGCGAGGAGTGACTGGGAGGGGAGGGCGAGGGACGGGGCCAGCCAGTGGTGGGATCGCCCAACAGGGAGCCACAGCAGAGGGCTGCATGAGGCTCCGGAGCCGCAGGTTGCTGACTCCTGTCCTAACCCATCTTAATGAAATTAAGGCGTTAGTAGCCATTTGTGGACTCTGAAATGCATTTGGGTCCTCTGCTGAAAACCTTTCAGGAATTCTCACTAGTAGAGGCCAGAAAGTCTCGGCAAAAGAGAAAATGGTATTATTTTGTTAGGAAAAAAAGGCAAGGATTGAACTTTGACTGCTGCGAACCAGCATGGCCCCCACCGCAAATTTATTTCAAAGGTTTCCTCTCTGCCAAGACAACACTTCAGGATTAAAATCCACAAACTCATGCATATATAAGAAGATAAGGAGATCCCTGTAGGATCAGGCTAAGGTTCATTTAATCCGTCTTTCTAGTCCCAGAGTCCCCAGCCAGGGAGATTAAAAGGCAACAGCTATTTTCTGTTGCTGTTCGCTACTAATTACTCCTTGGTGCAGGATTCTGGAGCAGACAGATAGTTGTCATCACTATTAGCCGCTGGTGGACTAATCTTTCTTTGCTTTATTTAATCCTATTTTCTAAACCACTGGTTCCCTACATTCAACCCCCAGTAGTTACTGGACCATATTCCCTTCCTCCCCAGATAGGATGAGCAATAAATGAGGATTACAAGAGTTGGAAGTCTAACACCTGGAGACCCACTGCTGTCCAATGATCCTAAATCCCTGTTTCAACTTTCCACAGGAAGACAATGCAAGTCTTAACCTGTGCCAGTTTGGCACGTTTTGCTTAGTCTTCAGGTTATTCTGCTCCAATAATGGAAAAAACGGCACATATTTTACCTCAGGGTAAAGATGCTGACTTGAGGTAACAGACAGCTGCTAAAGGATGAGAAGGAAATCAATGAGCCATGGTGGCGCAGTGGTTAGAGTGCAGTACTGCAGGCTACTTCTGCTGTCTGCCGGCTGCCTGCAATTTGGCAGTTCGAGTCTCACCAGGTTCAAGGTTGACTCATCCTTCCATCCTTCCCAGGTGGGTAAAATGAGGGCCCAGATTGTTGGGGGCAAGAGGCTGATTCTGTAAACCGCTTAGAGAGGAAAGCACTGGAAAGCGGCATATAAGTCTAAGTGCTACTGCTATTGACTCAGCTTTCCATTCTTCCGAGGTTGGTAAAATGAGGACCCAAATATGCTGACTCTGTAAACCGCTTAGAGAGGGCTGTAAAGCATTGTAAAGTGGTATATGTCTTAAGTACTATTGCTATTCTTGTGCTTGTGAGGTTACTCAGGGCACCTGCACAGAGCAACCTCATTCAGCAGGCCACTCCCTCGGCAAGTAAGATCTGTGTTGGGAAACCAACCGAGGCCAGCTTGGTCTTCTCTACCAGAGGATGCCTCAGGCAGCTTCTTCAGGTCTATCTATGTCTTTTCCAAGAGGGGAAAGGACCTGCCACTCGAAGCTATAAGAGACGACCAGGGTTTTTGTTGGGAAACTGTTAGGAACAAGGAAGAGGGATCAAGTGGGGAAGTAGTCATGAATCCTTGCAGACAGAGGTGGTATTCAGCCGGTTCGGATCGGTCCGGTAGCGGAAATCTCGTGGGTGGACCTGCCCCCTCGCCCCAGCTCTATGCCATCCTATTTAGGCATGTTTTTAAGGCTGGGCGCATGTGCACGGGCGCGCACACAAACCGGACATGCGCGCATGGCGAACTGGTAGTAAGATCATCCAAAATCCACTGCTGCTTGTAGAGCTGCAAGAGACTTGCACCTGATCCCATCCACCCCCCAGCCCCCAAATTCCATGAAACCATATCTGTTTGCTCCCAAGGGAAGGCAAGGAGTCCGGGGAGATTCTTTTATTATAGGTAGAAAGCAATAAAGTACTGATCATGTATGGATCTGGTTGCTTGCACCTGACAGACTTCCTATTGCAAAAGCATGATGGGGAAGAGTCCAACTGATGTGCATCTTCTCTGACAACCCTTTTTGGGGGGTGGGGGAGGTTGGAATGTGCATTACGAAAAGACAGCAATAAATACAAAGTGCAACCAGGAAAAAAAAGCCCTAGATTGTTCTGCACAATTGGATTAGAACTGTGGGTGAAAATTCCCATTCCTGCTTAATACCATGCATTTAAACGAGCTCCTATGATTTATCAAATATTTTTAATTTACCTCATTTTGCCCCATTTAAAAAAAACAGTATTTAATATAAATACTTCAAAGAGCAATTTGCTACATTTCTAGGTCATAAATAAGGAAGTCACTTTCTCCCTCCATATTCAAAGTTAACAAGGATTGCAAAAGAAGAGACGTGATATCTTAGTGCTGCAGGAAATGTATCTACCACCCATGTCTCCTGACGCACACACAGACAATCACAATTCTCACGTGTGCGAAACTTAGCACAGTGGACACCCCAGCCCCCCTCAAGTTGTTTGGAAAGGCAGTGCGGGTCAGCCACCCACCAGCCTGGGCAATGACTTGTGCCCACAGCCACAGTATATCTGTGATTTGCAGGGTTCTAGATGACTTTGTTTTTCCTACTCATGTTCTCTCCAAGAAAGTTGATTGTTCAGCAGCATTGGCAGCTGATAGTTATTAACCATCTCACTCCAGTAATCGGGGGAAGAGCAACGTTAAATATTTGCAGTTTGGAGAAGCTGTCTTTCCGCTTGGGATCCAGGGGCTGGAAGGACGCCCCCCAAATGCTATTCTGATCTCTCGACTTTTCATTCAGCTTGAGAAATTGGCCATCTCCAGTGCCACAATCCTTTGTGTCAGTTCAGTGACATGTGAATAACCAAGGGCAAACTTTTATTTTGGCTTTTTTGTGAAGAGGGAGGGCTTCCATTAATTGCTCTCCCTGCACAGTGAACGGTTACACACCTCTGTTGGGCAGTATTATTTTGTCATTTCAAAACTGAAATCCTGAGGGTCTTTTTCTACGCATGGCACAAGAGAGGCGAGATGAACTCAACTAGTTGGGTGAACAAAAAGAAGAACAGATGTAATGGTGTGTGTGTGTGTGTGTGACAGACTCACTGATGCTCGGCTGTCCAAAGCTACGAAAATACATTTTATTAACATTAACCACCACTGGTTTACATTGTATGCTGAAATGTAAAATTTCAAGTAACCAGCTTTTTCCTACATGGAGCTACTTAGCTCGGCCAATAGGAAAGTTTTGCCATAAAATAATGATCCATATCCAGTTTCTTTGAGGTACTGTCTGGCTGATGGAAAGTTCTGAAATTCTGCTGGCTACCAACTGAAGTCCATTTTATTTCAATATCCTGTGAATAACCACTACATTTTCATTACTGGATCAATATCACCAGTACTTTTTTTTATGCCCTGCCTATTAAACTAATAGTGGCAAAGGTTATAGGTTTGGGTTACTTAATTAAATAATTTTTCCTCCTTTCTAAATTATGTATTTTTTATCAGCATCACTGATGAATTGCAGTGCAAATAGTCTTCCAGATAACTCTTATGAGAGTCTATTTACTGCAACAGAATCCTGTCGCAGCATTAAAAACCCCAGAGAACGCCTGTATTACAATTCCTTTATTTATCAGTATCAAATTACATAGTAAATTACTTTGGAGAATGCGTTGCTTGAATACTGTAATACAAATAAAGATCTTTCCATTATTTGACGTACCTTATTGTCTTAAAACTGTGCGTTGAAATAAAACATTTTGGCATGTCCCAAAGAAAAAACCTGCATGAATTTTCTGTACTTGGTTTACACATAATACATTTATACTTTTGAGATGCTGCCACTGGTTCGTAAGCGGCCCATATCTATTATGGGCTTTACTTATCATAACATCCAGATCCTGTTCTGGGAAAATGAGATTCCTGAGCCGAAATCCAAGTTAACATGAAGAATGAAAGTCCTACCTCTCATCTGAGTAATCCGTACCCAATTTCCTACCCCAGATCATACAATCTTGGATCACCCCCGAAATCATGATTGTATTCTTCATTACTGCAAGAGGACCAGGATTCAGCTGGGAAGGTAAGTAAACCACACCAGGGATCAAGGCCCAACCCTTAGGCTTGTACCGTTAGTTTATTTATTTCCCAATTGAATTCTCTTTTGGCTGAGGTGAGCAGCGTCAGCCAAATTTCATTGGATACCAGAAGGATTTTGGCATTCCCTTGAGATCTCTCTCTCTCTCTCTCTGTGAGATCTACAGGGCACCAGAAACTGCGCCCTGGATGATCTTGCAGTCTGAAATGATGATTGTGATGGGGGCAGAAGGACATCCAAGAGAGATGTCCAAGGTCCAAATGAACAGAAGTACAGAAACGCCAGTGCAGGGTCACGGGTGGGACAGGAAGTAGGCAGCATTTCCTGTTGAGCTCTCAGCTTGTCAGTATCATTTGAAGTCAGGTTTCTCCGGGAAGGTGCAACCAGAGCGCTTGATGATCACACTGGCAGCGTAGTGCCCGGCCCGGATACACTCCGTCAACGGCCGCTCATAGACCAACTGAGACAGGAAGCCTGAAGGACAAGATGAAAGGGAGGAGAAAAAAAAAACACACGCACACATAAAAAGCTGAGCACACCTGATGACCAGGGAGGGAAAGTCTGCAGAGCATGGCTTCTGGGTTTCTTCCAACCTCTTTGCCACCAGCGGGCACAGCGGGCAGGGACAGCTTTTTCGTGTGTCTGCCTAATTTGCTTTCTCCTTATGGTGCATTTCTGCGTGTTGGCTACATACACATTGGGTAATGTGGCCAGCCAGATTAGAATGGAGTAACTGGGGGACTTTCTGAGCCACCCGGCTTTCCCTGGCAGAGATGGGTCCATTTTTTAATTTGGCCTTTCCTTTTGCTAGTGTCTTCCTACCCCAGAGAGTAGAGAGCACAAGCAGCTCATCCGGTGTTTCCCAGTACATCAGGGGTCCCCAAACATGGCAGCTTTAAGACTTGTGGACTTCAACTTCCAGAATTCTCCAGCCAGCTATGCTGGCTGGAGAATTCTGGGAGTTAAAGTCCACAAGTCTTAAAGCTGCCATGTTTGAAGACCTCTGCAGTACACACTTCTACACAACCGTATACACACTTCTTCCTATGGCCACTGCTGGTCAAAGATTGAGGAAGAATTCCAGAAGTCATGTTCCACAGGCATTTCTATTATGTCTTAAATTGAAACGCTCTGTTTAATATAATAAGGAAACACCAGCAGAAGAGAATATTTGTAGCTCAGGATTGAACAGTGGAGTCCTTGGTGCTCTCCGAGTTTGGTGGTTTGCTGGCAGACTTTTCATTACCCTAATAGAGAACATCATCAATGCCAGCGAGTGTGGAGTTTGAGCCCTGTCAGTGTTGGTTTGTGTGTGTGTGTGTGTGTGTGTGTGTGTGCTTTTCCCCTTGGTAATCCCTTTATTAGGGTATTGTTTTCTGGTTGATTTGTCTGGTGTTAATCCCTGCTCATCCTAACGACACCTCTACAAAATTACTGTATATAAACAGGGAGAAAACCCCACATTCACTTGCCCTGATGATGTTACCTAGTTTGGTAATGAAACGTCTGTAAGCATACAACAAAGAACACCAACCCCCCCCCCCCAAAACTTCCATTTCTAAAAGGCAGATGTCTCATGGAGCCAAGCTATCTTTTCCTGTTTATTGATGACTTCTTTACTATGATGATCCATTCTGCCGTTATATCGTATTTTAATACCCTTGGCTAAAAATGCTGCAGAATGGGATAAAGTAACTTCTGTGGGGCTAACACCACCTGAATAGGGTGTTTCTTAGATGGAACAATGATGAAATGTGTTTGAAGCCAAAAGAACCCACACAGTGACTGACTGTTAAGTATGTCTGTTCTTAGACTGCACAATTTAAAAATAAAACCAATCTTCCAAGATAGCATTTCACAGTGCTTTACAGCCCTCTCTAAGAGGTTTACTGCCCCCAACAAGCTGGGTCCTCATTTTACTGACTTCGGAAGGAAGGATGGAAGGCTGAGTCAATCTTGAGCCCTATCAGGATTGAATTCTTGGCAGTGGGCAGAGTTAGCCTGCAATACTGCATTCAAACCAGGGGTGAAATCCAGCAGGTTCTGACAGGTTCTGGAGAACCAGTAGTGGAAATTTTGAGCAGTTTGGAGAACTGGCAAATACCACCTCTGGCTGGCCCCAGAGTGGGGTGGGAATGGAGATTTTGCAGTATCCTTCTCCCAGGAGTGAGGAGGGAATAGGGATTTTGCAGTATCCTTTCCCTGCCACGCCCACCAAGCCACACCACACCACGCCCACAGAACCGGTAGTAAAAAAAATTGGATTTCACCACTGATTCTAACCACTACACCATCAGGGCTCCTAGTTTCTCTTCCCTTATATTAACGGTAGGTTTTGGCTAGAAACCCTGTTTAAAAATTCCATATTTGGAGTGGATAATAACATAATCCGGATTGTTCCCTTCATTCTATCACTTCTCTTTGAGGCAACTCAAATTAAAAAACCCTCCTTAATGGTGCTTCGAGAAAATTTAAACTGCTAAAAACATCATAAAAGCCTCTGCAAAGCTGTTATTTTTTTTTTGATATGATAGAAATGTAAATGAATACCAAAAGATAACAAAGATGAAACTAGAAAGTCTCTGGTAAAACGTGACATGAAATCATGCTCCTTACCTCAAAGCTAGTAGACAATTTTTTAAAAAAATTTTTTTTTATTAGTTTATTATAATACAAAATACAAATGAAAATGATGGGAAAGTAGAGGAGAGAAAAGGGAAGAGAAGATGTAGAGGAAAAGGAAAAAGAAAAAGAAAAAAAAAAAAAACAGCATTGACTTCCAAATCTTTTTTAGTGCAGTAGAATAAGATAATAATAGAGTGGTAACTTTTGTACTCAAATGCTTTGAAACTCATCGAATTTGGTATTCAATGCATTTTGACACGAAAATTTTGTCACAGTACTCATTGTTTGGTACACAACGCACAAGCTAGAGCTTGTTGGTGTCGGCTGCCTTGTGACTCACTACATTATTCCTTATGGGAAAAAATTGTTTGATACTCATCGCGCCTCCCGAAACCAATTAATGATCGTACTGAGGTACCAATGTATACAGCCTCAACTTTTTACATTTATGTTATTACTGTATTTTTCGGAGTATAAGACACACCTTTCCAACACCACCCCAAAAGGGGGTGAAAATTTAGATGCGTCTTTTATACCGAATGTAGCCCCGCTCACACACTGGCCCCCACCCTTTGGTCTGTGCCTCTCAGCAGTTACCTCCTTGCAAGCAAACAGCAAGAAAAAACAGCTCCTTTCAGCTTCAGCACAGCCTAATTAGCACAAGTTGATTGGATCGGCCTCCCAACTCTCAGCTGATTTGCTCTCAACTGTTTTGCGCAGGGCTCTGCTGCTTGCTGCAAAGAGGTAAATTGATGGAGCAGATTTTTTTTCCTTGTGCTAATTGAGCTATGCTGAAAACGAAAATGAAAGTAAAGCAGGCTGTTGGCTGTTTGCTGTAACGAGGCAAAATTGCTCAGAGGCAGAAGCAGAGGCAGATTTCTTTTTCTTCTTTTCCTCACCAAAAAAGGTAGGTGCGTCTTATACTCCAAAGAATACAGTAGTATATATACTCAGCTAATAGACAATTTGTTTAAGGATGATCAACATAGACCTGTGCAAAATGGTCCTAAAGTAACACCTAATTGTAGGGAAAGGACAAAATTTGCTTGGATGATAGAAAGAGAAACTGAAGCCAAGGAACTTGCAGAATCAACAAAGGATAGAAATTAGGATGGCTCAATGCCAAAGGCTTCCAAGGATGAACTTGAACTTGACACCCATACAGAATACTAATTGTAACTGGAGAGATATGGCTGAGACTCATATGGTAAATCCCGTGACTACAGGTTTTTTTGGGGGAGGGTCTTTTAATGACCCTGTAATCCCTTGCATCGGGGTGGAGTCGAAGCAACTGAATGGAGCTGAGTGTTTACTGGCCGGATGCCTTTCCTGTCGCCAATACAGAGTTTGCAGCTGGTATTTACTCATTGTGCCTGGAGAGAGAAATACTTGCTGCTACCTAGGATCGAAGTCACAGCCTCCTGATTGTGAGGCGAGAGCTCCACCTCTAGGCCACTGCACCACTCAAGTCCCACGACTACAATATGGCAGATGAATTCTGCTTTCCAGTGCTAGATAATTCAATTGACCCCCAAATAGGAGCCAAAAATGTTAACGATAGGGAGAGGTATCCAATTAGATTGCATTTCATTAATTTAATAAGATCTTTAAGATACCAGATCAAATATTTCTTTGTTTTGGGCCCCTTGGTTTCATCTACTTTTTAAAAATGCAATCCTCAATCTGCAACCTGGTCCTCGTCTTAAAACAGATTATGAATTCCTTGACAAGCCTTTCCCAGGTCTATGACTGTTCCTCGTATATTTTAATTAGATGCTTAGAATTGTGAACAATTAAGAAAAGTAATTTTCTCCTTGCACTTTAGCGATGATGTTCTTGGAATTTTGACAACTGGTGTGATCCACCAACTTTGGTGGGATTAGCCTGGAGATGCCCCGAGTTCTAATTTTGTAACTATCAGTTTGAGTCTCACTATCAAAGAGATGAAATGTTTGATGAAGCCAAAACAGCAAGGTATCATCACGACATGCACGTTAAGAATGTTCAGAGTTTTCGGTAATTAATGTCATAGTTTCAGGAGAAATGTACAAGGACGCCAGGCAACTTCACTTTAATATAAAAAAGGGAAGCAGTTTTGGAAGTTCTTATTATTCAGGTGGAGTTTTGTCAACTCGCTTACTAAAGAAACGTTGGCAGATTTAGCACAGGTTGAAGGGCTCAGATTTTGTTCTCATGAAAGCAAATGGCTTCTGATGGTTGAAAGTTTGGTTTTCTCCAGCTCTGAGAAATGCCAAACAACAATGGGAAGAAATACGGTTTGTCTTTACCGTTCCATACGATTGCTGAGTATTTTATTCGATTTCCTGTATCGTGTGGGTCATCTGGGAAGTTGTTACTGGGTGACTGATGGATAGCAAACTTTTTTTTTTGAATTCCATAAATAGACTTTAAGCTAGTCATATACAGGTAGTCCTTGACTTACGACCACAATTAAGCCCGGACTTCCTGTTTGCTAAGCAAGACAGTTACTAAGTGAGTTTTGCCCCATTTTATGACCTTTCTTGCCACAGTTGTTAAGTGAATCACGGCAGTTGTCAAATTAGCAACAGGGCTGTTAAATCAATTTGGCTTCCCCGTTGACTTTGCTTGTCAGAAGGCCGCAAAAGCAGGTCACGTGATCCGTCATAAATACTTGCCAGTTGCCAAGCGTCTTGAGTTTTGATCACGTGACCATGGGGATGCTGCAACTGTCCTAAGCGTGAAGAACAGTCATAAGACACTTTTTTTCAGTGCCTCTGTAACTTCAAATGATCACTAAACAAATGGTTGTAAATTGAGGACTACCTATGTAAGTACAACATTTAGGAATGTATGCAGAAGACAGTTGCCTTCAAAGGAAAACATTCAAGCGTCAAAGAGATGAAAATGGGCAGAAATGGCCAGGCCGGGGGGGGGGGGGGGGGGAAAAACCCTGGGGGGGAAATGCCACAAAAATCTCAGTGTTTTGGACCAGGTTAAAGATGGCATTTCAAAAGCCTAGCTTGGAAGTAACCACTGAAGGAGTCTCTGAATAGGTAAAGGCAGGGGTGAAATGCTACCGGTTTGGACCGGTTCGCCTGAACCAGTAGTAATAACAGCTACCAGTTCGTCCGAACTGGTATTTCCCATAATCAGCTGTGCCATGTGATTTATATTCGCTAGAAAGTAGGAAATCCTGCTTTCTAGTGAATCTAAATCGCACGGCACAGCTGTTCCCCCCATCACTGTTCTACTTACCTTGGAAAAGGCTCTTAAGTCTCCTTTTTCAGCACTGTGCGGTAGCGCCTGCGGATGAAGGGCGCGTTTGGTGCACACCAAGTATGAGCACGCAACAAACCAGTATCAGACTTTGGAGCATTTCACCACTGGGTAAAGGTGCTAAGAAAAAGACTTTAAGTGGCCGTCCAAGAGGATCTCCACTGAATAAAGGAGGATCTCCACTGAATAAAGGTGATCCTTAAAGAGAGAATGCAACCCCCTCCACAACTGGTAGTCCGGGCTCAGCTTCTCACCCTCCAAATATCTGGTGGCTTTGATGATGTCGAACTGCGTAACTGAAGAGAGCTTGTGGAATGTGGAAGAAATAAAGAGTTGGCCGTGAAGGGCCATAAGACTATACTTATTTCCTTTATGAGTCCTAACTGATCCTGTGGCTTCCGGGTATCCATATGGATTGAGATTTGAACAGGCATCTATAGAAGAGGACACTTGTAAGTAGATCTGCTCAATACAAGATACCTTTGAAGCAATTAGATCTGGCTAGTCACATATACAGCCTAGGAATGGCAGAAACCGAGCTGTAAAATTCTCCTGCGGATGCTTGCAACATCAACAAGTTCCTGCAGCTGGAACCAGCTCTGTGTTTCATGGCTGGATATAATAAACTGCAAAGCTCTCTCAAATTTAGCATCATAGCAAATTTGATGACACATACTTCAAATTTACCCAGGCAGATCTAAAGAGTGGGAAGGGAAGTGCCGGATATTAGAGAGTATTTGTAATGTTGATGGCTGTATTTGGTTAATTTCTTTGCTCCTGACAATGTTAAATTGTAATTGTTGCCTGCATGCTGGAGTTATGTTAACAGGGAATGAGACAGCCAACTTGCAGATTGCGGGCCAAGGATTACACAACACCAAGTCTATTGGAAAGGAGAAATGCTTCATCAGGGTACTGATGACAAGTAGGTCCAAGCCAACAAACGATCCTCCTTCTCAATAGCTTCAGAGAGATTTAATTAACAGGGGAGACAAGTTGTGGGATTCCCAAGGGATCAAATCCACCATAACCACTTTGTCGTTGAAAAGATGGGAGTAAAACCATCAACACAGAAGGGTACCTCCAAACCCAATTCCCTTAAGTCTTCCAACTGTACCTTGGTAGGATGAAGAACAGTACAAAGATACTGTTTTGAAAAGCTTCCAATTCAATCTGAACTTGCTTTGTTCTAATCAGAGGGAGGGGAATCAGACTAGGAGCTGTGCAGAATTCTAAATTAAGGAACAGAACGTGATCTAAAGCACATGCAGCATTTGCCAGGAATAGCTTTGTTGTTATTGTTAGTCGTGAAGTCGTGTCCGACCCATCACAGCCCCATGGACAACGTTCCTCCAGGCCTTCCTGTCATCTACCATCCTCTGGAGTCCATTTAAACTCACGCCTACTGCTTTGGTGACTCCATCCAGCCACCTCGTTCTCTGTCGTCCCCTTCTTCTTTTGCCCTCCACCGTTCCCAGCATTAGGCTCTTCTTCAGTGAGTCCTTCCTTCTCTTTAGGTGGCCAGAGTATCTGAGTTTCCTCTTCAGGATCTGGCCTTCTAAAGAGCAGTCAGTGTTGATCTCCTCTAGGACTGACCGGTTAGGAATAGCTTAATCTTATCTTAATCATCTTCTGGATTTGAGAGGCTTCCCGCACAGTCCCATGTTTTGTTTAGGATGCCCCTGACAAATATTATGTGTGTAACCACATGTATTCATAATGACATTGGCTCTTTCGATGTTATTTAGCAAATGGATTTCGAGGCCACTCAACTCCAAATCAACCTGGCATCAGGAGTGAAATGCTCCTGGTTCAGACTGGATCACCCGATCCAGTAGCCATGGCGGCAGGTGGTTCAGAGAACCGGTAGCAAAAATCCCTGCCCCATCCCCCCATGCCCAGCTGAGCTGCGTGATCATCAGAGGCTTTTTTTTTAAGTTTTAAAAGCATTTTTTCTACAAGCTCTTTGGCTGAAAAAATGCTTTTAAAAGTTAAAAAAAAGAAGTCTCTGATGATCGCGCAGCTCAGCTGGGATCATCAGAGGCTTCTAAAAGTATTTTTTCTACAATCTCTTTGGCCGAAGAGGTTGTAGAAAAAATGCTTTTAAAAGTAAAAAAAAAAAGTTGGCCATGCCCACCCAGTCACATTATCCTCCCCCCCACCAAGCCACGCCCACAGAACCAGTAGTAACAAATTTTACATTTCACCACTGCCTAGGGTGCCATAATACGTAATTTAAAGAAACATGACTGCCTGAATAAAATCACATAAATAATGTCCAGAAAAAATATTTAAAAATAATAAGAAAAAGCATCAATGACACGAATTATTTTCTGCAGCAATAGTTAGCAGCAATGCTTGTAAGTGAATCCTTTTGATGATGCATCTGTTCTCCACCCAAGGACCAGGATTCTAGAATCTGTTTGGCCAGGATGTGGGTGCAACTTTTTTGTGACTTTGTCCAGATTATGCAAGTCTTTTGTCCTGGGAGATCTCTCTGTATTTCCACCCTTTGTTCAGTTAATTGGAGTTGATTTTCTTTTATATCTGCCACCATTTTCAGCAATTTTTAATTAAAATCTTTTACATACTGTAGTAATTTAGCTAAAAATAATTATTTGATAACGATAAAATTTTTAGCAGTGTTTTCCTCATCTTCTAGCACTATTCATGCTTGATCTTCCTGATGCGATATCATCATTTTTAAAAAGACCGCTATCCTTGATTTAAAAAAAACATATCTTCAGCCATATATGGCTCTGTGCTTTAAGCTCACAAAATCATGGCAGTAGAAAAAAAAGCTACTAATTTTGTTTCCGGGGCCTTTAGATTATACACAGTTACTTAACAATGTGGACTGTTTTCTGTGAACATGATATTTTAAAAAAGTAAATAATAAAATCAGCCCTGTGTCAACTTGCAAAGCATTCCTGACCTGCTCTTGAGTTGCCATAGGCAGGGGGATGGGGAACCGAGCCTCGCTGCTGCATCAAGGAACTTCTACATCAGTCAAAACAAAGCACATTCTAGCCTGCGATTGTCAAGGCCATCTCCAAGGAGACCCACAGTGGCAGAAGGCAGTGACTACAGCCCACGAAATTGCTTCATTGGAGAATGTGACTAATAACACACCTTGTGGGGGGAGGGGGGAACAGGGTCAGAGCCAAGGCGCGAAGTGAGGTCAGAGTTGGCTTCACTTGGTTCGTGCCAACATGGCGCTCTTAATAAATAACTGGATTTCTTTTGAAGCTTGGCTTGAGGCTCATGATTTAATTAGGGCATCGGTTGGAACCCTGCCACCCTGGTCACCCAAGGAAAAAAAGTCCACCTCGCAGTCTCTGAATATGCTAGGTTTAAAAACAAGAAAGGTGGGTTGACGTCAGAATCATCCTCCAAGACCTTGGACATATTTACAGTAAAGTCTTGCTTGCTATTGACCCCAAAGGCCCATGGTCAGGTGGGGCCACCTCAGTCACCGTAGGCTGAGATCTATTTAGACATAGCCCTACTTATCTCCCTTAATCAGCGGTGAGGCAACAATTATGATCTATCAGATTACAGGTAGTCCTTGACTTATGACCACAATTGAGCCCAGAATTTATGTTGCTAAGTGAGAAATTTGTTAACCGAGTTTTGTCCCATTTTACGACTTTTCTTGCCACATTGGTTAAGCGAATCACTGCAATTGTTAAATTAGTGACCTGGTTGTTAAGTGGATCTCGCTTCCCCATTGACTTTGATTGTCAGAAGGTCGCCGAAGGGTATCACTTGACCCCGGGATGCTGTGACCGTCATAAACATGAACCACTTGCCAATTATCCGAATGTAAATCACATAACCCTGCGATGCTGCGATGGCCAGAAGGATGAAAAATGGTCATAAGTCACTTTTTTTAGTGTCATCGTAATTTCGAATGGTCGCTAAGCGAACTGTTGTAAATCAAGGACTACCTACATTCACATAAGAGATCCCCAGGCAGATTCTGGACCCGCACAAGAGGAAATCCACAGTGAGTTGAAGAAAAAGTTGTCGTACAAACCAGGTAGATTGGTGGATGGATGGATGGATGATTCTTTGTTAATGGTCATATCCATAAAAGAAATGATGCTGTGTTAGTTATCTAAGCAGCTCGCCATGCTTGGCTAAAAGTAATTTTATGCACCTAACTCCCTCGATGTATTGGGTTCGTTTTTGTTTTGAAACCCACAAATTTGCCAGAGGATAGTGCCACTGAAATTTTCAAACAAGGCACCAATTTTATAACAACATATTACACTTCGGTTAAGCGAATCACTGCAATTGCTGAATTAGTAACATGGCGAAGGTGGCTTTGCTCGTCAGAAGGTCGCAAAAGGGGAATCACGTTACCCCGGGACACTGCAACCGTTATAAATATGAACCAGTTGTCAAGCATCCGCATGTAAATCATGTGACCATGGGGGATGCTGCAATGGTCATAAGTGTGAAAAATGGTCATCAGCCACTTTTTCAGTGCTGTCGTAAGTTCAAACAGTCACTAAATGAACTGTTGTAATTTGAGGACTACCTGTACAACAAAATTGACTTAACAGTCACTGAGAATCGGGAGAAAGTGGTATTTCTGTCTTCTTTTTTTTTTCCATCTGGAAGCTACATACATACATCTAAAAATATGCTAAAAGGAGCATTGGTGTTTTGTGCTCAATAAAAATGTTCAGATGTTTTAAATTATAACATTTTAGTGTTTAAATAAAATTAAAATAAGCCTTGGCAATTGTCTAAACTTTGGAGCTAAAAACTCTTTTGTTATTTCAGTCAAAAGACTTTCTTTCAGAAGTCAAAATAAGAATAGCGAAGTAATTTCTTCTTAACCCACATAAATAGCAAAGTATTTTCTTTTTTTTAAAGCCACAAATAAACGAGGCTCCGCTGAAAAGAAAGCTGTGGGGGCCTGCCTGTTTTTAATAAAGAACCTTTCCCCAAAACTGTACATTTTGTTCCTGCACCTTTGATTTTGCTTCCTTATGTTCGTTTGTTGAAAGCTAAGAAATTGCCTTCCTGCTCCAGGACCTGTAGCTCTAGCTTAGTGTGCAGGAAATATATCAGAATGATTTGAATCGTAAATTTTTTTTTTAAGCAGGAGGATATTTTAAAAAGGGAAGGACTGTGCTACCTTTTAATGCACTCGCTGGCTTTTTATGTTCAAGCCCAGCAGCTGCTCAGCACAGCCAGTGATGTGTTATTTACAGAGGCCCTGCTGTTATATTCAGTCACTGCCCAGCTCGTTGTCAATAATACTGCACTTTTTCTGAAATATCGCATGGCTGATGGGAATGCCCAAAGGCTAGTCAATTTCAGTTTGCTTTTGGGCAAAGCAGACACACAGGACTCATGCCAGATGACTCACAATCACAACCAAGGAAGACGCGAAAAAGAAGGCTTCCCGAAGATGATACTAGGATCTTAACTCTGTAGCAGGTGACAATCAAGATTTGCAAGGGATTTGCTTTCTTAAAACGAAAGCACGGTTACCCGGGGATGGAAGTTTGTTTAACTCAGAGAGCCTTTCAAGAATAAACTAGACTTTAATTTTGTACTAACAGACATACCACGCACTTTCTGCATCAGACCCACAGAGTAAATTGGTAAATTCTGAACAGAATCTGGGGCCAGTAGCATATCCAGCCATTCAACCCTATTTCCTACAGATGAGGACAGGTTCGACATTTTTTCAAGAGTACAGAAGCTCCCTGGGACATTTCCCCCTCTGTGTGTGTGTGTGTCTGTCTGTGTGTGTGTATCTGTCTGTCGATACCAGGGGTGTCAAACTCGATTTCATTGAGGGCCACATCAGAATTGTGTTTGTCTTTGGGGGCCCAGGGTGGGTGTGGCCAGCTCAACATCACTCGTGTCAGGGCACCTGTGGTGGCCTGAGCACTCTGCCAAGAAAACAGGCTCACGAACTCCGTTTCCGGCTGTGATGGCTCCTGCAGCCCTCTGCCAGCGAAAATGGAGCTCAGGAGGATCATGTGTAGCCCTCGTGAGCGCCGTTTCTGGCTGCAACGGCCTCCTGTAACCCTCTGCTAGCAAAAACAGAGCTCAGGAGAACCGCACGGCCCTCGCGAGCACTATTTCCAGCTGCGATGGCCTTCTGCAACCCTCCCAAGCTCCGTTTTCACTGGCACCGCAGGCTGCTCCTTCACTGCTTCCAGGGTGGCTCCATAGGCCAGATCTAAGCACCCCATGGGCTGGATGTGGCCCCTGGGCCTTGAGTTTGACACCTCTGGTCATAGGTATACCTATCATGAATTTTTACAGCCAATAAAAGGAATTTGTCCTTTAGGCTTCTTCTCTCATCATCCATCATCATTCTAGCCATTGTCTATCCACTGCAGGATGAAGGCCTCTTCTTCATGTTTCCTGAGCTTTCTTTTGCCAATACTTGCTGATGTTGTCATTCCATCTTGTTTTAGGTCTCTTTTGTGGATGCTTTTGATCGAGTGGGATCCATTCTACAACTCCCTTTGATTCACCTGTCCTAAGTTCTTCTTGCTATGTGACTGGCCCGTTTCCATTGCAATTCTTTTACTCTTTTGATGATATTGTATACTAAATGCTTCTCCTTTAGATGAGAATATTTGTAGTTCAGAGTTGAAATGAAGGGTCCTTGATGCTCTCTGAACTGGGTTGTTTTCTTGCAGACATTTCATTACCCAACTAGGTAACATCATCAGAGCTAGGAGGGAATGAGGTTTGCTCACTGTTTATCTACACATGTCTTGCTGTGTTGGTGGGATTTGGTGTTTTATTTATTTTTTGTTTCAAGTTTTTTATTTTATTTTACAAATACATATCAATGCGTGAACAGTGTGGCACCTGTGTCATACATTCTAATACGATTAAAACTAGTAAAAATAATCATAGTTATCACATTCAACCAACATACCGTGTTTCCCTGAAAATAAGACCCTGTCTTATATTTTTTTGAACCCTGAAATAAGCGCTTGGCCTTATTTTCGGAGAGGTCTTATTATTTTGGGGCACGTGGAGCAAGATGGGGCTCCTCTTACCTGATTTCCAGCTCTGCCTCTATAATCCTAACCAGAAGAAATGGCCGGGACTGGCTGCACATGCATTTAAATATTTTGGGGGAGGGCTTATTTTCAGGGAGGGCTTAGTTTCGGGGGGGGGGCTTATTTTAGTGTATGCGCTCAAAAGCCCAATTGGCCTTATTATCAAGGGATGTTTTATTTTTGGGGAAATGGTATATTTCTAATAATAATACACATTTATATTAGGTTGTAGTTTATCATTATTTAATTATTCCCTGTTTTAATGTATTGCTCTAATGCCACTCACCATGTTATTTGATCATACATAATAATACCGCCATTCAATTTCTAAGCTTCCCTCTTGTTATTGCTTTTATTTTATTATGTAAAAATGTGTACACTAATATTCCCCCTTTCTCTTGTTTCTATCTTTATTCTAACTTTTAATCATGTCACCCTTTTATTAAAAGACGTATTTGGTGTTTTCTTGACTGAGGCATTGTTGCGGATGGGACAAAAAGACAATCAAAAAGCTAAAAAAGGAAACAAAAAAGAGCAAAAACACCTCCTCACCAGCAATCAACACCCAGATGAACACTAGACCAGGGGTCTCCAACCTTGGCCACTTTAAGCCTGGTGGACTTCAACTCCCAGAATTCCCTTCTTTGCTGGCTGGGGAATTCTGGGAGTTGAAGTCCACCGGGCTTAAAGTGGCCAAGGTTGGAGACCCCTGCACTAGACCAACAATCAAGCCGTAAAAAACACCCCAATCAAGGAAACACCAACTCAGATGAACAAATCAAACAGTAAACAACAGCATAATCAAGGAACCACCAAGAACCACCAACACATGGACGTGGAAAGCCACTTATATATAAACAGAGAGCAAACCTCACTTCCTTCCAGCACAGATCACGTTACATAGCTGGGTAATGAAATGTCTGCAAGAAAACAACCAAGCTCAGAGAGCACCAAGGACTTCTTTTCTCCTTTAGCTACTGACCAAATCTATCACTCAAGCCACTCCGAGACAGAGCTTCTTGAGAACCTTTGTTAGAACCAACTCTGGAAAACAAGCAAAGCAGAAGCATAGGACCAGAAAGAGAATACGGGGCACAGCTTTCTCTCTTTATCTCTGGGGTTCTGTGTACCCTTCACCTGCACAATGACATCTTTGACAAGTTGGCCATCTTGTTTCTGCCACAGACCTGGATGTGTGAAGGAGAAAAGCTTCCGTGGTTTTCTAACACTCAAGATTTGGGAAAGGAACATTGCGTGATTAACCTCCATGTGCATCATGAGCTGGTAGGATGCGTTCATGCCAATCAACTTAAAATTGCTTTGAAAAGGAATTAGCCAAGTTCACCAAGGACGAGTCTCATTAACAGCTACCGGCTGTAATAATGAAATGAAACATCTATATTTAGGGCTAGCAGGCTCTGAGGACCGAAGAAGACAAAGAACGCCAAGGAGGGCAATGGTTTTCAACTACATTTGACTTCCAGAGGGATTTCTGCCATTGCTGATAATGGAGTGTTGGAAGTATCGGCATGTCCAATAAAGATTTGGAAGTCAGAAGTATGGTGATGTAGAATTAGTAGAATTGCTTTTTCTGGGAGGCTCTGGTGTGAACATGTCCACAATAGAGGCTCACAAGTTGCACTCATAGAATCCTAGGACTGGAAGGGACCTTGGAGGTTTTCTAGTCCAATTCTCTGCCCATGCAGTCCTTATACCAGGGGTCTGCAACCTTAAACACTCAAAGAGCCATTTGGACCCATTTCCCACAGACAAAAAAACCCCAAAACACCAGGAGCCACAAAACCCTTCCCGTGCCTGACTATTTTTTGAGCGGCCATAAAACTAGCATATGTAGTTGAATTAAATGTTCTGTTTTCTTCTGAAATTTTTGTTTTCTTGGATTTATCCATGGTTGACCTACCGGGGGTTGAAAAACTCAATAAATCATGTGCTGGTGAGTGTCGCACATTGGCGGTTGTGATGCATATTTTGAGTGACAGGGAGTCACAGCAGAAGGGTAAAAGAGCCACATGCAGCTCCAGAGCCGCAGGTTGCTGACCCCTACCTTATACCATTTCGAACAAATGGCTGTCCAATCACGGCATCATTCCCTAGATCAGTGGTTCTCAACCTGGGGGTCGCGACCCCTTTGGGGGTCGAACAGCCATTTCACAGGGGTCGCTAAAGCCCTCTCTCGCCCCCCCCCCACGCCTTCACTCACCCTCTGCCTCTGTTGGATCACAGGTCACCATTCGCTTACCCCGCCCACTCCCAATCTATTGCTACCTCCTGAGTCCCAGTTGATGGCTAGAGGGAAAAAAACTGTTTAAATTCTTGCTGCAGGGCTTCAAAGGGCCGCCCTACAGCTGATCAGTGTTAAAAGAAAACAAATGAGTAGACCGGTGCCTACAAAAATAGAAAAAACACCCCCTTTCAGCTTCAGCATAGGTTAATTACCACAAGTTGATTTGATCAGCCTCCCGACTCTCAGCTGATTTGCTCTCAGCTGTTTTGCGCAGGGCTCTGTTGCTAACTAGCTGCAAAGAGGTAAATTGCTGGAGCAGATTTTTTTTCCCCTAGCTATGCTGAAAAGCGAAACTGAAAGTAAAGCAGGGTCTTTGCTGCAACCTGACAAAATGAGGCAGAGAGAGATTTCTTTTTCTTTTTCCTCACCAAAAAAGATAGGTGCAAAACTGCAAACAATGGGACATTTAGGCCAAAAGAGGAGGTTCAAGATTTTAAAACACAAAAGAAAAAAAGCTCTATTTAACTAGGGATTTGTAATAATTGAGATACTATTAATTGTATATTGTGTTGAAAGCAGAAATGGTTAAATTGTGATTTGGAGGAATATATGGGGGAAACTATTTGGTTTATTATTATTGGTAAATATAATTAATTGATTTGTAAGAAATTGAATTGCATGGAAATAATTGGAATATTCATGTTCATATTGATTAATATACAAAAAAGATAGTTATATAACTAATTGATTTATATTAAAATGTTGAATTTGTATTTAACAACTGTATTACATAATTAACCAATGTGAGGATGGATATAAAAATAGATGACAATGCGAAGGGATATAATATAGAATAGAAGGGAAAATTGAATTTGATTAAGATTAGAGATGAAGATGAGGGGTAACATTGGTTTTTTAAAAAAATAGATGAGAAATAAATATGGCAAAAAGGAAACATAGAAATTCTAAATTTAATTGAAATGACTAAACACTGTTTAAATTTGTGAACCGGCCAAATACTCTGTTCAAAGAAAATACATTGTATGTTTGTGTGTTTCTAATTATTGCTATTTATTCATATTTGTTCTCTTTTATTCTTTAAAGTTTAACAATTCATTCTTTATCTTAATATCTTTATATTTTTTTGGGATTGGTTTTCTTCCCTTTCATCTTTTTTATTGTACAGCAATCTTTCTTCTCAAACCTACCACCTCTCTTTTCTTTCCTTCTTACTTTCTCTTCCCCCCCTTCTTCTCCTCCCTACTTCCTCTTCCTTTCTTCTTCTCCTCCTCTCTTCCTCCCTCTCTTACCTTCACTCCTACTCTAATTTCCCTTCCCTTCTTTTATCCCTCTCTATTGCTGTATCTTTTTATTCACATGGACTACTCAGAGGGCTGAAAAAGTTATTTTTGACTGGTCCTCGCACTTTTGACCAGTCCTTGAACTTACGGCTGTCCTCATATTTTACGTTTTTCTTATCACCATGGTGAAGAGAAGCAGTTGTGAAATGAGTGACATGGTTGTTAAGAATGCTGCACGGGCATAAATGTGAGGATGGTCATAAGTGTGAGGACCGGTCAAAAGTGCGAGGACCTGTCAGAAATGACTTTTTTCAGCCCTCTGAGTAGTCCTTATACACATAGCCATGGCCACCCGATCACATGACCAGTTAGCCACACCCACCCAGTCACATGACCTCCAAGCCATGCCCACAAAATAAGCCACACCCACAGAACCGGTAGTAAAAATTTTTAGAACCCACCCCTGGTTGCGGGTCACAACAACATGAGGAACTGTATTAAAAGGTCACAGCATTAGAAAGGTTGAGAACCACTGCCCTAGATTCACATAAAAACAGTGTGCAAACCAGGCATCAGATCCTATATTGTTTCAGCTCCTGTAAATACCCATTTTTTGTTGTTGCTCTTCTCCTGTTCCTCTTTCTGTCCCTCTTTCTTGCTTTGCCCCACTGCTCTTAAGTCCCCACTTCCGCTTGGAATAAAAATCAATCAGGAGAATCCATATGCATTAAAAGTTACTCCACTTTCACGATTCATCTCAAACTCCTAATCTGGGCTGCTTTCTATTCCTGAGCTGAGCTGATGATACAAAGGGAAATGCGGTTTTAATTTTGACTTTGGGTGCAACTGTGATTTGTAAACCATCTCCTTCCACTTATGACTGTATGACTGTAATTTTGTTGCTTGCATCCTTACGATTTATATTGATATTGTTTCCCGATTGCTTATTTGTACTCTATCATTAGCATTAAGTGTTGTACCTTAGGATTCTTGATGAACGTATCTTTTCTTTTATGTACATTGAGAGCATATGCACCAAGACAAATTCCTTCACAAAGGAATCCAATCACAAAGAAGAATAAATTAAATATTCTTTAATAGATTATAGAATTCTATTCTATTCTATTCTATTTTTGTGTGAATCCAGGAAAAATGTTTTAGTTGTTAAACCCTGGTCAAGTGCAACTTTTATTACACGGTGAATTTTTTTAAAAAAATGTTGTAAGCCGCCAGGAATCACCGATGTGGCAGCTATGTAAATTTGTTTAACAAATGGAAGGTTCTGAACCTCTATTGCAGGGGTGTCAAACTCAATTTCATTGAGGACCGCATCAGGATTGTGTTTGACCTGGGGCGGGGGCCTTGGCCAGGGTGGAGGCGTCCAGCTTGATGCCAGTTGTGCTGGGGGCATCTGTGGTGGCTCACGTGCACCGTTTTTGGCCGTGACAACCTCCTGCCGCCCTCTGCCAGCAAAAATGGAGCTTGGGGTGTGTGCGTGGGGGCCAGATCCAGTCCGTTGGCCTTGAGTTTAACACCCCTGCTCTCTATTTTGACCTGGGCTCTCCAGAAAAGCACACTGGAAAAGCAACAGCCTCATGCGAAGACATTTTCTACTTCGTCCTCCTTACTGTTTCTTAAGAGCTCTCTGTTTTAAGGGCTTCAATTTCAGCCCTTCTGACTTATATCTTCCTGCAGCTTTTGCTGAATCTTCCCCATTTAAGACAGATGGCAATTGAAAACAAAAAAACAAAAAAAACTGCAGCTCTGCTCATCTACCTTGATGCTAGGCTAAAGACCTGCTTCCCTCAAACCAAGTAAAAATCAATGTGAAGTTTGAGGAAACACATCCACGGCTTGATTAGGATGTTTCGCTTGTTCTGTAACAGTTCCTTGAAGCCGGGGTAGAAATTGATTTGACTCCGTTAAATCTAAAGAGCTGGGGAAAGAGACCCATTGATGCGGCTGTTATAAAAATACCTCCGCGGGAGACTCAGAAGCTGGAACAAACAGCCTACCAAGTGTCAATAATTTTTACTCCATATCTATATTTTTCATCTCTTGAGAGTGAAAGAAACCCATGAGTGCACTGCTTATCAAACACCCCACGTGCTGGCTAATACTTATTTCATAATCAAATTCAATTCCACCACAATGATTTCTTCTTCTTTTTTTTTGCAACCCATTCAGTGCATTCATTACAGTTTGCCTAGCTACTCCTAGCCTTCTTCTTCCTGAAGGAGGACAAACATAAACCACAAAAACAGTATAAAATCAAAGGACTACAAGAATGTCTTCTAACTGTGAATAATATATTTTCAAACACGCAGACATGTAAGTAGAAAAGGCAACAGATAGTTGGTGGCATTTTTGGCCCTAGAATAACAGAATTGGAAGGGAGAAAACCCTACACCACTTCAGACAAATGGTTATCCAACATCTTCTTAAAAACTTCCAGTGTTGGAGCATTTACAACTTCTGGAGGCAAGTTGTTCCACTGATTAATTGTTCTGTCAGGAAATTTCTCCTTAGTTCTAGGTTGCTTCTCTCCTGGATTAGTTTCCACCCATTGCTTTTTGTCCTGCCCTCAGGTGCTTTGGAGAATAGCTTGACTCCCTCTTCTTTGTGGCAGCCCCTGAGATATCGGAACACTGCTATCATGTCTCCCCTAGTCCTTCTTTTCATTAAACTAGACATATCCAGTTCCAGCAACCGTTCTTTATATGTTTTATCCTCCAGGCCCCTAATCATCTTGGTTGCTCTTCTCTGCACTCTTTCTAGAGTTTCCACATCTTTTTTATATCGTGACGACCAAAGTTGGATGCAGTATTCCAAGTGTGGCCTTACCAAGGCATTATAAAATGATATTAACACTTCACGTGAACTTGATTCTATCCTTCTGTTTATGCAGCCTAGAACTGTGTTGGCTTTTTTGGCAGCTGCAGCACACGGCTGGCTCATATTTAAGTGATTGTCCACTAGGACTCTAAGATCCCTGTGGAAATGTTTGTTTTGAAAATCTCCTGGAGAACAGACACATCTTAGTTATTATCTTAAAGCAGGGGTCTCCAAATTTGGTAACTTTAAGACTTGTGGACTTCATCATCCAGAATTCCCATCCAGAGGGAGAGAGAGTGAGAGAGAGAGAGAGAGAGAAAAGGGAGCGAAAGAGAAAGAGAGAAAGAGATACCAACAAAATCAAATTAGGCATTTTCTGAATTTTTGACAAGCTCAGCCTGAAGGGTTTGTCATTGCTGTACTAGAGCATGAGAAAGAAGTTAGAGAAGGACTCATGAAAAAACATAAGAGAGACTTGGAGAATCAGGAAGGAGAAACAGAATAAGGTCATATTTGCCTTACATAGTGGTTTTCTTTTTTCATATTGGAGAATGTGAAAAATATTTTGAAATTATGTGCATATGAAAGAGCAAAGGGCACTATGGTATAATCTGCTATTGAGCATTCTCCAGCTAGAGTGTCAGGACACAAAGGTATGTTTTGTGTTTATGGGTCCCACTTAGTATTTGAAAACATGTCTGCAATATTCAAAAAGCTGATAACTCACCATTATAACTAGATCAAAACCTGTAAGGCAGTCAAAACATCTCTTCCTACAAAGAATAATTTTTCTAATACAATAAGAGGGAAATCCATCTAATTTATGTTAGAACTCTCTTCCTCCTCCTCCTTGGGGTAGCTGTCAATCAAAAGGCTGAGGAACTGAAAATAGAATTTTCTTTCCTCTGTCTCTTACCGAATTGCAAGTAGAGATAGTAAGGGTTAAACCAGACACCGGTGTGGAGCTAATCTCTTTTACACTTATCTTCGGCTGGAAGGAAAGAGGCAATAGCTAAAACATTCTTCACCTCAACAGTCTTTATTTTTCACTCTGCTTCATTTATAAAGATTTCACAAGGCACCATTCATAAAGCAATGGAGTTTCAGAAAATCAGCTATCTTTTTTTAAACAATGAAGTTACTCTAGCAATCATCTGAGGCACATATTTTACAGCTGTCAGATGGTGAAGGCGAAAACCAGATTTATCCTAGGGGACAGAGAAATTAGGATAGGAGGTGAGGGAAATAATCTGTGACAGGTATTTTAATTATGATCATCGTCTTACTGTCATGTTTTTTTATTCCATGAAACTTCCTAAGGCTTGGGGGGAAAAAAGCTAGAGGTATCTTACTTGGCATTGCCCTTGTTTTTGTCTCTCTACCAAAATATAAAATAGAACAATAATGTACATTTCCTTATTTGCTGGTTATTATCATGAAATTCAGGTTTCTTGAAGTAAAGTTGAGGTTATCTAATAGGTGGGGAGATCTTATCACAATTGAGCCCAACATTTGGGGCTTAGATTTATTTTCTTGGCAATATTACATCTAATTATGATAATGGCTTGGAGTCAAAGGTTAAAAACAAACACTCTGAAATAATGTTCAAACAGAGAGAGAAACGATTGATCAGCAGAAAATCAAGAGATGGTGGTCAACCTATTGGAAGAGGATATATTTTCTGTGAAAAAATGGGCTTCTTTCCAGATGGCCCTGATAGCTGTTAGTCATCATGAGAATTCTAGGTGGAAATATGCTGGAATGGGTGTTATAAAGTAAGTAACAAAATGGAGGTGGGATGAATATATACAGTACCAGGAGACCAAATTAGATGCAGTCAGTTATAGCCAGCTCTATTCCCCCTTAATGTATCTCCAACTAAATCTCGCTTTCCTCAAATTACATCAGCCCCAAACCTGCCATTAAAATTCCTAATAAACCACCTACTGGATGGTGAGAGAGAAAAAAATTATTTCCATTTTTATGCTATAGATTAGTTTTTGTGCATGAGAAGGAAGTGGAGGATTGACGGGAATCTGCTCGAGAAAATAGTTACTCTGCTTTGTTCAACTTGGGTTTCCAGGCAGCAAAATACAGGTAGTCCTCAAATTACGACCACAATTGAGCCCAAAGTTTCTGTTGCTCCGTGAGACATTTGGTGAGTTTTGCCCCATTTTACAACCTTTCTTGCCACTGTTGCTAAGTGAATCATTGAAGTTGTTAAGTTAGTCACACAGTGGTTAAGTGAAACTGGTCTCCCCATTGACTTTGCTTGTCAGAAGGTCGCAAAAAGAGATCACATGACCCTGGGACAGTGTGGCCGTCATAAGTATGAGTCAGTTGCCAAGCACCTGAATTTTGATCATGGAGATGCCGTAATGGTTGTAAGTGTGAAAAATGGCCTTAAGTCACTTTTTTCAATGCCACTGAAACTTTGAATGGTCACTAAATGAACTGTGGTAAGTCCAGAACTTCCTATAGTAATTTACGCAAAGAGTGGGGTTTTGGAGAAGTCTTTGTCAGAGAATTCATGACTGGCAGAGACATGGTAACAAGCTCAGCCAGTGAATAGGAATAGCAACTAAGTCAGCCAATGAGAACTGTTTGGAAACTGAAACTGGAAGGAGCCTGCGTGTGGCTCTGTAGCTCTGAATCTGTGCAAAAAGGAACAAATTTTGCCTCTGCCTGTGTTATTTGCCTGTAACCCTCTACTACGTTGGAAGAATCTGCTATTAGTATTGTATGTGTTATTATGTATATAAAGAGGAGTTAATGAATCCTGCTGAATCAGTTATTGGTGTGTGCTTTCTGGATGTGAATTCTGCAACAAAGCCCAAAAGTCTTCCAGAGATGCATTAGCTCCGTTCCTGAGGGCTGTTTCTTCCCTGTGATTGAAGAAGCTGCACCTGATGAACTGCTGCTTAGACACATCTCTTTCTAGTTCAAAATTGGCTTGAAAGTCATAGGAAAACCTACCAGTAGCAAGTCACATGACTTGTAAAAAAAATAAATAACTGCAACCTATCTTCCCAGTTTAATGGGATGTGGATTATAAAACGCCTATTTTATATTCCAACTCACAGCAGGCCAGGTGTGATGTGGAGCTTGTCTGCATTAGTGAGGGTCTCCAACCTTGGCAACTTTAAGCCTGGAGGACTTCAACTCCCAGAATGCCCCAGCCTGCAAAGCTTAAAGTTGCCAAGGTTGGAGACCTCTAGATGACATTTCAATGGTGAGTGCAGATAGCCTCCCCATTTGGAAAGGGGGCTTCCCTGGACAAAGCAGAAATTAAAATAGGACAGTATAGGACCGTGATGGCGAACCTATGGCACGGGTGCCAAAGGTGGCACGCGGAGCCATATTGGTGGGCACGCGAGTGTTGCCCTAGCTCATCTCCAGCGCGCACGCGTGCACCAGCCAACTGATTTTCAGGCCTTCCGGTCCCACTGGAAGTCGGGAAATTGGCTGTTTCCGGCCTCCAGAAGGCCTCTAGGGGGGATGGGGAAGGCTGTTTTTGCCCTCCCCAGGCTCCTAGAAAGCTTCTGGAGCCTGGGGAGGGGGGAAAACGGGCCTACCAGGCCCCCTGTGCCAAAAGCAGGGGGAAGTGTGGGGGGGTCACGTGCGCATTGAATTATGGATGTGGGCACCCGTACCCGCGACCCCCCCCCATGCTCCTCCCGCTTTTGGCACGTGACGGCAAAAAGGTTAGCCATCACTGGTATAGGATATGTGTGCAGAAGGGGAATATATTTTTTCAGCTGAGTTTTTTCGTTGCTACTGGCATGTTTTATTTGTTATCACTGATGTGATTTTATTATAGAAGCTGTTTTTAATCCTTAAAACAGGGGTCTCCAACAGTGGTGAAATTGATTTTTTTTTTACTACCGGTTCTGTGGGTGTGGCTTGGAGGGTGTGGTGTGGCTTAGTGGGCATGGCAGGGGAAGGTTACTGAAAAATCTCCATTCCCACCACACTCCAGGGGAAGGATACTGCAAAATCTCCATTCCTTCTCCACTCCTGGGGGAAGGATATTGCAAAATCTCCATTCCCTCCCCACTCTGGAGCCAGCCAGAGGTGGTATTTGCCGGTTCTCCGAACTAGTCAAAATTTCCGCTACTGGTTCTCTGAACTGCTCAAAATTTCTGCTACCAGTTCTCCAGAACCTGTCATAACCTGCTGGATTTCTCCCCTGGTCTCCAACCTTGGCAACCTTAAGATTTGTGGACTTCAACTCCTAGAATTCCCCAGCTAGCATAGCTGGGAGTTGAAGTCCACAAGGTTTATTAGCAATAAAGAAATTTAGTTGTTTATTCTAGAATTAAAATCACCAACCTTGGTGGCTTTACTACACTTTCCATTTCTTGACTTCTGCTTGGTTCAGTCATGTTTTCCTATAATCAAGATTTTCCCCCCCTATTAAATTTGTCTGGGTTTTTCAAAGATCAGATACTCGTGGTTAAATGCAGGAAATAAGTTTTAGGTTTGCAACTCGTGATGGAGGCAATGTTGTCCTCAGACATCCTGTTAGACGAAGCATACTTCTGTCTCTACTTTTAGTTCTTACTCAGGATGCGGCTGGTCCTCACCAAGTTTTACTCTCTCACACACAGTCTGCCAGAACTTTTTCTCTCTAGCTCTCCTATTTAACTTTCTTTCTGTGCCATCCCTGAGATGTAGAGACAGTTCTGAGTCCGCCTCACACAAAGGAAGAATGGATAATTTGCTCCACAATTCTCTTCTTTTCCAAACAGTCCAACCCTCCAAATATTCATTCTTTTAAAAAAAAACAAAAAAAACCTATTTGGTTGTCAGCAAAATATTCAGACGCAAGTACACAGAACTAGGTAGATTTTCTTTGCTACACTCAGTGCCCTTTATGTAAAATTGTTGCTTTCCATCTGTTAATGCTATGTAAATATTGTCCTTTGAAAGTTGGATCTAGAGAGGTCAGCTCTCCGTAAGCTGCACAAATTTTGCAAGTCCATTAGGAAGCCTCCTACTGTTTACTTCCAGGATGGAGTTTGGCTGAAAATGCATTCAGAACAGAACATATTTAGAATTCAATCCCAATGCCTTGTCTGGCCTTAGCCTTTTCTAATTGTAACCTCAAGCAATGCTTTTGAGGGATCAAAAATGCCTAGATGTATGGAAGAGAGCTTCTCAGTTCAGAGGTGAAATCCAGCAGGTTCGGAAAGTTTGAGCAGTTTGGAGAACCGGTAAATACCACCTCTGGCTGGTCTCAGAATGGGGTGGGAATGGGGATTTTGCAGTATCCTTCCCCTGGAGTGGGGTGGGCCATGCCCACAGAACCGGTAGTAATGGAATTTGGATTCACCATGGTCTCAGTTCCTCTCAGAAGTTAGTTCCTCGAGCATAATTTTGTCAGATTTCCTAAACTTTTAAACCTGGAGTGGAGATGGAAATATAATAGCTAATGCTGTACAAACCAAGATCAAAGCACCTGAGACAGGGACGAGCCTAACATGAGATGAATGATCTATGATTCCATCTCCCCAATTAGTTCTCATCGTGTCTTTTCCTTGATACAATGCTTAGGGAATAGAATGAGCTCATCATCCGATAACACAGGTAAATGCTTTTAGGATAACCTTCAACCAAATGTCCTATGGTTTTTTTGGTCAAGAGAAGGAGGGAGGAGGAGGAGGAGGAGAAGGAAGAAGTGGAGAGGAGAAAGAGCAAGAATGGAAGGAGGAGGAGAAGGAGGAGGAAGGGGAGAATTCTGTTTCTGTCACATTTGGGCTAATGCCCAAACAACCACCGGAGGGCAGCCAGGTTTGTGTTTTCTGAACTGTGTTGTTACCACCTAGGGACAGTCTAGAGTTCTCCAACAAAAGTGCATATAGTCAAGGCTATGGTTTTCCCAGTTGCAATGTATGGCTGTGAAAGTTGGACCATAAGAAAGGCTGAGCATCAAAGAATTGAGGCCTTTGAACTCTGGTGCTGGAGAAAACTCCTGCGAGTCCCTTGGACTGCAAGGCGATCAAACCGGTCAGTCCTAGAGGAGATCAACCCTGACTTCTCTTTGGAAGGCCAGATCCTGAAGATGAAACTCACATACTTTGGCCACCTAATGAGAAGGAAGGACTCACTGGAGAAGAGCCCAATGCTGGGAACAATTGAGGACAAAAGAAGAAGGGGATGAGGTGGCTGGATAGAGTCACTGAAGTAGTAGGCGTGAACTTAAATGGACTCTGCCTGCGGGATGGTAGAGGACAGGAAGGCCTGGAGGAACATTGTCCATGGAGTCGCAATGGATTGGACACCACTTCGCGACTAACAACAAGAGTTCTGCAACGCAGACCTGATAGTACAAGATTGGTGGCTCAAGGTAAACCTAGATTGTAACAGACTTGAGCCAAGAAGTGAAGACTTTCATATATTCTCTTCTTCTGATGTGGCAACAACAACAACAACTGTAGTCATACCATAAGAACAAATCCTGTATTTTGAGAAAAATAAGGAAAGTGTTGTGGACAATTTTAAGGCTTTCAGCACGACCATTTTCAAAGCGAAAGAACCTGTGGTTGCAAGATGCAGAGATTTATCTTCAATAAGGTAACTTTGCAGCTACACAAGGTTTTGATTTATTTGAGGCATTTTAAACAATGGAGACTGAGAGTTGTATCTTTCATCCTTTCCCAATATTAAAAAAAAAATTGAGATCAGATATAAATCAGAGCAGATGTTCTGCTATTTCTGACTCTTAAAGCCTAACATTTGGGGGAGGGGCATTTACACACCATCAGCCTAGGAAACAGATGCGCTAAGGGGGAAAAAAAAGTTTAAGGTTCAAATGTTAGTTATTTTCATACTCTGCAATATTCACCACAACCTGCTTAAAAAAAAGAGCAATTTTTTGCTTAGATTTTAACAGCAGAGTAGAATTTGGAGGACTGTAACAAAGCATATTTGAGGCAGTTCTGTTTACGCAACATTCTGACAGGCACAATTAATCTTGTGAAAACAATGTAGATGTTGCTTAACAGCACATGATCAGTAAAGGTACCAACACATTTTTCCCGAGAGAATTAACAATCCATTAAAACAGACTCTTAGGATGCAAATGAAGGCTTGCAAAGAACAAGCTTGATGCTCTCTGATGGGAAAAAACAACACACCAACCCTTGTCATCGCATTGTCTGATGATGTTGCCGGGTAAGGACAGGAACGGGGAAGAACGGGAAGATCTCCAAACAGAATCACATGCAAAAGGTACTTACCACCTACAAAGGCATCTCCGGCTCCATTAGTGTCAATTATCTCACTCTGGTCACTAATTAAGACTGGGAAAGCTCTTACTTCATTTTCTAAAAGGAAAGACAAAAAAAAAAAAACAAGCCATGTTTTACGACATGATTTGATCACATTCTGAAGGGCTGCTCTCATTTTATAAGTGGACTCAGCCAAAGAGTTGGCTTTTATGGCCTCCTAACTGGGGCCTTTCCTGGAGATAACCGTGAGCATGACACCCAACCAAAGACAGTACAACCCATTGCAAGTTGAGTATTGAAAAAAGCAGGAATGGGAAAACTCCAGAAACTCCAGGTGTTTCTGGTATCTGTAAATCTCAACCAGTGTGGCTTATGGTTAGGGAAAGGACAACTTTGGAAGAACCACAGGTCCCTTAGTCCTAGAGAGAAACATTTGGAATTGACAAATACAAACGAAATGTAGAGGAGAGGAGAGGAGGAGGCGAAGGAGAGGAGGAGGAGATGGAGGAGAGGAAGAAGGAGGAGGAAGAGGAGAAGGAGACGCAGAGGAAGAATGAGAAGGAGGAGGAGGAGATGGAGGACGAGAAGGAGAGGGAAGAGGAGAAGAAGAAGGAGGGAATGTAAAAAAAAAATCCCCTAAATGATATCCATTTTCCTTAAAAAAAAAGAAGAATCTGGATGGTAGGTTTTCTTTGGCATGGTAGATTTAATGGAAACGTTTTCTAGTTTTGCTTGCATCCTTTTTTTTGCAATTCTGCTCAATTTCCAGCAATTCTTTCAAGGGATTTAAAAACGTTGTATTCGAACATGCCATTATCCATGTAACTCATAATGTATGCGGAAATGGGTTTAAAGTCACAGAATAGATGCACAGCCTTCATGAGCGGCGATGTTTTTTTAAAGGGTGTGATGTCATTAACACCTTTTTTGATGTGCGAATTATGAAAATTAAAACGCCTGCATGTCAGACAACACTCATACTGTATAAATTACAATAGTCAGATGAAGGAATAAACCTACTGTAATAGGAGATCCAAAAAGATTTAAGACAACTGTGTTTATTTTTAAAATCTAAATAAATAACCAGGGTAATGTAATAGGAAGTAACAAAAGAAAGAGTTATCAAAATGTTTATGGAAACTGTGTAAGCAGCGTGTATGTGAGGGCCGGACGGATCCAGGCTGAAAACAGTCAAGGGCCCTACAGTAACCATGGCCAGATGTTGGCCGCTTTTCCCACTAGGAAATGGAGTCTCGGTTCATTTAGGTGCTCAGGCAGGACTTGAACCTGGGCCACATATAGATTTGAGCCAAAAACTGCAGAAACTTTGTTGTTTTCTAATGTCTGTAATAAAACCAGTTTATCAAAGAGCTGTGATCTTGAATCTCTCTGCCTGTGAAATCACAAGTTCAGGAACATGTTTGGATAAAACCCCATTGTTACAGATAAATATAGGGAGATCCTCCATTCATATAGTATAGGGAAAGCAAGAATAGAATAGAATAGAATAGAATAGAATAGAATAGAATAGAATAGAATAGAATAGAAT
>WNWU01000021.1:19759493-19780284 GCA_012654045.1 Ptyas mucosa
ATAGAATAGAATAGAATAGAATAGAATAGAATAGAATAGAATAGAATTCTTTATTGGCCAAGTGTGATTGGACACACAAGGAATTTGTCTTTAGTGCATATGCTCTCAGTGTACATAAAAAGAAAAAAATACATTCATCAAGAATCATAAGGTACAACACTTAGTGATAGTCATAGGTTACTAAATAAGCAATCAAATCATACTAGGAAACAAACAGAACAATATAAATCATAAAAACACAAGCAACTTAGTTTGGCTCTGTCATCGGTGCAACTATTATTTTTATTGTGAGAGAGTAATTTATTGCATAGCCTACTGGTTGCAGTGTAATGTTGACGTACATTATAAACCTGGTTTAGGCCTGAATATTGTATACCTTTCTACAGGTATACAATTTACAATCATTCATTTAGCAAATGTTTGAAGTTACAAAAAACTGGTTCTCACACATGGACACGTGATTGTGAGTTGGGTGCTTGGCAACAGGCATGTATTTTCGATGGCTGCAGCTTCCCTGTCAAGGTGATAATTTAAGAGCTGACCAGCTCATGCAATGAGGGGAATGAGTCAGCAGGGTCTTTGGCTGTTATCCCTTTAAGAGCCTGTGTAATAAGAAGAGGCCCTGTTGGCGTGTTGGTTGATTCGTAGCGTTTCTTCCCTGCTGTAATTGCTGTTTGTTTAGATACTGCTTGTAACATGTGTATGTATAGTATTCCTATATTCCTATTATAGATAAAAACCACTATTTGATTCAAACCACTGTTGGCTGTACTTGCTCCTGGAATGATACACGTAATAGACCTGTGCATGTTTCGACATTCCCAGAGTCAAATAAACTTGCATTTGCAACCTTCCCAGCTGGTTTCTGACAAGCAAAGTCAATGGGAGAACCTGGATGTGCTTAATGATGAACCACTTAATAACTGCAGTGATTTGCATTAACAAAAATGTAATAAAATTGGGAATGACTCATTGAACCACCACCTTGTTTAGCAACATAATTTCTGGTCTTCATTGTAGTTGTAAGTTGACATTACCTGTAGCTCTGATGATAAGATTTCCTAAACAAAATAAATATCTGCTATGTGTTTGCATGCATGTGAAGAGACTACAGGTGCAAAGCGAGCATCATAGGTCTTTCAAATAATTTCTTTTCAAAAACAATCTTTCAAAAGGCTCATGGATCCAAACATTTTAAAAGTGGGCCCTGATGGCACAGGGAGAAATGAGAGAAAATTAAAATGCGGGCATGAATTGAAGGCTGGCTACAGGTGCACAGAAAATTAAAGCACCGTTAACTAACAGATTAAACGATGGTTCTGTTAACTAGTTACAAACTGAATCATGCAATCCATTCAAGGTACCAATATCAAATTATCCTTCACTATGTGTGCTTCTATTATTTCTCTGTAATTTTCAAGCTCCATGGCTCCTCACCCTGCTGATAACAGAAGCTGAAGTACTTATACCCACCCACCCCTCAACATCAATTGTAGCACTGAATAAAGCTCAACTGGAAGTACATGACTTTCAAAGTGCAAAACAGGACCATTTATGCATCACTTTCCTTCTCAGTGTGCCACGGGCAACAAAATGCAAATGGTAGAGGTTTGCAAAATGTAATGTATTATCTTACATCTTGAAATTCAGAGTTTACATTTACTTTTGTTCACGGTTATGCTTTGCTGTCATAGTAGCTTAGTCATAATTTTCTTGTTAGAATTTGGGATATAACCTTAGAACAGGAGCGAATAAGATCAGGATCTATAAGGGAAATACCAATCTCTCCCAGTAGATCCCAACCCCTGGATTCCTGGCTTTCTTGCTTGCTTGTTTTGTAAGCAGCAGCAGTCTATAAAACAAAGATGAAAGGCCGTTTTACTCCTTTTAGCCAATGAATGAAGGTTGTGCACTCTCTGGAGAAGGTGATTTTTCTGACTTTCTAAACATCTTCAAGAATTGGACAATGGACGCAGATAAAATCCATGTTACATATTCTACAAGCTAGACAAGTTCGACTGAGCCGTAGAGAGTGGTCTATAACAATCCTGCAGAATAGTCCAGTGTTATTATTGTATTGCCTTGTCCATCTTTTCTTAAAAGAAAGAGAGTGTGTTGAGCTGCAACTGACTGCAGTAGAGGGTGCAAATTTAGGAAAGACTGGATGGGTTTGAACACACAACATCAATAAAGCTCCACGCTTTGTCTTCTCTTGCAAGCAATGTGACCTCTGGTCATCAGAAAGCAGGGCTCTCTCTAAGATTATTTAGTATTTATCTTAGAAGAACCACTGGAAACGGGCCCAAAGTTAATAGGAGTAATAGAAGAATATGGGCAAGTTGCAGGATTGAAAAATAATAAAGATAAAACAAAAATTTTAGCAGGATCCTACAGGAATCCTACAGGATAACAGAAGAGAGAACTGACAAAGAAATTAGATTTACAAATAGTTAAGAAACTTAAATACTTGGGAATATATTTAACCGCAAGATGAGTTACAATCAAGGAAGATAATTATACAAGACTGCTACAACAAATTAAAGCAGATTTAGATAAATGGAAGAACTTGCACCTATCAATGGTAGGGAGAACAGCAACTATAAAAATGAATATCTTGCCGAAGTTCCTGTTTTTGTTCCAAATGATTCCCATAAAAATAAGAAAAAAATACTTTGATGAACGAAACACTAATTTTGAAATACGTTTGGCAAGGAAAAAAGCAAGAATAAGACTGAAAATGCTGCAGGAGTCCAAAAACAATGGGGACTTTGGACTACCAGATTGGGAGCTCTATTATCATGCAGCTGCACTAACATGGGTGAGGGAATGGATAACCCTTGGACATAAATGATTATTGCTTTTAGAAGACCATGATCTCCAATTAGGATGACATGCTTTTTTATGGTATAACAAAAGCAAAATTCATAGATATTTTCAAAGATACTATATAAGAAATGCTCTACTTTCAGTATGGGAAAAGGTGAAAGCAAAAGTTTACATTAAAATTCCAGTTTGGCTCTCAACAATGGAAGCATTTATACATCCAAATGTAGTAAATCTGGAAAAATATTAACATATAAAGATATTCTAAATGTGGAAGGGGAACTTAAAACCCAACAAGAACTGCAAAATCAAGGTGTGGACTTATCATGGTGGCCGAATATGCAAATAAAATCGAGATATGAGAAAGGCTTATGGTTTTTACAAAGAACCTACAACATCTGACCAAATAATGCTAGTAGATGAAAAATTGATAAAGAAAATATATAACTTCTTGCTAAGCTTAAAAATGGAAGATGAACAAGTAAACGAAACGATAGTATGGGCAAAGAACTTTGGATATACTATAGACTTAGATGAATGGCAAAAGCTTTGGGAAAGAAATTGTAAATTGACAATGGCATGTGCATATAAGGAAAATTTATATAAAATGTTTTATAGGGTTGCATTTATCACTGACAAGATTAGCAAAGATGTTTAAAAGTATGTCTGTCAAATGTTGGAAATGTAATCAGATATCGGATTCACTTAACAATCCTCTTACTAACTTAACAATTGTGGCAACTAAAGTCAGGTAATAGAGCAAAACTCACTTTAACAACTGTCTTGCTTAGCAATGGAAATTTGGGGTTCAATAGTGGTCATAAGTCAAGGACTACCTATACTCTCAAAAGTCCTTGAGAGTCCCCCTAAATTTGGATGACCCTTGCCAAAGGATAAAAATGTTCTGTGCATTCAATATTGACATGTGATTAGTCATTTAGGATAAAACCAGTGGTGGGTTGCCCCCGGTTCGGACCGGTTCGCAAGAACCGGTAGTAAAACCGGCAGGAGGCTCCGCCACCGACCTGGATGTCATCATAGGCGATCTGTGCATGCTGTTGCGAACCGGTAGTAAAGGTAAGTAGAACCCACCCCTGGATAAAACCCTGCATAAACTCAAACTGTGAGTGAGACTTATGCTCAGTTAAATCTGTAATAGTTGCACTCCTTAATTCTTTATTTATGATTTAGGAATGAATGAATGAAAGAATAAATAAATAAATAACAGGTTCCACCAATTGCTCCCCATAGACTTTAGAAACTCCCCCCTGCCTTTACTTACATTCTTCAAAGGTTTCTAGTTTTGGCTGCTTCTTACACTGCTGTCTTCTTAACTGGGTTTTTATTAAGAATAATGGGTTTTTAAAATATCTTTCTGAGGCACAATGAGATTTGAAATTTATGCTAATCTCCAAAGGTTACATTCTGTTCTTAACTATACTCATGAAAATACAGGATAGATCATACCGCTCTCAATGGAATTATCTCGGAAACATGACGGCGGCAGGAAAAACTACAGCAGTATCAGCCTCTCCAAATGAAATAAATTTATTCATCCTAAATGAGTTGTTGATTGTTCCTCTGATAATTAAGTACACAAGTCTATGATCCTTTAGGATCATCTAATTAGTATCCACATAATTTCACTTAATTGCCACCGTAATTGGAATGTATAGGATTTACCCCCTTTCAAAATAATTGCATGCACATTTTAATATAAATTATGTAACAGTTTAGTTTATAGATTATTTTCCACATATGGAGCACAACTCATTAGGATGCCAGTTATTATAATCGCAGTTGTGACAGGCATTTCCTACCCAAAGCTTCTGAATCGCATGTTTGCATACCAAACCTTTAAAAGCGTGACGTGGAGATAAAGATACTCATAAAAAAAGAGAACATGGCTTAGACACTCACTGTCATCTACAGTAGGCGAAAAAAAAGAGAAAGAACGCTAGCTATAAAGAACAGCTCATTATGAACACAATAATAAACATGCTAGAAGGCATAAATGAAAAAAAAATATCCATCCTGCATATTTCCTGAACGCTGTCAGGTTTATGCCACAACTTGTCATTTTTAATTACTTTTCTTTGAAAGCTTTCCTGGGCTCATGCTTTGTTTTAAATCTCCAAAATAAAATATTTCAGGCAGTTAAAAGGACGAAAAGGAAAGAGAGGAAACATTCTGGCAAACACCCTTTGCCGCAGCTCTAGAAATTCTTTCAGGCTGAAAATCGCAAATTATTATATTTTTGGGAAAAACAAACCCCTAATAAAAATGGATCACACGCGCAAGCAGACCTCCATTATCTGTGTGCATTCAGAAGCCAACAGAACCGTATCCTTTCATTTACAACGGCTTCGTTGCTGATTTAAATAGGACTTACATTGGCCAGCTACTGAAGCCTAAAGGAACTAAGATGATATTTTGCACAGCCAAAAACTAGACAAATACCAGAAGCCCCTAAAGTTGACTACAAAAATAATGGATTTTTGTAGTCAACTTTAGGGGTTATAAAGGAGAGATGGTTGTGTAAACGACATCTCCAAGAACTGTTTGGGTGAAGAAGAAGAAAACAAAAAACTGTGTGAGATATGTACATCGAGACAGAAACCCCAGATTACACTTTTTAAAAATTTTTTTGATTTATATGCCGCCCTTCTCTGGAGACTCAGGGAGGCTTACAATGCGCTAAGCAATAGCCTTCATACTTTTGTATATTTATACAAAGTCAGCTTATTGCCCCCACAAATTGGGTCCTCAATTTACCTACCTTAGAAAGGATGGAAGGCTGAGTCAACCTTGAGCCTTGGTGAGATTCAAACCTGCAATAATTGCAGGCAGCTGTTATTAATAACAGGGTGCTTTAGACCATTGTACTACCAAGGCTCCGTGATCGCGAACCTATGGCATGCATGCCCGAGGTGGCACACAGAGCCATCTTTCTGGGCACGTGAGCTGTTGCCCAACTCATCTGCAGCTTTGCATGTGCGCACGCCCCAGCTGGTGTTTGGGCCTCCGGTGCATATGTGCACAATTCAGGGGACCCAGCTGGTCTTTGGAGGTCTCGTGTGCATGCAAGCACATTTGTGCATATGCATGAGAGTACTTGCATGCAGCATGCGCATGCCCAGATGGCGTTCATGCACGTGCATTGCACACGTGAAAACTGTGCACATGCGCAGATGGTGAAATTGTGCATGCAGCACACAGAGCTGTGCAAAAGTGGAGATGGTGTGGTTGACGCACAGCGCACGGAGTGCATGAAAGCCATGCGCACACGCAGATGGTGTGGTTGCACACATGGACACAGGGGAGGAGCCATGCATTAGCACCGGTGAATAAAAGGTTCGCCACCACTGCACTAGATAGTTGGATGAAGCTGTTATTCCACCGAGGTCAGGAAGGGAAGTCAAACACGCAGTGATGGAAGGATGATCCATCTCTTAACAAAGCTGAGGGATGAATGGGAATCTACAATTCACCCAGATACATGGCCATCAGAGAGGCCACCTTCAAGAGGGAACAATCTCAGGACTGAAATGGCAGGCATATGAAACGGGTTATATCTGACAGATGCTAAATCTAATGGGGGCAAAAAATGATAGGAATGGAGCATGAGATAAGATAATCCCTAAAGAGACTGTCTGGCCAGAGGATGGGAAAACAGGAGAGTAATCAGCCTGGGAACCGGCCTGCTAAAATCACGGGTGAACCAAGAGCTTGAAATAAAATTACCTATTGACCTGCTTAGGTCCCCAGGATAGATTAGAACATAAGACCCACTTTAAAGTATTTTTGTTTTTGCATTTATTAATTGAATAATTAACCCTAATTGAATTATGCCTGCTGCAGCAGTGTGTGCCTGATGTAATGTTCCCCATTACATAATCAGATTCTCCATCCAGAACTTCATTTTTTTAAAGGGGAGGAAGAATTCTAACTTAAAAAAATTGGAGATATAAACTTCTTTCTCTGGACATGAATAATTTCTCTTTTAGCCTCGCAATGGAACTAGAGAATGACAAGACCATTTGTTCCACTTGTGGCTTCTTCTTAACTTCCCTCTTATTCCTTATTTTGCCCAATGAAACATGTTAGTGATTTGCAAACTGCTCCCTATTAATCCTTAAAACTCAGATACCAACTGACCACACTGGAAGCAAATTATCTGATCTTGGAATTGAATGAGACTGCAGAGCCCTAACCCTGCTTCATGCCAAGAAAAATAAAATTCCGTGGAATAAAACACTCCCCAAAGTGATTGCCAGACTATCCAGCTCCCACAATTGCTTAGCTAGCAACGTATGGACCAATTTTTCGAAGCAGCTTGGAAAAAGTGAACTTGGGGAGAAATTGGCATCTTCAGGGAGAAGTGGTCAGAATTTAAAAGTAAGGATGGGGCTACAGACTGCCTTATATGTCTGAACGACCTCTATTATTCTTCCGCATATTTCCAAGCTAAATGTAATTTGTGTCACTCTGGCAAGACGTTACATCTGCTATTTCACGGATTGCTTCCTGAAGCTTGTTGTTCAGAACAGAAGCCTCTGCTACCAGTCTAATGACACCGCTAACTTTTTATTCAGCAATTTGCCTCAGAAGCCCTGAACAATCCGGTAGCCCCTCAAGCCATTTTCAGCTAGTAAAATTTGTCCAATACTAAGATTACATTATTCTCCTTTTGTTGTGAATTAATAAGGCAGAGGATCTTTTATTATTGGCCACAGAATTTGGGAAGGCTCTCATTATGGACATTTCCCAGACTCGTACTCAATTTTGCTTTTAATTGTGTACCAAAATCGTATTTCAACTATCCTCAATATTTAATTATCTGCTGCCTTATCTTGCTTTCAATGGACATTTTATTTCGGTGCTGATAGTTATTCTGTATTTTGAATGGTGAAGTGCACCATTTCATTTTCGTCAGCCAACTTGGTTTTATGTAGCAGAAAAGAATACAGTCACCAATTTCTCTTCAGAAGGGGACTATCTCACCTGATTTCATGGTTATCAATTTAACCAACCAGCCAGCCAGCCAGCCAGCCAGCAATCAACCTAACCAGCATGCAAATCACATGAATCAAATTAAATCAAATCAATCTTTATTTCAGCCATTGATCAGCCTAAGGGGGACACAGTACAGCCATTAGGAAACAACATGAAAACATCCAAAGTAAAAAAATACACGTAGGTGACATAGAACAGGGATTCCCAATCTGATCCGTGGCCTGTTAGGAACCGGGCTGCATAGCTGGAGATGAGTGGTAGGCGAGTGAGCGAAGCTGCATCTGTATTTGCAGCTGTTCCCCAGCACTAGCATCACCACCTCAGCTCCACCTCAGATCATCAGGCATGAGATTCTCATAACGGAACAAACCCTACCGTAAATTGTGCATGCGAGGGAGCTAGATTGTGTGCTCCTCCCCCCCCTCCCAAATCCGTGGAAAAATTGTCTTCCATGAAACCGGTCCTTGGTGACAAAAAGGCTAGGGACTGTTGACGTAGAAGGTATAAAAGAGGTATAAATGTGACTCTAAAGAGGAGAGATAGGAATACAAGATAGGGCATAGGGAAGATTTATGTATACAGTATGTGAGAGGCTATGCCTGTATAACAAACTAGATGCCTACTGAGTTGAGTCTACAGTCTTGAGTCACAAGCAGAAGCCCAAACTCTCATCCAATGAATGCTGAGTGCTGCTGTACAGAAGTTGGAAAACATGCAGGTTGCAACAGGGTTTAAAGAATTACGTGACGTTTGATATGAGAACACAGAATTCTTGTGAGGTAAAAAATTCAGCCATTTCCCCCCCTTTAAATCTGAAGGACAGTAAGTGCCATCTAGTGGCATTAAAGCTTCTACAGCGCTCACGGGTACCATGTTGCTGGTCCTCAATGATCAGATAATTTAGCTACTCTCATTCCCTCACACAATCCACCTTTCCAAAAATACAGCAATAGGCACATAATATATTCACAAATAACCACAGAGATTATTTATTTAGGACACATTTTATTTTCAAGTTTTTAAAGTTTAAATATAGCTCCTATCTTGTGTAAGCAAACGCCTCAAATATAATGGTTAGGATCTTGACATATTTAGAGCGCATTAAAATCCACAGTTAACGCTGTTAAAAAAAAGAAGTCACCACTACAATTGACAAGCAAACATTCCCAGTTGTCATCACAAAGGCATTAAAAAGGAGTGAACTGAATAGTTCACTGAAGTACCCACAGATGGAGATATGGACAAAAATCAATCATCTACAATAGATACTCAAATCTAATACATCATAATTATACAATTATTGATGGACTTCCTCTTGACAAACAATACATGCATTAGGGTGCTATTCTTTTCTTACACATGATTAAGAATCGGTTTATCCCTCTTTGGCTACATACTTGGCTAATAGATTCAGGCACTGCGGATGTTCATGTAGGCAGCCCTGATGTTTAATGGTGCATGATGTTCTTGGTGGCTTCCCATAACCTCGCTTTGTCTGGGATGAGCTTAGTCAATTGACAGGATAATAAAGATAGGGCACTACTACAAGCTGGGATGGGTGTTTCCAATTCTTCACAGCGTTTACATTTGCCATTATTTGATAGCTGATTGCTTGCAGAATTCTTCCTCCATTGGTGGGGCAACAACCCACAAATATTATAAAGCACCGTCAAGTTTGTGCAGGAGGAAGGAAGAACATGGAATAATTAATTTATTGCATTTTTGTTATTATTGATATGTATTGAATTCCGCTACCTCTTCTGAGAATCGTTTCTAACATCCAACGTATTTATCATTGGACCTGTGAGGATTGAGCAGGCAAGCACTGGCATGAGGTTTAGAATATGCTTTCCCACAAACAATTCACTCTTGCTTTTAAATCAAAGAACTGCCAGTTTACAAATCATGGGCCGGGGTCTATTTTCAGATAAAATTAATGCAAAAACGTCTAACATCTGTTTCAGTTCAACAGACACGGCTGTGTTTTCTTGCTCTCCACCCAAAGTCTCTGGGACCGGAGTAACGGCAGTCAAATTCCCCGCCAGTGTGCGAACTGAGACATAGAAAATAGAGGTCCTTTGAGGATTCTGAGTTTGAAACAAAATATGTGCGTTTGGGGAGCTTTGTTTTGAGATGAAATCACAGTTGGAGCAAAATGCGATATTTTGAGCACCGCTTTTCCACGTGCTCCATTATACAAAGCAACTCTAAAAGGGACATTTCAGCTGCAAATGTCTGAAAATGTAGGCCAATTGCTGAGTGCTGACCGTGTGTCCCCTTTCCCTGCCACCAGAATTTTTGAACTGGGTTGTCAGTACTTTGGGGTGGGTTCATCATAATTTCAAAGTCACTAAGCAACTGGTCATAAATTGAGGTTTACCTATATTCAAGGAAGCATGGCATAGGCCAGGGGTGTCAAATTCAAGGCCTGTGGGCTGGATCCAGCCCGTGGGGTGCTTAGAAACAGCGAAAGACTGGCCCAAGGTACCTCTGCCAGCAAAAACGGAGCTTGGGAAGGCTGTGGGCAGCCCTCCCCAGCTCCGTTTTCGCTGGCAGAGGGTTGCAGGAGGCAATCGCAGCCAAAATGGAGCTTGGGAGCCCATTTTTGCTGGCAGAGCACTCAGGCTGCTACAGGCGCCCCCAAAACCAGTGATGTCCAGCTGGCCACGCCCACCCCAGTCCCCCAAGGTCATACACAATACTGATGTGGCCCACAATGAAATCGTGTTTGATACCCTTGATCTAAATGATTGTAGGAAAAGGGACTGTGTTCTGTTTATAACCTATGTGATGGAGATACCCGACTTGTATTTCTATCTGGAACACAGAGAAAAGGGACTGTTTACAGCCATGGAATGTAAGGCTTTAAATCAGTTATTTCTCAGATTATTGTACAAAATCGATCCCAAAAAAGAGAGGAGAAAAGAAAAATCTGCTCAGCAAGATTAGTCTGATGGAAAAATAATTTATTACAATACAGAAAAAAGAAGAGGAAGTAAAGAACTCCAGTGAATCAGGGAGCTGCCTGCCTGATTTGCTTCTGAGTGTTATCTGGATGCTCCAGACTTAAAAAATACTTTAGCCCCCTTTGACTTAAACAATGGATCTGTGGATCTCTATCAGGGCCATCTTCCTCCCTCTATACACCAGGGATGTCCACCACTCTTGGCAACTTTTAAGATTTGTGGACTTCAGCTCCCAGAATTCCCCAGCCAACATGTCCTAGAGTTGCCAAGGTTGGACACTCCCTGCTCTACACCATTGTTTAGGAGCAAATAATGTCATACACAACAAGAGCACAATGTGATGTAATAGGTGGAATGCTGGATTAAAACTGGAAAAACATGGATGGCCAGGTCCCCTTATTACCGTATTAGTATTTTCAAATTACTGCTGTTTTGCATTGTGAGTTTTTAACTCTTATTTTAGCCACCTAGAGTTGCTATTGTAAGATGGGCATCCATCCACATAAGTAGATTTAAATAAATAAGTAAATAAGCATTATCCTGAGCTTCTGAAGAGTATAAGATAGCAATTCAATCAATCAAGAATGAAATATATTCAAGATACATGGATATCTGCCTTCATTGCCCACTGTATACCAAAGATAAATTAAAATGCCTATCTGTCTGTCTGTCTGTCTATCTCCCTCCCTCAAGCATCTAATGATTCATTCATGACATCGTATGCCCAATACATATTTTAATTTTTAGGAGCTATAAGACTCTGTCAGTTTGCTATCACAAATGAACATGCTAAATCTGTTATGATAAATGCTAACTGAATTTTTTAAATTCATGAGGACTTGAGCGAAGAGACACTTTGCTTAATAGGATGACTACTGATTCCCGTGGATTAAATCCAAGACAGTAAATAGCTGAATATCTTCCTGAATGTATGCGTGAGACAATCATTTGAAACTACACAATTATTTTACACTAAGCCTTCATAGCGTGGGGTGGTCTGCTTAATCATGGCCAGATCATAATAATCACGCATCTCAAGGCCAAACAATATTGCAAAATATCTCAGACTATTAAATTTTTATTTTTCAAATCTTATTAAATATTTGTGTGGAAGAAATAGACTAAGGAATCAATTTAATGGCTTGACACAAAGTCTACATCCAGAAATGGCCAACATTGCCAGAAGCTGCAAGTGCTTTTAAAAGTTGTGATACCCCCCTCAAATTGTCCCTGAATTCTAATCTTTAATAGGATAGGGCAGGGGTCGGCAACCTTAAACACTCAAAGAGTCACAAAGGTCCTAAACAGGAGCCCCCCATTCAATTCTGGAGCTGACCGGAAGTCCGGTTCCTCCACCATAGTCTCCTCCTAGTGCGGCGTCCTTTTTTCTCTGCTGACCGGAAGTCCACTTCCCTCACCATAGAGTCTCTTCCTAGCATGGTGTCCTTTTTCCTCTACCTGTCCTAACTGAAAGCCCTATCAATTGTGGAGCCGACCAGCAACAGGGAGCCATAGCAGAGGGATGAAAGAGCCACATGTGGCTCCAGAGCCTCAGGTTGCTGACCCCTGGAATAGGGTAAGATGATGAAATATGTCAGAGGGAACTGTAAAATGTTAATAAGCACATAAGGTTGGCTTTGCTCCTTGCTAGTCTCATTTTCTGCTCTTTGTCCACTGGTTTAAAACATTATGAAAAAGGGCAATGTCTAGGAAAAGGTGTGTGTGTTTGTGTGATAAAAGACAAGATGGTGGCTGTGATCACATAATCAAAGCTCTGCCCCCATCACACATGTAACACAAAACATGACATAGCTTCAACTGTTCAGTTCATGGCTGTTTTAACTTTTTTGACCCCTGCAACAGATGCCCCTGCAAGGGTGCACCACGGTTAATGATGCTTAAGAGCCTGAAAAGTAATCTAGATTGATTTGGTTTGACCAACCATGGCTTGCTTGCACAGTTTCATACTGCCTTCCCTCATCTTTATCCGTTTCACTCTGAGGCAATCCAACTTCTATCCTGTTCCACAGGCCATGACTCAGCTTGGTCTCTTTAACACTTAGCGGCTTTTTCCAGACCTCCACATTCAGATGTATCCTTTCTCTGACCTTTAAAGGCAGTAATACTAGCAGCTTCTCCTGCACCACTGCAGGAAAGTTTGAAGGATGACTCTGTCCACCTCTTCTGTGATGGGACTTGGGTCCCCTTTTCTCACTTACCATCTCAGAAACTGTCCTGGCCATCAAGTCCAGGAAGATCTCTTGATTTTGGTGTCTACATGACTCCCCTGGCAGTTTCTGAACCCTCCGCCAGTAGTGAAATTCAAATTATTTTACTACTGGTTCTGTGGGCGTGGCTTGATAGATGTGGTATGGCTTGGTGGGCATGCCAGGGGAAGGATACTGCAAAATCCCCATTCCCTCCCCACTCCTGGAGGAAGGATATTGCGAAATCTCCATTCCTACCACACTCTGGGGACAGCCAGAGGTGGTATTTGCAGATTCTCCAAACTACTCAAAATTTCCGCTACTGGTTCTCCAGAACCTGTCAAAACCTGCTGGATTTCACCCCTGCCCTCGGCATAAGGGAAAAATCCAATTTTATGGATTGTGCTGTTGTCTTTCAGAAGCCAAGCATTTCTCCCAACCCAGGCCACTAAGCTTCTGTAAGAAATTCCAGTCATTGTACTACATGGCAAATTAAGACACACACATCTCATTTTCATTAAATATTTTATAATAAATGATGTCTGAAGAGAAGGATGCTTGATATTCCAGAGTGGAAGGATCTATAAGAACATGGCAAAAACAATAATACTGGGGTACGTCTTCTGACAACTACCCATGGGCCATACATTTTTACATTCTTAATCATTATTAAACGACTTCATGTCATACACTGCCTGGTGAATAGCTGTATCCTGATACAGAAATGAATTATAAATGAAATAAAAGATCAAGCAGTCTTAGAAGAATTACCTCTGGGAAATGAAAATCTTTAATTCTCTTTTATTATTGACATTTATTTGGCTACCATGAATAATAGTACAGCACAGAGATTCAGCTAAGCTTATGTATGAACAGCTTTCCCGGACTCAAAGTCACTTAACATTTATGTTTGCTTATGTAACTGACCTTGTGGTCTAAGCTCTTCTATCTTGAATTTACTAAGCATATAAATCAACGCATCCCCTAATTTAATTTACACATGGAATCAAAAGTGCAATCAGTCCTCAAATAATTTCCTTACCACACAAAAACCTCTAAGATTTGATAGTTAGATTAGCACAGAGGTGTCAAACCTGTGTCGTCACATGATGTATCGGGACTTTCCCACCCTTTGCTAAACCGGGGGGGGGGGGGCGCACATGATGCATCTGGCCCGCGGGCCGCCAGTTTGACACCCCTGGATTAGCAGCTTTACCGTGAATGAAAGCAAAATATCATAGAAGCCATTGAAAAGTACATTCAAATGATGCATCATCATTTTAACATTCAGCTATGTGTGCTTAAATCTTGAGTTTATTAAAATTCCAAGTTTACAGCCTTTTGGCAATTGACAATAAAATTTAAGATTAAAACTAAAAACTGAGATATTGAAAATAATTTAGAGAAACAATTAAAAAGTATTAAAACCAACTACTAAAAACTATTTAAAAAGGTACGTTTTTAAATAGATTTTTTGTGATTACCACTGTTATCTGTATTATTATAATAATCATAATAAAGTATTTTATGTAATTTTATTGCATTTTATATTTCTTTTAAAGTTTAACTACTAATAATTACAGGTTTATGCATTTTATTGTTGTACTCTCTGACCTAAAGACTGTAATAAAGATTTGAGTCGATCTGATGAATAGATTTTAAGTTATCAACTATATGGGATTTTTGATTGTTGCTATAAATTTCTTATAGCAACTGCTGACAAACTTGTCAGACAATTTCAATGAACAGAAGTGGGTTGTGGGAGGAACAATTTCTTAAATAATTGGAGCAAAGCTATATTGGAGTTTATAGTTAACAGCTACTGGCATTTTACCCAAAAATAAACTGGCAGCCAGTGCAAAACTTCTAACACAGGTACAACAGGGTCTCTTTGGGAAACCAAAAAGCAACTTGGCTGTTAAGATCTGCACCCCTAGAAGTTGGTGAACTATAATTCCCAGCAACCCAAGACATAAGAAATAAAGGTTGAGGTAGGATGGGCAGGATCACAAAGGATGACGTCACTCTTTGAGTTTCCATGGATGAGAATGAACGGGGACCTGTTTTCCCAGAATTAATCCTACACATTTAAATTCTATTACCCTACCCACACTGTCATATTATGGAAGAGACCATTGTCTCCCCCAGTATGATCAGGTTCTTTTGGAACTCTTTAATCAGTTGGTTGATGGATGGATGGGACCACAGCAGGGTAAGAAGAATATGAAAAGGACTATTCTTCTACAAGTTCCTTCACTTGATTTGACTGAATTGATTTTGCCACTCTGGGCATGCAACCAATGGACAGGTTTACCAGGCTTACTGACTGCTGCAGTTCAAAAGTTCTACAATATTTGTTTGCAAAGCCACATTATTTAGGGTTTCATGAATAGGGACGCGGTGGCTCAGTGGCTAAGATGCTGAGCTTGTCGATCGAAAGGTTGGGAGTTCAGCGGTTTGAATCCCTAGCGCCGTGTAATGGGGTGAGCTCCCGTTACTTGTCCCAGCTTCTGCCAACCTAGCAGTTCAAAAGCACGTAAAAAATGCAAATAGAAAAATAGGGACCCTTTGGTGGGAAGGTAACAGTGTTCCGTGCGCCTTTGGCGTAAGTCATGCTGACCACATGACCATGGAGAGGTCTTCAGACAGTGCTGGCTCTTCGGCTTTGAAACAGAGATGAGCACCGCCCCCTAGAGTGTTGATTCTCCCCCAAAACAAACAAACAAACAAACAAACAAACAAACAAAAAACAGCAGCAGCAGCAGATGTGAATGGCCTAAATAATTTTAAGATTTTCCATAGAAAGCTAGATTTTAACACTCAATGTTAGGGATCCTGCAAATGACCGGTCCAACCTGTGGAGGAATCTACTGCAGAGTTCTTGTGAGGCCATCTGACTTATGCTGAAACTCCTTCAAAATCCACACTGCCCAAGGCCCTTTGTTCCATTTTTTTACCATCTCCTATGATTAGGATTATTTTCCCCCGATGTCCGACTGAAATCTGCTTATCATTTAAATCCTTATAATTTAAACCAGTTCTTTCTTTTCTTGTCTCGTGGAACAGCTCTGAACAATTCTGGCTCATGTTCTATCTGACAGCCCTTCAAATTCTTAAGATCGCTATGATCTGTGCCTGCAGGTATCTCCTCTCCACCCTAAACATACTCAATGTTTCCAAATCTTCTTTGTAGGTTTTTAAACAAAAACAAAGACACTGTTGGAAACTGTAAGTGTTCTGACAGTTTATTTGCATCTTCTTTGTAAGGTTTTCCTTCAAGACCTGTTTACTGATGTTTTTCCAAAAATAGAGGGCTTAGAACTGTCTGACCAATGGAGAATAAAGATAGACAATGAATTTTCTTAAGATTAACTCTATACGTCTGCTGATGCAGCCAAGAACTCTATGGGCTTTTTTTTTGCAATGACAACATGCTGCTTCTTGTGCGTGTGATCTGTTGCAACAGGTCCTGTTGTCACATCCTACTGCTCATTGCGGTCTCTTCCATCTTTGATTTTTCCTATCCAAAATGCAGGATCCTGCATTTCTTACTGCTGCAGTGCTGCTTGCTTCTGTCTTAGCTTCTTTCTAATCTTCATATTTTCCTCTAAGATGCTACTCCCCATTCCCATCTCCCCTGTTCTCTGCAAATCTGACAAATCGTATTTTCTAACCGAGGTCATTGGTAAATATATTGAACAGCCCCAAAGCCAGTAATATCCCGCTCATGACCTTCATATTTGATCTATGGGCACTCAGTGTGATTGTTCAACCAATCCTACACCATTGTCCACCCCACATTTTGCCATCTAAAGATCGTATTATGTGAGGCAGACTAGACCAAGAAATAGATCCACGTGAATTATGGAGATCTTTGCCTGAGTCATTTTCATAATCTTCTCCCATTGTTTGGATTTAAGCTATGTTTTCTTTTTGGTTGCTTTTGTATTGACCTAGGCTTCCTTAGAAATTAAACAGCACAAACTTAGTCCCGGCAAGCTTCTTTAATTCATACGGCTGTAAATTACTTTCATTTACAGTCCGCAAGGCTTGATAAACCGTCTTTCAGAGGAAGGTTATCAACACCCACCTATCTCACATGGAACGCTGCCAAAGAGCTAATTTCCAGACACAGGGCAAGGCCAAACTTGGCACAGAGTCACAAACAGAATTTTCAAATCTTGAATCGGCCAGATGAACTAATTGTTTCCTGCAAAAGCTGACGTCCCATTTGCTTCTCTTTTATGTCTTATGGGAGGAGGCAATCATCTCCAAGTCTTACTCCCAAGTCGACCCTGTTTCCTTAATTGTTCCTGTCTCCTGGCAGCTCTGTGCATGCACACACTGGGAACAGGCTCCCGCTGTTCTTCTGCCTCACTGATGTCAGACTCCAGAGGCTTTGGAGGCAGCAAATAACTCCAGATGGCCTTGGCCACCTCTCTGCCTCTGACTCAGAGCCCTTGTCTGAGCCTTCCCCAGACTCCAGGACTGGCCCATGTTCCTCCCCAATCTCTTCACTGTCCAAATCTGCTGCCAGCTGTGCTGGCCGCTGGCAGGCCACAATAGCTTTGTTAATGGATCCCTCTTTCCATCAAGGTCATCTGCTTGTCCCACTGTACATGCTCAGCTAAAGTAGGCACATTACTAAGAAGAAAATCAGAGTCGTTTATCCTGGTTTCTTTGTGGGAAGCCAGCTCCCTCTAAGCTATGCCTTCCTTTCTAAATGTTCACAAACCAACACCAAATGTTCCAAAGTTTTGTCCATCACTGGCATCTCATTAACCCATCCGCAAGTTTCTTGGGTCCTCTTTTACTTCTTTTGAAGAAAGGAATATCATTTCTCCATTTCTCGAACTCTGCCACTAGGCCCATCTTCCATGACTTTTCCAAGTTTCTTAGATAGTGATAGCAATAACACTTTAACTTATATACAGCTTCATAGTGCTTTACACATCTCATAGTGATTTGCAGTCAGTCTATTGCCCCCAACAATCTGGGTCCTCATTTTACCCACCGCGGAAGGATGGAAGGCTCAGTCAACCTTGAACCGGTGAGACTTGAACTGCCGAACTGCTGGCAGTTGGCAGAATTAGCCTGCAATACTGCAGTCTAACCACTGCACTGCACTGATCAATTTTTTTATGGACACCTATATTTTTTCAAGTTAGTCAAATATTCTATAACAGAGATGGGGGAACTATGGCCATTTTATGACTTGTGGACTTCAACTCCCAGAACTTGAAGTCCTCAAGTCATAAAAGGGCCATAGTTTCTCACCCCTGTTCTATAGCCATCTTTACCTTGAGTTACCTTGAGTTTCTTAAGAAACTCTTTCTCTGCTTTAATTCTCACTCAGATTATTTAAATGTCCTTGTCTGGATGCACATTCCTGAAATTAAAAATACCCTATTCACACTATAAGATGCTCCGGACTATAAGAGGCATCTAGCTTTTGGGGAGGAAAACAAGAAAAAAAATTGGCCTCCTGGAATACCGCTGATCAGTTGTTCCAGGTTGTGGGCATAGCTGCCACCCATTGCTGCTGTCGCCGCCCATTGCCACTGCCTATTGCCACATCCGCGAACCCCATTTTTGGCCTCCACGTGTCTGTTCCAGGCAGTGGCAATTGAGCAGAACAGACCGAAAATGGGACATGTGGAGGCGGCAATGATCCCCGCAGCCTGGAACAGCTGATAGGCGGTATTCCAGGAGGCCGAACCAACCGCCAATCAGCTGTTTGTGCTAAATCAGGCTGTGCTTAAACTGACCAGGCTGTTGCTGCAAGGAGGCAAATTGCTGGGAGGCAGCGGCTGAAGAGTGGGGGCTGGTGGGTGGGCGGGGCTTCGGCAACATTTGCTCTATAAGACACACAGACATTTCCACCCACTTTGGGGGGGGGGGGTTGCATCTTATAGACTGAAAAATACGATATACGGCAGAATCATAAAGCTGTGAGGGGACACCTTTTTTTGCTCCTTCTTGCTCAAAGCTTCTTAATATTCAGCAGCAAGATCAGTACCGTGCTTCTATAACAGAAACCGATGAAGCAAATTAATATGAATCAGGCTGACATCTATGGTAGGTGAAAGCAACTTGTTCCTGGGCTCATGGGAACGGTGGATTACATTATGATGAGTTCAGATAATCCCAAGACCCCTGGGAAATATATCATCTTGGCTAGATAAAACTGTACGCATCCCAACGATTGTGAATCATAATTACCAGCCTGGTGGTTCTCTCAATAATTTGAATATCTATGGTCTCTCCCACATCAGAAGTCGATTTCTTTCTGTATGGGTATGAAACCAAACTCTTAAATGACAAGAGTTCTTTATATTTACTATCAATATAGCTGAGATCGAAGGTTTCTTGTCAGAAAAAAAAAGAGAGAAAGGAAATGGCATTATGGGAGGAGAGGGCTTTCTGCCCCTCCCCATCTATTCCTCCATTTCTCAATTTTCCCTCACCTGCTCATATTTTTTTTAAAAAAAGATTTTTATCCCACTTTGTTCATATATACCTCAAGGGTGAGGTATCCGTGGTTTTGGGGTGAGAGTCCATCAGTACGCTGATGATACTCAGCTGTACATCTCCACCCCAGACCACCCCAACGATGCCCTTGATGTGATGTCTCGCTGCCTGGAGGCCGTGCAGGTCTGGATGAGGAGAAAGAGGCTCAGACTCAACCCTTCCAAGACTGAGTGGCTGTGGCTTCCGGCGTCCCGATATAGTCAGCTGGTGCCATCGCTGACTATTGGGGTGAATCTCTGCCCCCCAGAGAGGGCTCGCAATCTGGGTGTCTCCTGGACGCACGGCTGTCTTTTGAAGAGCATATGACGGCCGTGGCCAGGGGGGCTTTTTATCAGGTTCGCCTGATTCGCCAGTTGCAGCCCTTTCTGGACCAGGACGCCTTGCGCACGGTCACTCACGCCCTTGTCACCTCCCGGCTGGACTATTGTAATGCTCTCTACATGGGGCTCCCCTTGAAGAGCACTTGGAGGCTCCAACTGGTCCAGAATGCGGCCGCGCGGGTGGTTATGGGCGCAACCTGTTGTGCCCATGTGACACCCCTCCTCCGTGAGCTGCACTGGCTCCCAGTGGTCTTCCGGGTGCGATTCAAGGTGTTGGTCACCACCTTTAAAGTGCTCCATGGCATAGGACCCGGGTACCTTCGAGGCCGACTTCTGCCACCAATAACCTCCCACCGGCCAGTTCGCTCCCACAGAGAGGGTCTCCTCAGGATGCCATCAGCCAAGTTATGTCGGCTGGTGACACCCAGGGGGAGGGCCTGCTCTATGGGAGCCCCAGCCCTGTGGAATGAACTGCCCCCGGAAATGCGTAAGATCTCTGACCTCAGGGTATTTCGCTGTGCCCTCAAGACCCTGCTGTTCTGCCAGGCTGGGCTATCAATGTAATGATTTTAAATTGGATGTTTTAAATTTTTTGGGTTTTAATATTGAGCTGAAATTATTTAATAATTTTAAATAATTTTAATTGTTGTTTGTCTTTGTGCTTTTAATAGGCTGTACACCTTCGTCGGGAGAAGGGCAGTATAGAAATAAAATTATTATTATTATTATTATTATTATTATTATTATTATTATTATGGTGGTGAATGTATCTAATGCAACAACCCTGTGTGGTGAAGTTGGCTGAGAGAGAATAACTGGCCCAGATCATCTAGTCATTTTTTCATGTCTAATGTGGGACTACAACCACCCACAGTCTCCTGGTGATTGGCCCAAAGTCACCCATCTGGCTTTCCTGCCTAAGGCAGGA
>WNWU01000021.1:19780294-19875195 GCA_012654045.1 Ptyas mucosa
TAGAACTCATTATCTCCTAGTGATTGGCCCAAAGTCACCCAACCGGCTTTCCTGCCTAAGGTGGGACTAGAACTCACTGTCTCCTGGTGATTGGCCCAGTCACCCAGCCAGCTTTCCTGCCTAAGGCAGGACTAGAACTCACTGTCTCCTGGCGATTGTCTCAGTCACCTAGCCAGCTTTCATGGAGAAGGTGAGGCTAGCACTCACCATCTCCTGTTTCTAGACCAGTGGCCTCCAACCTTTTGGGCACCAAAGACTGGTTCCACAGAGAAATGTTTCTCCACAGACCAGAAGAAGTGTGGTTTCATGTGCGGTCTGCATTCCGCAGACGGGGCTTTACTTGTTTGCACGGACTGGTTGCTGGCATGCCGACCGGGGCCGGTCCAAGGACCAGGGGTTGGAGACCCCTGTTGTAGACCAACACCTTCATCACTACATCAAACTGATCCTCTTTTTTGGGCGATGGAGCAAAGTGTGCCCAGGCTGGCCAGTCTTCTTTTCATGGGCTCTTTGGCCAAGAGTCTGTTCAGAGGTTACTTCTAAAAGACTGAGTGGAACCTCCAATCGGACACTTGAGAGAAAACTACAGAATCAGGGCAGCTTAAAAACCAGCCAATTTATTAAGGATTTTGTAAGGTAACTCCACAACTGCCTAGTCCTTAAACACTGCCCCATTCTAAGAGAGATCCTGAACACTTAAGCCAAAGTACACTTAGTATGTGGCAATGATATCTGTGAACAGGAAATACGGCACCGAATATCTCAACCTTCTCTTGATCTCAAAAAACAACTCACACTGGTGTACAGATGGCTTTGAATACAACATAGCCCATTTTGCTACTCAGCTCAACAAGGAATCATAAAGTCTTGTGCAGGGGAGAAAGGATAGTAGTGTTCCAATATTTGAGGGGCTGCCACAGAGAGGAGGGGTGTGTGTGTGTCAAGCTATTTTCAAAGGCACTGGAAGGCCTTTGGTAGTACAGTGGTCTAAACACCCTCTTATTAACACCAGCTGCCTGCAATTATTGCAGGTTTGAATCTCACCAGACTCAAGATTGACTCAGCCTTCCATCCTTTCTAAGGTAGGTAAATCGAGGACCCAGTTTGTGGGGGCAATAAGCTAACTTTGTATAAATATACAAAAGTATGAAGGCTATTGCTTAGCGCATTGTAAGCCGCCCTGAGTCTCCAGAGAAGGGCGGCATATAAATCAAAATTTTTTTTAAAAGGCCAGACAAATAACAATGAGCGGAAACTGATCAAGGAGAGATTCAACCTGGAAATAAGGTGAAATTTTCTGACAGTGAGAGCAATCAACCAATGGAACAGAAGTTGCTTTCGGAAGTTGTGGGAGTTTCATCACTGGAAGCCTTCAAGAAGAGATTGGACATTTGTCAGAAATGGTGAAGGGTCCTCTTGCTTGGATGGGGGTGGGTGGGGTTGGAATAGATGATCTACAAGGTCCCTTCCAACTCTCTTAATCTGTTAAAGTGTGGTTATTGGGAAATCCTCCCCTCAATATATCTTGGGCAAAGAATAAAAGAAATGTCTCATCAGATATCTACTAGAGGGACTAGGCATTTCTGCTGTGGAGGGAAACAGCTGTTGGAGACAGCTGAGATTCAGATTCAAACTCCTTCAGTGTGCTCTGATGAGGTTACCTAGTTTGGTAATGAAACGTCCGCCAGAAAACCACCAAGCTCAGAGATATCACATTGGCTATAACAACAGAAACTTACAGGTCTGGTTGTGCTGTAATTCCCTGCCCATTTCTTATACTCCAAAGAATCATGTTATGAGGAATTAAAAAACGTTTCAGACTCCTTTACCTGCATGATAGTTCTTACGTATTTCTATTAGGATCATTTTCCTCAGTCTTCCCACCATTCCTTCTACATGGCATCTTCCATTCCATTCCTAAAGATGGTACCCATACAATCCTTCCCTCCAGGATGATGTAAAATCATGTATAGGCATTAAACAAGTTCAACCAGCTGCAAATTCACAGGACCATCTAGCCAACATTTTTCCAATCTTGACCTTGTGAGAGATCTTGCCAAATGCTTTATTGAGATCAAAGTACTGTACAATGACAGTATGTCCTTGGCCTGCTAATTAGTGGGAGGGAGGGAGGGAGGGAGGTAAAAGAAAGGAAGGAAAGAAGAAAGAAAGAAGGAAGGAAGGAAGGAAGGAAGTTTCAAACCCATTCTGGCTCCTGATATTAGCAGAGTTCTTTCCAAAACATTTGCAGACCTGCTGGTTGACAATCTGTTCCAAAAGAGACTTTAGCTTAAGTTCAAAGCTATGGGGGAGGCAGTAGAGAACTGAATTAAGTATGTTGCTTTAGACAAAAAATGCATGATAGATCCCGCCCCCCAAAAAAGCCCTATTTAAATCAAGAAATGTAGACAATGTGTCCAACTGCAGGAAAAGTCATATTTTAATGATTAAAATGGCATATCATAGATCACTTCATTCCTACACAAGCTCCTTTTTCACTTTTGTTCTCTAAGGACCAAAAGTTTTCAAATGGGAAAAACCAAAAGTGGAATTTCCTGCTGTATTTAAAAAAAAAAACAGCTGGAAATTCACTTCACAGTATATCAAATTTTGTATTCTCCGTTACAACTTAACATGAATTTAATCCTTACAGCATCTGTTACTTGGTGAGCTTTGATACAGATAATCAAGTAGAAACAACTCAAGAGAAAATCTAAATGAAAGTTAAATAATTTAAACCTTTTCAAACACAGTGCATATTAATGCATAGGCATCAGATGAACTAGAAAAGATATCTTTAACATTTTGGAATCATATCAATGTGTAAAATTATGTTTAGACCTTACACCAGATAAATAATTATGTCTATAATCCCTGGAGTGTTGGTTGCTAATGTAACAAAATTGATAGAGAACATTTTACGGTATCAAAATATAAAACACATTTCTATTCAAATGGAAAAGTGATTTTTATAGTCATTCTATATAAGATCATGTAATGTTTCCAAATAATAACTTGGATAAGTATAAAGTTAAGCCAGGCTTCTCCTAAACATGAATCCAAATGAACAGATGCTCAGATATGAAAACCCTATAAAAGCAGCCCAATCCATCTCATATCACACTCCCTGGGAAACGCATGCACAAAGGTTTTCTTATTATCTGGTTCTGCCTACTGCCGTGTTCTTTTTACCAAATTCACCAGGATTACTCACACAGTACACTCTCTTAAAACCCTTTTGTTGCTTTATTTGACTCTCATTTGCTAAGCCTCATCAGAAGCACACCAAGAAAACCGAATGCCATATTCTTAAAGCTATTCTTTTAGGGTTGTAGGCCTTAAAATATCAGAATTAGACAACTAGACTCAAGGACAGGTTTTTCCCCAATGACATCACTCTGCTAAACAACTAATTCCCATAACACTGTCAGACTATTTAAAAAGGCAGTATTGCCCTCATTATTCTCATCTTCCCTATCACCTGTCTCCTTATGACTATAACTTATTGTTTGTATCTTACGATTTAAATTGTTTAATTAGTATCTTAGTATGAATGTTGATTGCTTATTTAGTATTCATGACTATCACTAAATGTTCTATCCAGAGGTGAAATCCAAAATTTTTCTCTACCAGTTCTGTGGGCGTGGCTTGGTGGGCATGGTAGGGGAAGGATATTGCAAAATCTCCATTCCCACTCCACTCCAGGGGAAGCATACTGCAAAATCTCCATTCCCTCCCCTCCCCTCCTGGGGGAAGGATATTGGAAAATCTCCATTCCCACCCCACTCTGTGGCCAGCCAGAGGTAGTATTTGCTGGTTCTCTAAACTATTCAAAATTTCCGCTACCGGTTCTCCAGAACCTGTTAGAACCTGCTGGATTTCACCCCTGATTGTATCCAACATTTTATGATGAATGTATTTTACAATGACAATGTTAATGATCTATCATAGGGGTGTCAAACTCGATTTCATTGAGAGCTGTATCAGGGTTGGGTTTGACCTCAGAGGGCTGGAGTGGGTGTGGCCAGCTCAACATCATTCATGTCGGAAACACCTATGATGGCCCAAGCGCTCTGCCAGAGAAAACAGGCTCCTGAGCTCCGTTTTTGGCTGCGATGGCCTCCTGCAACCATCTGCCAGCAAAAATGGAGCTGCTAAGCTACGTTTTCGCTAGCAGAGGAACCATGGGCTGGTCCTTCGCTGTTTCTAGGGCAGCCGCTTGGGACAGTTCTAAGGACCACATGGGCTGTTTCCGGCCCCCGGGCCTTGAGTTTGACACCCCTGATCTACCACTATTGTTGTATGTACATTGACAGCTTTCACACTGGAAACGAATTCCTTGTGTCTAATCACACTTGGCCAATAAAGAATTGAATTGAATTCTATTCTATAAATTTACTTTTTTAAAAAGCATGTACCTGTGGCCATGACAGTGTTATCCTTCCCTTGGGTAAACACCACGACCCGCTGTCTTTTCTGATTTGCTTTTTTCAGCGCCTGAGTCTTTCGAGCGATCTCTTCAATGTCCTCCGTCTTGGAAGAGCAAAAGGGAAAGAGAGAGAGAGAAAAAAGAAGAATCTTGAAAGCAGCAGCATTGAGTAATCAAAGACAGATCATAAACTTTTCAACAGATTGCAGAGGGATTATTTTTAGTTGAACATGAATGTGGAGCACTGATGTCAGAATGAAATCACAGCTTGACAAGCTACTTTGATTAGAACAAATTAGTTTCTCCACGATCGAAATTATCACCGAACGGGGGGATGAGGAGAAATAAGACTGTTGGGCAGTTATTTTTCATTTAATTTGCCTGGCTAGTAGCAGTGGGAAACGGATAGTTTGATATGATTGCTGGGGCAGAGGTGAAGTTAAAAGCCGCCTCTGTCGCCTTGGCCCTCTTTTGCAGATTCCCAAGACCACCTTCATCCAATTTATACCAACAAGATCAAAATCTGCCCCAAACCAAGTCAAAGGAAAATTCTTTTGAGGTTCTTTCCTCCTCATATTTCCCTTCCTTCCTATGGGAAGAATTTGAAGACACCTCCAAATATCAACCTCCTCATCATTTCTGGAGCAGCTCTTACTATCCGTCTCAACCTTTCCATTATCTAACTGTATGGACCCAGAAGAGGAGAATTCCATGGCTTCAGCAATTTCTCTACATCCCAGGAAATAAGAAGCTTCAAAAAAGCCCAATGGCTTTTCAAGAGCCAGAGTCACAGGGATCTCTGTAGGGGCAGGGCCTGTATCCCTCTCTTTATCCCTCTTTTTCTGGTTTATAGATCACTAAACTGACCTTAAGTGGCTTATATTCCATGTAAAGAATGTAATTCTTCTTAAGGTCTTCCATGGCCACAGACTGATACTATCAGAGTAGTTCTCGTAGAGAGAGCTAACTCAAGCTTCTTGTACATAATTCTCCAAGAAGATGGATTCTATCTAGGAACCCAGAATTGCTGAAGGGTCATCCACTATCTGTAAATACCAGTCAACACCACTTCGTGGGAGTCCTCAGACAAACATCATTAAGGTCAAAGCTATCTGTCCTTATCTTACTTGAAGAATTTGGAAGTGGTCTTTTCTCATAGCAAATTCCTGAATTCAATTTACAGGTTGATTTAACGCCCCCCCCTTTCCTTATGACTGTATTACCCAAATTATACCGAAATGCTGAATTACTAGAGTGCTCCATACAATACAACAAGCTATGCCTCCTTTTTAAAAATGTTATGCTAAACAAAACTCTACTCAATTCTTCAGGTTCAATTATGTATATAAAGGCTAGTTACAACCACATTGACCTGCCCTGAAAAAAAATACACACTTTCATACGTTTCTCTCTGGACATCTCACTTTCAAAAGGCCCTTTTAGCCACAATGATGCTCTCCCATCATCTTATTATTCTCTGGTATTGTTATTCTTTTTAACAATAACTGTATCTTTTTGCTCAACATTTCTTTCCGAATGACATTTTGTAGGAGATTACATTTTTCAAAGTAATGAGAAAGGGGTTTTTTTGCACATTAAAAGAAAGTTCTTGCTTAGAAAACTGAAAAAATAGCTACGGGACCTTTTTAAAAATCTGTAAGAACATTAGGAAAGATAACTTCATGATTCATGCTGAAATTGTTTTGCTTCAAAAAATACTTCCAGGATGGCTTCCCCATACGATTTGGGGACTTCTACTTAAATATAAAACATTTAGTCTTTTGGTTAAGAAAAACAGCTCTCATCTTATAAAGAATAGGTATTATTTAGTTCAGAGTTTCTAAGGCTTTAGCGCAACCATTAAAACTTTTACAGTTTCTAATACAGTTCCCACATCAATGTCACTTAAAAAGCCTTGTTCCATCTTAGTTTTCCTTTCAGTTTGTACTCTAATTCAGTCAATGGTGGTAAACTTTTAATTAATTGAAATTAAATCATTGAATTTAATTTTTAATTTTTGTTAATCCACTTTGCAGATATCCTGATGAAGGAGAAAAAATATAAATGGCCTTCTAGATGGATCAAAATGAAATAGATTCAGTACTGGTCAGCAATGGAAGAGAATCAAGCGAGACAGATTTAGGATGTTAAAAATTACGTTGGAAAATATTTCAAAAACCGCTAAGGGAAAAGGTAAGCATGATTTTGTAATTCTGTGTGAATTTAAATCAGACTTGTTCCACATTCCTAACTCAAGGGAAAAATGAAAATATACACCACCTGCGCTTTTCTTTGATTAAATTATGTTAATGTTAAGCTAGGTTATACAAAAATCTAATTGAAGAAAAGAAAAGTTTTCCCGCAGCCTTGGTTTCATAGAAGTGTCCATCGCAATTCAGAATAGACCATGAAACAACAAAGCCTACAGCTTAAAACACGTAAGGGACAGAGGGGCATGTTTTCGTGTTATCTTGAAGCAATTTAAATTGGGGACACATACACTCTTCAGATGTTCCTCCCTAACCTTTCCTTTGTACTTGAACAAGCGCAGACGAAAGGCACAGACTGGCCTACGGGGTCTCCCAGCTGTTGAGGCCTGATCAATGCAAAGGGGATCCCTTGCTTTCCATTTGTCTTATGAACAACCCCTTTGAGAAGGGAGTAAAGCAAATTAATCTAAAGAGGGTGTTGTTATTGCACTTACTACCAGACCATAAAGATCTAAAAGAAATTGGTTGTTAACATTATTGTGTTTGGGGCAGCCCCCATGTCCTATAATTACTAATTCCTTGGATCAAATTGTTTGGATGTAGCACCCACCCACCCACATCTCTAGAAACAGAGACTCTTTCACAAGGAGGCAGTTGACAGGCTGAACAAAAGATGGGAGCTTCTGTGTGTGTGCGTGCGCGTGTGTGTGCGCGCGTATGTTAAGAGGCGGACCCAGATGGAGGAGAAAAAAAACAAAACAGCCGCTGGACAGGTTAACAAAAGAACAGCCCACTCCCCAGAGAGGCTGGGGGACTCCCGCTAATCAGCTGTTAACAATTCCACACGCCAAAGCATTTGCATCGGGATAATCGGTGTTCAGCACAGGTCCAGGTTACTCAAAATGGCATTCTGTTCCTGAATTCTGCCTTGCTCGGCCCTGGCTTTTTCACGGCGGATCTTTATATAAGAGTGTAATTCAGCTAATGAGGTGGCTTTTTAGCGGAATCGGCTGGCAGGTTCCGTATCTGCAGAGGCAGCTTGAAGCTGCGCCCAGCCTCTCAGCTTCCCGAGAGGCTTTTCAAAATTCAATAAATAACATCTGTAGGCGATGTTGGGTGCAGACCTCGCAGAGTGCGTCATAACACTGAGCTGGCAGAACAAAGAAACCATGACGACTGCCAAGTCTCTATGGCAACCGCAGCGAAGCTTGGAGAGGATAATAGCACATCAATCACTGTCCAAAAGAACTTCATTATCAGCAACGAAAAAAGAAAAACCCTTTAGAATCTGTTTAGCGTGTAATGTAGGCTTACTCACCTCAAAGCCTTGCTCTCGAGCAAAAGAGGCAGCTTCCTGAAATAATAATAACAATAATAATAATTAAAAAGCAGCAGTTAATTATAAAGTGCTAGATAATAAAGAAATAACATATTTGGAAGGTGCTTCAGGTGACTGTCTCCTTTTACAGAGTTATCTTAATCTGGCTGCGGCAAACCCTTCAGTTACCTGCATTGAAATGACCCTTAGGTGCAAGGACATGTCAACGCCTTTCACGCATGTTGGAAATAAAATGCAGGTTTTCCCCTTCATGGGCAACGTCAGGATGGACAAGTAGGATTAACCACGTTCATCATGGCTAATCATAGCAATGTTGCTTCCCAGCAACTGTAGCTGAGAATTTGCGTTAGATGCAACCCGAAGTTGCAACTGTGGCTTAAATCAACTTGACCTTACGCAGTTTAGAGTCACAATCTGATCTCGTATCGTCAGTACGGTATGAGTTTGGCTGACAGCAACCACGTTGGGCGAATGACCGTGGGATGACAGCACAAATCAAGGAAGATGACCTTTCATGTCCAAATATTTGTAGCTGTGATCCAGGACAACGTGTCCCTGCTCAAGGCTTCAAGCTCATATTGCAGAGAAAAATACCCGCTGTGGAGTTACGGATAAAGCCATGCAATGGAAAAGTGCTCTCGCTAGATAGTTAAACATCCAACAGTGATGGCAGGAGCAACAAATTTAGCAAACTTTCCTAGAGATTTTTGGAGTGCTATGTTTAAACATTTCGAGATATCCTCCTGAATGGAAACTGCTCCCTTGGAATCTCCTTCAGTGCATAAGAATTCCCAGGTTGTCAAGTCAAGAAGGTGACACAGGTGCCAGCAATCAAAACATTGTGATGTTGTTTCCAGAAGAAGAAAATAAACGTGAAAGCTTCCACACAGATTGTCTCTGTACACCAGGGGGATCAAACTCGATTTCATTGAGGGCCACATCAGGGTTATATTTGACCTCGGAGGTCGGGGGGGGGGACATGGTCATGGTGGGCGTGGCTGGGGTGGGTGTGGTCATGGTGGGCATTTGACACAGGCTCAAGATGTGCTTTTTTCCTTCTCTTCTTTCTGTCCACAGTACTCCCCAGCCTCCAGAAGCACTCTGCTGGCCAAAAACGGGCCATGTGGAGGCCCCACGAGGCCTGTTTTTGGCCAGCAGAGTGCTTCTGGAGGCTGGGAAGGCCAAAAATGGGCCATGTGGGGGCCACCTATGGCCCCTACATAGCCCGTTTTGGCCGGCAGAGGTACCGTGGGCCAGTCCTTTGATATTTCCAGACCAGCCCCGTGGGCCAGATTCGACCCGCAGGCCTTGAGTTTGGCACCCCTGCTGTACACAAATGTTTTGCCTAAGATGCAAATGCATGCGAGTCCCCCTCCCTCTAGAAATACCAGCACTCCAAAATCTAACTGTGACCTATGATTAGGAGTCCATCCAACCAAGGATGACTACTCTATTCTCTACTGGTTGAGAAAGCAGGTTTCTCTTGTTTTAAAATAAAAAAGATTTTAAAAACTAGAGAAATGTAGAAGATGAAAGAGAAAAAGGATATTATAAAAGGGCAAAAGTGAAAGGCAACAACAAAAACAACAAAAAAAGAAAAATATCTAAAGAAGCAACTTCTGGTTATGAAAACGGGTCTCTTGACCAACCAATGGCTTAGAGAACATAAGCAGCTCCTCTCAGCCCCAGCCATTGTAACAAATAATTAGGGTTGATGGGAATTGATCAAAGAACTAATCAATGGGCCAAAGAAGTATATTCAATATATGCAGAGTATTGATATCTTTCCTGCATAATCCCCATTTAATGAAATAAATAGCTTTAGGCAAAATAATTGCTTTCTCATCATCCCTCATGGTACACAAGCACAATATATACACAACGTCACCACATGCCTTTGATAAAATATAATGTGGAGACATCCCTGTTGTCCCTTCCTAAAATCCTCCTTTTATTTTTGCCACTTCGGAAATTCTCATAATTGAAATTGCAACCTTCCAATACAAAAAACCCCGAAACAACAACAACAACAATATAAAACCAGTTAATTAGCAACATTAATTAGGACATTAAAAATGGATTGTGAAGTTGCAACTTTCTATACAACTACACTCAAGGAGTGCATAATGTGCACTGTAGAAATAGCATGTAGAGAGTGAGCAATGCTGAACTGCTTTCTGTCTTGTAGAGATTCTCCGTCATCCAGGTCATGGTTGTCCCCAAGGTGCTTTTTCAGGAGGCAACTGGACTTCCTTGTTTTTTCTTTGAAGACTTTTCGCTTCTCATCCAAGAAGCTTTTTCAGAGCTAAAGAAGCTTCTTGGATGAGAAACGAAATGTCTTCAAAGAAAAAACAAGAAAGTCCAGTTGCCTCCTGAAAGCGCCTCAGAGGGAGACTCAAGCTGCAATATAAGGATACCTGCAAGAGGGACCTAAAGGCCCTGGGAATGGACATTAACAACTGGGAACTTTGACCTCCGATCGTTCAGCTTGGAGGCTAAAGATGTAGCATGGCCTTCTCCAATTCGAAGAGACGCTTGTTCGGCAGGCTGAGGCAAAGAGGCAGTCCCAGAACCAGCGAAATCTGAGGGCTGGACAGGGGACAGAATGTATCTGCCCTCAGTGTGGAAGGGATTGCCACTCTTGAATTGGCCTTTTTAGTCACACTAGATGCTGTTTCAGGACCTCTTTCCAGAGCACGATACCATAGTCTCTTGAGACTGAAGGATGCCAATGATGGATGAACAGCATTAGAATCTAAATATTCTAAAGCTCTGATATCTTCGGAAATAATTCTGTTAGTTAGAAAGTTATTGAAAGTTATCTAATTAAAAAAAGAAATTCAGTCCCATGCCAAATTGACTTGATTGGGAAACCCAACTTTGAAAGCTGAGGGGGGGGAAAAATGACAATATGGAATAATGGGATGAATAGTGAGGTATAGATTTTGGACCAACTGACCGATGATGAAGATGAATTTTTAAGATACTCTGTGTTAAAAGGTAAGTATCATTTATCCGGTATAACCCAATGGAAATATTTACAATTGCAATATTTGCTAACAACATTGGACCATCAGCACTTTCAACTTCTGAAACACCTGAGATACTAGAACAACTTGTTAAATCTTTTAAAATGAAAAAAAACCACCCACTATTCGTTTTTATAGATACTTGTTATAATAAATCAATTTGATATGCAGATATTCAGAATTGAGTGGAATTAAAAAATGGAGAAAATGGTGGATTATATAAATATGATTATCTTATCGGTTTCTCCACATTCTCAGCAGCTGCTTCAGGGGAGCCCTCAATCCTCCAGAGAAGATTTCCTGGTATGAAGAACTTCTGTTACTAACTATGCTGGTTGGTCTATTGGAATTACGCTCGCACATTTCTACACTAGCAGAAACTCACTAACAAGGTATTAAAATCTCCTCTGCATTTTCAAAAATGGAGGATCTTCCAAATACCTATTTAGTTTTATCATTCTGAAAAAGAACCTATAATGATGCCATAGATCAGGGGTGTCAAACTGCATTTCTTCAAGGGACGGATCAGCATTTTAATTCGCCTCTGCGGGCCGGCTGGGAGGGAGGGTTGAGACAGGATGGACGCCTCCTGCAACACCCTGCCGGCCAAAATGGGGTGCAGTGGGGCTGTGTGCATTCCCCCGCCCTGTTTTTGGCCTGGACGGCCTCCTGCAGCACTTTGTTGGCCAAAACGGGGCATGGGAGGACCTGAGCGCACTCCGTTTTGGCTGCCAGAGGCATTGCAGGCCAGTCCTTTGCTATTTCCAGGCAGCCCCGTGGGTCAGATTTAAGCACCCCATCGGTCAGAACTGGCCCATGGGCCTTGAGTTTGACACCCCTGCTATAGATGGAAAGCATTACCTATAACAACATAAGGGCCATGAATTATTCTGGGCTTATTTTTCCTTCCAAACCATGGAATTTTCTTTCAGTGGGGATGATATATATTTTATGACTATCCTATTTACCGTATTTTTCGGACTATAAGATACACTTTTTCCCCCCTAAAAGGGGGTGTGTCTTATACACAGAATGTAGCCCCCAGTGGTGGAATTCAAATAATTTAACAACCGGTTCTCTGCCCTAATGATTTCTTCCAATAACCAGTTCACCAAACTGCTCAGAAAGTTAACAACCGGTTCTCCCGAAGTGGTGCGAACTGGCTGAATCCCACCACTGGTAGCCCCGCCCACTGACTGGTCCCCACCCTTTGGTCTCTGCCTCCCAGCAGTTACCTCCTTGCAGCAAGCAAAAACAGCTCCTTTCAGCTTCAGCACAGTCTAATTAGCACAAGTTGATTGGATCGGCCTCCCGACTCTCAGCTGTTTTGCTCTCAGCTGTTTTGCGCAGGGCTCTGCTGCTTGCTGCAAGGAGGTAAACTGCTGGAGCAGATTTTTTTCCCCTTGTGCTAATCAAGCTGTGCTGAAAAAGAAAATGAAAGTAAAGCAAGCTGTTTGCTGCAATGAGGCAAAATTGTTGGGAGGCAGAGGCAGATTTCTTTTTCTTGTTTTCCTCACCAAAAAAGGTAGGTGCATCTTATAGTCCGGTATGTCTTATACTCCGAAAAATACTGCATTTATTACATCGATGTCTATCTCATTGATTCAAAACACTAATATTTTTGTGTTATGTGCCATGTTGAAAACACTGAAAACATGTGAAGACTATCTGGCTTTGATTTCTCTTCTATTATGAATTCCTCAGATGAAGAAAAAGAATCTAATGCAGGGTGGATAACTCTGGCCCCTTTACGATCTGTGGACTTCAACTCCCAGAATTCCTGAGCCAGCATGGAGGACATAGTTGCCCTTTCCTGATCTAATGGGTAGACAGCCTTCTACGGAAGAGAAATCTGACAGCTAAACTCCTTACTACAACCAAAGTGTTGAGCAGTTTCCTGTTAATAAACACTTCTCTCTCTTTCTGAAGGGAACACAGTATTAGAGACATTAGTTGAGGGTCAAGGCCAAGAAACAGATGATAGATAGCTGAAGAGAACATCTCAGACATATCAATGTTTTTTGTAATTCTGGAAAAGAGGATAAGCCAACTTTTTTCTTCATTCTTCTTGACCAGGAACTGTTGTGGCTTGCCAGCAGCCTGAGGAGCTGGCAGCGGAGTTGGATAGCGATGAGGCTGAGGTAGAACAGGGGCCAGTCCTAGAGGCTGGAGAAGGCCCGGATGAGGGCTCTGCGTCAGAGGCAGAGATGGGGCCAGGGCCATTTGGGAGTGATGTGCAGACTCCGGAGCCTCCAGAGGCTGACAGTAGAGAGGCAGAGGAACAGGAGGAGCCTGTTCCTAGCGCACGTATGAGAAGAGCTGCCAGAAGGCAAGAGCAGCTACAGCAAAGATTAGGGCCAAGAGATGACTGGCCCCTCCCATAAGGCTTAAAAGACAGCAACGGCTCTTGGGCTCTTTGTCGGAAAACAATGTTGATAGACTTGTTCTTGTCTTGCTGCACTTATCTCTGGTCGGCGTCTTCTACTTCTGAACTTTTGCCAAGAGAAGCCTTTGGCAGTTTGCCTAATTATACCAAGGTTGGTGATTAGACTGAAGAATTTGTGTTAAGAAGAATTTGTTTTAATTTAGTTTGGACTATGCTGAGAATGAGTTAATTCTCAGCTGTTCTAATAAAGTCTGTTTGTTTTGGAACTGTTTTCATCTAATAATACCTATTTGGGCCTGGGTCACAACTGTAACCAACCAGAACAGTAGTGAAATTGTATATATGTATGTCTATGGAGATTCTCAATTATCTGGGTCATGGTTGTCTCAAAGGTGCTCTCCAAAAGTCAGCTGGACTTTCTTGGGTTTTTAAAACAAAACAAAACAAAACAAAACATTTCACTACTCATCCAAGAAGCTTCTTCAGTTCTCAACTGAGGAAGCTTCTTGGATGAGAAGTGAAACGTTTTCAAGGAAAGAACAAGAAAGTCCAGTTGTCTTTTGGAAAGGACCTTTGGGTGTATATATGTATTAATATGTATTATGCATGCATCAGCGGTGGTATTCAGCCGGTTCTATCCAGTTCGGGTGAACCAGTAGCGGCGGCTGCAGGAGGCTCCGCCCACCCACCTGGATATCATCATGTCCTGTTTGATAAGTGACTCTCACCCCTGGCATGCATGCGTGTGTATGTGTAGGCTCTTTAACGAATCTGAATTTTGTTTGGACTATACTCTCTTATGCTCCAAGGTCATTTTCAACTTTCTGGATATATTTAATTTTTATCCCACCTTTATATTACTTTATAAATAACTCAAGGGCTTCAAACATACCTAATATGCCTTCTTCCTCCTGTTTTCCCCACAACATCCAAACTGTAAGATGAGTTGGGCTAAGAGAGAGGGACTGGCCCAAAGTCACCCAGCTGGCTTTTGTGTCTAAGGCAGGACAATATCTCTATAGTTCTGGACCATGGATAAATTCCCAAATATCTTATATACTGCCACTGAAATATACATGTCCTTTGAAGCGAGTATTGATTCTTGACTATTATTTCCTCACTCTTGTTCTATCTGGCATAATTTCTGGACTGAAGCATGAATTCGTAGGTAAGCATCGTTTAATAATATACTTTTTCAGAAGTATCTGACTGATTTCCCTAAACGTAAAGTGCTCAATAAGTGATGAAAAGGTGATGACTGGAGAAAGTAGAACAAGCTGTTAACATGCATCAAGCTGTCAGAGGATGAATCAACTCAGAGGCAGTGGTGGCAACTCCAGAAACACCACTAACCCAAAAAGGATATGCAGGAAGTTTTCAGATCTCTTTAGATCCCAGATAAACAATATCTGCCTCTAATCAAAACATAGCTGGGCATTTTTCAAGCTAACTTTCTTCTGACTCAGTACTGGACTTTCTCCAACTTCTCAACTGCAGAGATTGGAATTAAATTCCATCATCAATTCATCAAAGAGTTGGAATGAAGATGCAGCAACAGAAGCTTGCTTTCATTATTCCAGCTTCACAAAACTCAGCTTTAATTGTTTCAAATTTGTGTTATCTTTGTTTATGTTCTAAGATAATCTTTGGAACTCCAGATTAGCCAATTAATGCATCTGATTTACAATTTGACTCAAATGTATCTTACTCTTCACTCCATCTTGATTTCAAGACACTGACTACTGGGATCTTAATGAAATTCTGACCTGCAGTTCTAAGCCATACATTGCTTCAAGATAAAATAACTGAAACAAGAAAATGAACATTACACTCACAATTGGCACACTACTGGAAATGGATCCCTTGACAGATTCAATCTACCATTTTTAAACCATCTCCATAATATCTGTGACCCTAACTGGAAATGGTAAGGCTTCACCAGATAGCATGTAGCAATAGCACTTAGACTTATATACTGCTTCACAGTACTTTACAGCCCTCTCTAAACAGTTTATAGTCAGCTTATTGCCCCCAACTATCTGGGTCGTCATTTTAGACCTCGGAAGGATGGAAGGTTGAGTCAACCTTGAGCCGATAAGATTCAAACTGCCGAACTGCTGCTAGCTGGCAGTCAGCAAAAGTAGCCTGCAGTACTGCATTCTAACCACTGCGCCACCACGGCTCTTGTGTTGTTTCCAGCTTTCCTGGCATAACATCCCCAGCAAAAGGATCTCAGGCCTAAAATCTTCCAGACAAAGGTTCTGGATTTTGTCAATCCAATACTACATAGCCCTTTTCTGCATGATTCTGATATATTTCTAAACTAGATGAGGCTTGTACGATATACAGAAGCCTTTGTAAAACTTGTCATGGTGAGTCATTCCAGAAGGCACTTCGGAGACAATGCTACCTAGTTGATGGTTACAGGACTAACTTGTGACTTGTCCAATATCTGAACTAGAATAAAATGGAAGCTTTAATGTCATTTCTAGGAGGCTCTGGTGCAGGGGTGTCAAACTCAATTTCATTGAGGGCTGCATCAGGGTTGTTTTTGACCTCTGGGGGCCGGGGTGGGCGTGGCCAGCTCTACGTCTCTCGTGTTGGGGGCACCAGTGGGTGGCCTGAATGCTCTGCTAGTGAAAAAGGGCTCCTGGGCTCTGTTTTTGGCTGCCCTGGCCTCCTGCAACCCTTTGCCTGCCAGTGAAAATGGATCTGGCCTGTGGGGCCACCCTGGAAACAGTGAAGGACCAGCCCACGGTGCCTCTGTCAGTGAAAACGGAGTTCGGGGGGGTTGCAGCAGGCCGTCGCAGCCGGAAATAGAGCTTGCGAGGGCCGTGCGCGGTTCTCCTGAGCTCTGTTTTCGTTGGCAAAGGGTTTCAGGAGGCTGGGGCAGCCAAAAACGAAGCTTGGGAGCCTGTTTTCGCTGGCAGAAGCACCATGGGCTGGTCCTTCACTGTTTCCAGGGCTGCCCCATAGGCCAGATCTGGTCCCCAGGCCGTGAGATTGATACTCCTGCTCTGGTGGATAGGTTCTGCATGTGGCTCATTTGCTTCTGCCTTGCAATCATCATCTGGAGCGCTGGGATTTGATGCCCTGAATTAATATAGGATTAAAATCCAGCACTTATAATTTCCACTGCTCCTCCTGGAAGAACTAATGCATTTGGATGGAGCTGGTCTTCACCTTACACTCAGGGAAAAAACAACAACACATTAAAGACAAAAATGTTGGGGAAAAGTCTAATACATAAATAGAAAAATATATTAAGGGGCCTAAAATGTTTTTTTCACACATCCCCCCCCAGACCTGTCCAGCATCACTGAAAAGGGTTCAAGACAATACAGGAGAATTTATATAATTATCAAGATTATGTACTCTCTTTTAATGTTAATCGAGTGGGGAGTGTTATTAAGAGACACAGAGTGAGCAACATAATCGAGGATATTACCCCTGGTATCACTTTCAAGTTTAACACACCATGAAAAATCATTAAAAGAGGTTTAGAAACTCTTTATCTGTGCTTTTGTTATGCGGCTAGAAGAGGTGTGGCAGGTCTAATTACTTGCTTAGGACTCTTTGGGAAGATTTATAATGGCTACAGGCTAAATAGGTGCTGCAAAAGTAACTTAGGATCTGTCTAGTGACGCAAAAATGATAGGTCTCATTTTTAATTGATTTCCTAGATAAGATTGTTTAATACCAGAACTGTCACTGTTGGAGAAGATTTAATGAAATGCTCAAATGCTCAATTCTAAATAAGGCAGATTTTTTTTTAAAAAAAACCAATGAGGCGGCCAAAAGAACATGTGATACAGTAACAGCTCTCTTAAACATGATCTACTTGAGGTAGCTTAAATCCAAGCATACAAAAACACACAGGCATCTCCCGTACTGCTGTTCTTGTTCCTGAATTGATCTACTTAGAATACGCTTTCTTGAAAAATAGGTGATGATTTCTCTTTCAATTGTTTTTTTTCCTGATCATGCACCAGTTACTCTGCTTTTTAATACAAATTCTAATCCAGGGATAGCCTGACAGATTAAGTGGTCCAATACTTTAATGGATTAAGATTAATTAATATTAATTAAAGCCATTGAAGATGTTGTGTTGCCAATACCTTGGAAAGAATTTTAATGAGGAAAGCATTGATCCCTCTCCTAATTTGCTAGAAGACGATACTTAGTCTGGGAAGCTAAGCAGAGTTAGGTCTGGTTAGTTGCATAGGAGGCTTTTCAGAATTCCTACCAGTATTAGTTAAAAAGTCAAGGTGATAAACCTCACAGCAAAAACCTCACAGTTACTAGTATCTTCTAGTAAAAGAAGATTTGTTGCTAGACTCATAACATCAGATCTACCATCTTCAGCTTTGGTGGCATCCTGCCATGAAATGCCAGGGGGAAGTGGGGGGAGGGGGGCAAAGGAATATAGAGTAGTAGTCTGGGAACAGAAAGACAAATGGCGAAGGGGGGTGGGGGGGAGGAGAGAGACATTCCCGACAGAAACCAGAAGTGGCAGGACCAGATCAAATTGGTCTTCAAGGCCACCCAGGATGAGAACAGAACCACCACACAGTTCCCAAAACATCTAGCTGGCCTGCTATTGGACACTGATTGACTGGTCAAAGGGGGGAGGACCAGGGAACGGGGGGGGGGGGTTGTAACCTTTGTGTGGGAATACTCAGATCTAGCATTTCTTTCCCTGCAACCTTTGTAAAAGAACCTATCACTTCAACCAAATAAAATAAATAAATAAATGAAGTTGAGGGTCTTTCTTTCCTAAAGACCTGAGCTGAGGCAGGCCTGACACATAGAATCATAGAGTTGGAAGGGACTTCAGAAGTCTTCTAGTCCAATTCCTGCCGAAGACAGGAGTCCTTACTCTATCATAGACAAACTAGATCTTTTCTTGAAAAACTCCAGCAATGGAGTATCCAAGATTTCGGCAGGCAAGATGTTCCACTGGTTAACTGTTCTCACTACTAGTAAATTTTTATTTCCAGATTGGATCTTCCTGGGTGAGCTTCTATCCATTGCTTTTTGTCCTGTTCTCTGGTTCTTTGGAGAATAAGTGGATCCCCTCTTCCCTGTGACAGCCATTCAAGTATTAGAAGACTGTTATCATTATCTCTCCTGAGCCTTTTTTTCATTAGATTAAATACACCTAGTTACCTCGGCCGTTCATTGTACAATTTAGTCTTCAGACCTGTTATCATCTTTATGACTCCTCTCTCTACTTTTTCTAGGGCTTCAGCATCTTTTTTGAATGGTTGTGACCAGAACTGGATGCAATATTCCAAGAGTGGAGTATAGACACACCAGTATATAGTAGTATTATTAGTTCTTGTGATCTTGATGCTATCCCTCTTTTGATGCAGTCCAGGACTGTATTGGCTTTTTTGGCAGCTCCAGCACACTGCTGGTTCACATTTAAATGGTGGTCCATGTTCTGACCTAGGCTTCCTGAGAAAACATATATCACGATTTTAGTCCCAAAAACCTCTTTTATTGAGACAGATGTGAATTATGGTCATTCACAGCCTGTAATGATTCACAAGCAGTCTATGAAGATTCCGAGAGACGTCTGTTCAAGTTGACAGTGTCTTTCAGGGTAATGTTGATAAGCACCCACCTTTATCTCTCTTGAAATGCTGCCAGAGACCTAATTGTCAATTAGTTTTGCAAGGCCAAACAGAGCACAGAGTCAAACGGACTTCTCAGAGCTTGAATTGACTATATGAACTAATTGCTTCCTGCAAAGGCTCACGTCTGTTTGTTCCTCTTTTATGTCTTATGGGAGAGGCCAATCAGCTCCAAGCCTTACTCCCGAGTAACCCTTTTTTTTCTTATTTGTTCTTGCCTTCTGGCAGCTCTGCACATGTGCACACTGGGAACAGGCTCACACTGTTCTGCCTCGCTGCTGTCAGATTCCGGAGGCAGCACATAACTACCAGATGGCCCTGGCCCCCTCTCTGCCTCTGACGCAGAGCCCTCATCTAAGCCTTCCCCAGACTCCAGGACTGGCTGTTGTGACCCTGGCGGCTGATTTATCTTCGCATGCTGAGTCAGAGGATGATTATGGAGGAGGAGGAGGAGGAAGCTGTCACGAGCTATGTGCCGGAGGGGCCATCTTCACTGGTGAGTCAGCAAGAACTGACAGTTGCTGACGTGCCTCTGGACCCCAGCCAAATTGAGGAGGAAACAGAGGCTGGTAATGCCGAGGGGGAGCCCCTATTGGATGCAAGAGAGAGACATAGGAGGCGTCGCAGAGAACAGCTATTGCCACGTCCCAAGAGGTGTGGTCAGGAGATGTAGGGCCACACCCTACAAAGTATAAAAGGGATGTGATGAGCTGGAAAGGCGTTGTGAACAATTTGTTGGCATTTTGGATGCAGTGGATTTACAACTGTTGGTTTGGAGTTTTTTGATAAGAGTCTGCATTCCTGCATTAACCTGCTGGCCGTCTGCCAAGACCTTTGGAACATTGCCCGGTAACTATTGGACTGATATACACTTTGGAAGAGAACTATTTATTAAAGGGCCAGCTTCATTCTCTCTGGCCTGCGTTTGTTACTGCCGGGCTATTTGAGCCTCTGCAAGGCCATTCGTGGGAGGGGACAGAACACTGGCCCACATTCCTCCCCAACCTCCTCACTGTCCGTCTCTGCTGCCAGCTCTGCTGACTGCTGGCGGGCCATAACAGTTCAACAAGACACCTACTCCCCACCCATAAATACTATCGCCATGACTGGCTGGGGAATTCTTGAAGTCTGCACATCTTACAGTTGACGAAGTTGAGAAACATTGCTATCAAGAAATCCCAAAATTGTTTCCCTGCAAAAAGATTAAAAAACACTTTATTTCTATGGTGTTTAATTTATAAATATCTCATTGTTTTAAATACATTAACGCCATCAGGTTTTTCCCCCCCGATCGCTCTATTTTGGAAAATGCCTTTTTTTAACCAATCCTTTCTAATTTCCTTTCCGTGGGATTTAGTCAATTTAACAATGCTTTTATTACTCTAACACTGAAGGTGCCCTTATTACACCAACATTACTCAGCCGCTTCCCTGGGGAAGCTGAAATGGCATGATCTTAGAAATTACAGCACATGCATTCAGTTTCATATTGTGATATTTCTGATAGGGCTTTTAAAAAAATATGCACTTCCTTCTCGATTACAAAAAAAGGAAAGACTTTTTGGCAATAAACTCAGCTTCTAGCTATTTTCTTTTAGGTCTGTCTGCAGTCAAAAACACAGTGTGCAAGTAAATTATTGGTGGAGATTACAGATACTCAATAGCAATCAGTTTGGCTGTGTTTCTTAAGATTTTTTTTTAAAAAACCCCTAATCTATAGAAGTATCATTTAATGTTGGCTAGAGTGCACAGAATAAACTATGCATGCTCAATTAATTGCTAGCTAGACTTCAGAGGGAAAATGCATTTATATTCATATCTAGCTGTGATGTGATAAGACCAGAGAAACTGAAGGGCATAATAGCTCACTTTAATGATGGTGGAGATCGTTCTCGGATACATTCACACAACTAGAAAAAAATGGATTTTATTGGAAAAATAATAATTTAGAGAAGTCTGTGCATGCATGCATGCGTGAGTGCATGCATGCATGTAAGAGAGAATGTAAAAAAGACATCAGAATGTCTTAATCATATATACTAGCTATTGTTTTGCACAAATATCTTCCAAATAATAAACATAGTTAGCTAATAATTTCAGAGAAACTTTTTATGGTTCCTCTCACCAGGATGGCAGAAAGACACATTGAAAAGACAGCGTTTTAGGCCTTATCTACACAGATGAGAAAAGTATTAAACTAGCAGAATTGGAAGATGTTTAGAAAGCTTCTGTCTTGGTTTTAAGATCACATAAGAATCGCAACAAAGATTCTGCCTAATTGATGTTAACGGCCTTCCACAGGGCAGGCCATGACCCAGTGTAAAATCATCCAGGCTGTGGCAAAAAACTTCCAGCTGGCTTCAAAATGCCAGAACATACTCAGCAGGTGAACACGTACAGGCTAAAAAGATGTATGTCTAGGCATTCATTGGCATGATTTCATTCTTTCCTCTAGAAATCCTGCCACTAAATTGTTATCTGCAAAAGCTTTTTATAATTAGCTTCATTTAATAAAATATTTAACATGGAGTGCTGGAGTCCCATCAACTCTGACGCTCTACTCCAAATGGGTAAAACACTCCAGCACTCCGGGGAATCAAAGTAATTGCTAATATATAGAAAACAGTTCAAATACTTTTTGAGTTCCCTCATATTTTTTGGGAAGGGAAGTATATTAAATTATATGCCACAATTTGTATTTTCTTCATGACTTGGCCAATGATATTAGATCTTAGAAAGAGAAAATGAGATGCCTCCAGTTGTAACATACCAAAGAGACAACAAGACATTTTTATGTTTGCCAGTTGATCCCTTTTGCCAACAGATAAGCCAAATACAGCTACGCATTGAGAATAAAGAAAAGATAATGCAGAATATGGACAAACCCATACGCCTTATATATCCCTTGACAGTGCTGAGGAAACCATCCACAAAACGTTGGTTTTTACAGGCAAAGGAATCAGATGGACATGTTCCTCTGGAAGAATATTATTTGTTTATAATAAAATGGAAAAAAATATGTTGACGCGGGGAAAGGTAGGTTAAGTAAAGGTAAAGGTTTCCCTCGCACATATGTACTAGTCATTCCTGACTCTAGAGGGCAGGGCTCATCTCCGTTTCAAAGCCAAAAAGCCAGCGCTGTCCGAATATGTCTCCGTGGTCATGTGGCCAGCATGACTGAATGCCAAAGGAGCACGGAATGCTGTTCCCTTCCCACCAAAGGTGGTCCATATTTTTCTACTTGCATTTTTTATGTGCTTTCGAACTGCTAGTTTGGCAGAAGCTGGGACAAGTAATGGGAGCTCACCCCGTTACGCGGCACTAGGGATTCGAACCGGTGAACTGCCGATCTTTCGATCGACAAGCTTAGCATCTTAGCCACTTATAAACTTTAAAAACTGCTAAATGTTACTGGAGCTATGAAACATACTAGGATCGACATTTACTTCATTCCAGAGAAATATATTTTATTATTTGTTATCAACCTCTTTCTGTTAGTCTGGATTATAGATATCCAGATGTTAATGTAAGAATACAAATTATATTTCTGGGAAACCCTGGAAGTACAGAAGGTCTCCTATTGCATTGCATCGAAAATGCATACGGCATGTTTATGGCTATTTTTCCAGGTTTCCAAGTTCCAAAAACTAAGGTTGTCACAATCAATTATTTTGTGTAGTATAATTACGGTGACCATATTTTTGTGGAAAAAAAATGAGGGACAAGATGAAAAAGGGGCAAAACCTGGAAAAGGCTCATCAGAGTAGATACTTTTGCTTTATAGAGCAAAACCAAGAAACACATTTACAAATATTTGCATATTCAAATAAAAATATATAAATAGAACAACATAGGTAAATTTATTTTAGAAAGAGAAATTTAATTTCCATATTATTCACATAAATATGGAAGACTGACACTAAGCAGTACTGTTTTTATGGTAAAAGTTAAATGACCAACCAACCAATCAATCAATCTAAAGGACAGCTTGCTAAAATAAAGGACTGGCATGTATAATAAAGGACATACGGTCACAAAGTATAACGGAACCAGTGGTGTAAGGTAGACAGACTGCTTTATACAGACTGGGAACATCCAGGTTCAAACTATGTTTACAAATTGTCTTGCGCAGCAACCACTCAAAGTTACAATGACATTGAAAAAAACAACTTTGCACCCAAGGTCTATAACTTTCACAATGTCTCCCTCTTTCATGAGTTTGTCATTATAGTCAGTGTTGTCCTGTTTCTGGCCCATCTCAACCCCTCCTCATAAAACGGAGAGATTGGAGAGGAAGGGATTATAAGTGAGTATGCAGGCACACAATGGGAAATACTCATAGAAAAGAATGGACTAGGGCAGGGGTCAGCAACCTGTGGCTCTGAAGCCGTATGTGGCTCTTTCTCCCCTCTGCTGTGGCTCCGTTACTCAAAATATGTGTCACAACTGCCTGCTGGCATGCAATTTATTAAGCTTTTCAACCCCCGGTAGGCCAACCATGGATAAATCCAAGAAAAGAAAAGCTTCAGAAGAAAACAGAACATTTAATTCAACTACATATGCTAGTTTTGTGGCCGCTCAAGAAATAGTTAGGCACGGGAAGGGTTTTGTGGCTCCGTTTTTTTCTGTGGGAAAAGGGTCCAAATGGCTCTTTGAGTGTTTAAGGTTGCAGATCCCTGGGCTAGAGTACTCAGGGAGCATGAAGTTGGTAGACAAACAGTTGGTGCCAGTACATTACTTTCAATATGTATTCTCCATAGCCTGTCTGCTTACTCTCTTGTAATCTCTTCCTCTCCAATGAAAGTACAAGTTGTCCTTGATTTACAACAGTTCATTTAGAGACTGTTTGAAGTTACAATGGCACTAAAAAAAGTGACTTATGACTATTTTTCATACATGATCATTGCAGCATCCCCATGGTCATGTGATCAAAATTCAGGCTCTTGGGGGACTGATTCATGACGGTGGCAGTGTCCTGGGGTCATGCGATCAATCTCCTTTTGGACCCTTGTGACAAACAAAGTCAACAGGGAAGCCACTTAACAACCGTGTTGGTAACTTAACAACTGCAGTGATTCACTTAGCAACTGTGGCAAGACAGATTGTAAAATAGGTAAAACTCACTTAACAGCTGTCTCACTTAACAATAGAAATTTTGGGCTCAATTGTACATGCAAATAGCAATTCCCTTCTCGCTAATTATCCCAACACTTAGAGTATCCCTTGCAAAGGCTGGGGGAGTGGGGAAAAGCAAAGCCTAGTCATGAGCTTCTTTCTTAATGACTGCTTCATTTAATGACAGAGCTGCTACTCTCAATTGCGGCTACTAAATAAGGACTCTCTGTGCTTGAACATGAACTTTACTGGCTGACTTTGAAGTAGTCATTCTTGTTCAGCCCAAACAGGTGGTGATTGTGGGGATAAAATACACATCAGTTAGCATTACATAATCCTTCCAGAGTACATCATAAAAAGGAAGACTATAAATACAAGTGCATCAAATAAATAATTTTTTGCTCAAATTTTTGACATCATTATAGTTTCTCCTGGAACTTCAAAAAGATCAATTGTCACAGCTGGGATATACAGTAGCTGGGATAGTCATAAAACTCAGCTATTCTGACATCTCATAACTGATGAAATTAATAAAACCCATTACAAAAACTGTATTTTTCCTCGAAACTGGACAATCTGAACTTTCTCTCCAGTCTACCTGTCATATTTTTTCACCTAAAGGTTACTATCAACTTCAAACGTCCCTAGCAACAGGGAACCTTTTAAAAACCAAGGTAAAGCACAAAAAAGGAAATTTTGGGGTTTGAGTGATACAGCTGAATAACATAGGAATTATTTAATAAGAATTAAAAATAATGCAATGCTAATAATTAAAAGTAATAAGAATTTTAAAAGCAAGATAACATGAAACAAAAAAATACAGAGTTACAGCCTTAACAAGTAATAAAATTAGGATTGGATTGAAATGGATTCATTTCAAAAGAACTTTATTAATCATTTCCTTCCATTGTTTCTCCTTTTCTTTTATAGCACATTTAATTTTTGATGGATGGCAATCTATGTCTTTTAGACAGCTTTCCATCAATCATGAAAGCATATGGTTGCAACATGATCATTTTCGAATTTATAATATAGAATTATATCCTGAATGTACACTGTAATCTGATTCCAGAATAGAATCTTTCATTACAAATAAAGGGAACAAACATGAAATGTCAATCAGTCTATCAACTGTTGTTAAAGCAGTAAAGACCCAGATAGAAAATGTTGACTATATATTACATTAAGGCCTACTATTTCTCTTCACATTTAGACAAGCTATTTTAAAAAACACACTTTAATATTTTCTCTCTTCCTAGAAATGCATTGAAGATCCCTCAATATACTTAGCAAGAGATTTTAAAATAGGAATTTAATGTCTTATCTATATGCACTGAACAAAGCTCCTTTTAACTGTACCAAATATAGCAACAATAATAGCACTTAAGACTTACATACCGCTTCAAAGTGCTTTACCTCGTTTGCAGAGTTAGCATATTTGCTCCCACAATTTGTGTCTTCATTTTACTGACCTTGGAAGGATGGAGGGCTGAGTCAACTCTGAGCCAGTCAGGATCGAACTCCAAATATGCTTTGTCTATTGTTTTATTGTGATTTTAAAAAAATAGGTCATTTGTGCAAATTAGAAAATGTCCGAAGGGAATTTCAAAATTCTAAATTTTATTTTCACACTGATGGAGAAAAACTTAATTGGATCAAATCAGAAAATAATTTCTTCTTCAATTATGAAGAACAGATAGTTATTATGGACAGTTATTATGAATTAGCTGCCTGTATACTGTAGGAAGTTAGCACCCACCTCTTTCCTAGGGGAATTAAATATTTTTAGGAAATATTTAAAAAGGCAGAATATTATATTTCCCTGGATGAGAAACGGAGAAGCATGTTTTAAAGCAGCTCCCACCTTCTTGCCCCACACCCTATGTTAATGGGCCAGAGGCAGAAACTCAATCCTTTGTCAAAGGACATCTGTAACACAATGAGACCCATCTAGGATGAAACTCACTACATGGCACGTGGGAAGATTACATCAGCCAGCAAGGCTAGCTAAGACCCCCAGCCCCTGGAAGTCTGACAACCAATCAGGATACTCTTTCGGGGGCCCAGGAAGTTCAAAGCCAGAGAGAGCATAAAACCCGAAAACTCACTATATATCCCCTTTTTCTGTTCAGGAACTCAAGTCATGTGATCCTGTCCACCATTAAACCATCTTTCCAAGCAGTCTCCATGTTTCCAGTGTCTTTTTCCCCACTTGGAGCAGAACCCAGAAGGATATTTCTTCCAACAATACAAAAGGCTTGTAACCCTTTAACTGGAGTTACAGTAGAAGGAACATATTCGTCTGAATTGAGGAGGTCAGTGTAAGAAGTGAGTTGGGGCTGGGATACTATGCGGGAGAAATTCGGTTCACAATCTGTTGGCTCAGTGGTGGTCGGTGATTGAAACTCATAAGGGAATATCTCTCCCGCCGCCTTGAGTTCGGAAGCAGTTCCGTAGGTGAAAGGCGCAGACATTTTGGTGAGGTAGGGACGTTTAGTACTGTAAGGAGCCCCAGACTGCCCCTGAGCGAAGGAGTGGAACATCTGCCAATTTGACCTGAGTTAACAGAATGTGAGGCAACTGGCAGTTGGAACTTTTCAGGTGGGGAGGGGGAGTAGAACCTCTAACTCTTTAGCATCAGAGCGTGTTAATATACTGTATAAGAAATACTAATGATCTGATGGTCATTTTGAAAAATCCTTTCTTAGTGAGTGCCTAGAAGCCAAGAGGTACATATGTGCCAAATTTCAAGTTTGTAGGCTTTACAGTTCTGGAGATTTCGTGATGAGTGAGTGGATTTTGCTTTTATATATATAGATTTCTGAAGTACTTCCCCTGGGAGAAATCACCCAGAATGATGTTATAGTTGGTTAAAGGCTGCTACACTCCCTTATCTTATCTCTTGGCGAGGCCCATCATCTACCAAGGTGAGAAAGGCAATTTTTTTGCTGTATCCCAGAGACAGTGGAGAAATGGCAGTCACATGGACCCACACATTAACGGAGGACTCTTATTTGAATATTCAGTTCATTTTCTCTCTCTCATGAAATCTCTCCCCAATGGATAACCCTCCAATAACGACTGTTTCTACATTGTAATGGACTCAAATCTCCAATGGAAGTTGAGAAAAATTAAGTAAAAAGAAATAAAATGTGTAGCTTCCTCTCGAGGTTTAGGAAATTATATTTGTGAATTATTTTGTAAAATGCACCGCTGCACTGAGATCCGCAAGAAATCGTAAGAAAGGGTTCCCCTGCTATGATTATAATGGAGGATTTTCTATCATTATCCCTTTTAGAGAGTTATGAAGTAGTTGCTCTGCACCCAGAGAAATGCTTACTATATTCATTATACACCATTGTAAAATAGTTATGTTCATTGTGAAATAACTGTTTTACTGAAGGCAGAAGAATATCAAAACAAAGGTAACTCTCAAAATACACTGATTCCCACTAATCTCCCAATTTCTGCCCTTAGAAAAAAACTATTCAAATATGTTACAAATGTCTTCAGATTTCTGTCTGGTTTCCTTACATTTGGATAAGAGGGAATGCTGAACAGTCCGATATCGTATTTCCAATTAATGTTGAAGGAGTCTTTCCAATTACATGATTTAGCTTCACAACCATTTTACAAATTGGCTTAGGTACAAAGATAACGTAAATCCTGCCAGTAGGTTTTATTTATACACTCTCAGAGGCCAAAATGAAGTATTTTCAGAGTATATGGAAGACGGTGGGCTCTGCAATCCTCAGCAGAAAAGGAAGTCAGAGGCCCCGTTCCCCATTATTTCAAATACTTCACTATTTCCAAGAAAAATAAGTTGTAAATGGCTGAGGCAAACCTTCTAAATGTCTGTCTCTAGAAAAAACACCCTCACTAATTAACTAATGTGGTGTTCCTAAACCAAGGCAGAATGCTGATACACATTCTTTATTGCTTGTATTTACAGCAAATTTAAATGCCTAGATAAATTACGTAAATTATTAAGAGTGGTAGTGAGGCAGAGCAAGCGTTAGGGTATTCTGGTTCTGTTCTCACATTGTTTTCCTTGAGTTTTTGTCTTCTTCTTCTTCTTTTTTGTAGAGAATTCAAATGTCTCCACTAACTTATGGTGCACATTTTGCGACATCTAACTATTTGAATACTGAAATCATTTTGGAAATTGGTCAGTATTTAAACTGGGGCCTTTCCTTCCTTCTTTCTTCCCTCCTAGCATTGCTGACAGACTCCGAGTGGTTTATAAACCTGCTGTACGCAAACAGGATTAAAACAAACAAGGAAGAATGTAAATATTTAAAATAATGACTACTGCTCTTCCATTGAGGGCCACAGGCAGTGGTGAGGCGTGAAAGGAGTGAGTGGGAGGGGAGGGGAGGGGCTAGCCAGTGGTGGCATTTGCTGGTTCGGCAAACTGCGCATAATGTTAACTACCAGTTCGCAAACCAGCAGCAGCCCACCTCTGGCCACAGGCCACAATTATAATTATTGCTACAATAATTACTATAACACAGAACAATTAATGTGGATTTACCTAGCAGGCAACATTTACTTATGAAGGGATCTTGGACTTGGGCACAATCTTTATTAAAGGTAAAGGTAAAGGTTCCCCTCGCACATATGTGCTAGTCATTCCCAACTCTAGGGGGCAGTGCTCATCTCTGTTTCAAAGCCAAAGAGTCAGCGCCGTCTGAAGACGTCTCCGTGGTCACATGGCCGGCATGACTAAACGCCAAAGGTGCACGGAACGTTATTACCTTCCCACCAAAGGGGGTCCCTATTTTTTCTACTTGCATTTTTTCATGCTTTCGAACTGCTAGGTTGGCAGAAGCTGGGACAAGTAACGGGAGCTCACCCCGTTACACAGCACTAGGGATTCGAACCGCTGAACTATCGACCTTTTGATCGACAAGCTCAGCGTCTTAGCCACTGCGTCCCTCGGCTTTATAATCTTTATTAGATCTAATAAAGATCTTTATTAGAAACGCTTTATTAACAGAGGTTACTGGAAGACTGGAAAACAGATGAAAGTTGACACAAAATCCATCAAAAGCAGGAAAACAGAATGAGTGGTCTGTAGCCTCACTCTCACTTGGGCTCTTGCCTGGAGACTTGCTTGGCCTTCTTTTCTTGTAGGAGAAGAAAGAGATGATTTGGATGTCCTAATCAAGTTCTCTCAACCTCTCTTCTTAAATATCTTTTGCATTGCCAACAACCCAACTAAAGAGGCAAAGTGGGAAATGTAATATTTTTCTGAGTAAGTCTGGTGTTAGAAGAGGCTGGGCTCCCTTCTTCTACAGTGAGGACCACGACAGGCCTAGGCCCTGTCATCCAACGCCATTATTAGGGACTTCTTTCTCAGGCCTTACTGGCACAATCCTCTTTTTGTGACTTTTTTGTTTTGTTGGGGGCAATCTTTCCTATAGGAAGTCCTTGTGTAGGGACTGCCTTGGGTAGCTACTGTTTGCAGTTAGGAAGGCGATATAAAAATGATTTCACAACAAAACAACAAAAACCTTTAGTGTGAAACTGATTAAGGTCTTGCCAGTTTCAGGCAGTTGCCAGCAGGCCTGAAGGTTCTAATTAAGGTTACAGAGCTTTAGCTTAGTTACTAGCACTTAGGGAAGCTTTATATTGGGCAGAAGAGCAGTTCAGGAAGACAGTTTCTTTAAGCAATCTCTCTGTGTTGCAAGGGGTCAAAAAAAAGGGGGGGATGGTTCACTGTAGAAGAGAACTTGGAAGGAGACAGCAATAATCAATGATCTTCCCAGTGCCTCTTTCTCTGTCAGTCACATGGTTCATTTAATGTCACTTAGCGACCACTTCGCCAGAACCAATTGCAGCCACTAAACCATATATTAAATGGCGCTCTTGTTACTGATGGCAAGGCGTCTTGCACCTGTTGAGAAATATGAGACAGAACCTGGGCCAGTTGTTGCAAATCTTGTGTTATATTTGTCTCTCCTTCATCTCTTGATATTGACTGGGATGAGAAAGGTCTACCATATAGCATCTCAAAGGGTGACAGTTTTCACTGTTCTTGAGGTAATGCCCTGATTCTGGTTAAAGCAATGGGCAAGACCTGTGGCCAACGCAAAGAGGTCTCCTGACATAACTTGGCTAAATCCCTAAGTATTTACTCACTCCTGTAATCCGGTATATTAAATAAAAATAAGGTCAAAGGGCAGACTCAATGGATCATCACTAGGTCTTTTTCTGCCCTCACTTTTCTTATGTTTCTAAATATATTTTTAGAATATATTTAGAATAAATGTAGTGTTTTACCATTAGTTGTGGCTTAATTTAATCAGGTAGGCCTTTAATTTGCCCTAGATCTCTGACCTGAGCTTGCAGCTATCAAGACCAAAACAACAAAAAAAGCATCAAACCATAAAACAACAATAAAACGTCTTTTAAGTCCTGTAAAATAGTAACGTATTAAAATAACTCTGTCATTTTAAAAAATGTGCTGTAATATAATTTTAAAAAACAAAGGACTGTGATTCACGTGTAATTTAGGCGAAAGAGCATTCCACATTCTCTCTCTCTCTCCATCCATCTATCCAGAGAGAGAGAGAGAGAGAGAAGGAGGGGGGGAGGAGGGGAGGGAGGGAGGAAGAGGGAGAGATGACTTCTATAAAATGCAACTTGAATGAAGCATCAAAAATCTTGTCTATAGGTTGTTTTTTTACTCACAAATTCCTAGGCCAATGATTTAAATACCTACAGAAGAATTTATAGTGCCGCTGTCAAGGTAACACCGATAAATAGAAAGATTAATTGAATCAGATGAATCATGGAAAGTGTGCTATTTTATAAACAGCATGATTAATTCCAGTAATTTAGAGAGTTTCCAATAACAGGATTTTTATCAATGGGGGCTTCAAGCCAGAGCTATATTTTAAAAGCATTTTATTTTATTAAAGCTTAGCTTTGAAGCTTGCTGAAGACAAGGAGGAAAGAAGGAGAATGAGGGTGGAAGATTTGTTCAGCAATGGAGCTGCCCAGGTTATCTCAAAATACTTCCTGTTACACATCTGAAGATTATCCTGATGCAGCGAGCAACTGATCAGGGTTGAAAGATGATTTGGAGTGAAGTGATCCATGAAAACTGAAAATTCCCCTCTAACAGAAATAATTTATAATCAAAACTGAAGACTGGAACAGAAAAAACATACTTTGGGTGTTGTTCTGTTCTCACACCATTTTCCTTGACTTTACTTTTCAGAGAATTAAGATTCCTCCACTGACTTCTTATGATGCCCATTTGGTGATCTCTAACTTTTGGAATACTGAAAATACCTGTCCCAAAAGTCCTTTTCCAAAAGGCAACTGGATTTTCTCGGGTTTTTTCTTTGGAAACATTTCGCTTCTCATCCAAAAAACCTCTGGCAGGAGGTTTGACGTATGTCTAGCAGGACTACCAGATTTTGTAACAACTTTGTTCCCTAGGCCATCCGTCTGGTAAACTAGCAAGATTCGGTACTCTCACCATAACATCTGAATCTGTGTTGTTTCTCTGTGACATATAATATATAGGGGTATATGCATAATTTTATTTATTTATTTATTTATTTATTTATTTATTTATTTATTTATTTATTTTTCATTCATTCATTTAGTCATTCATTCTGTTATATTATGTAGTGTATATTGGAAGTGATGACCCTTTGAGAGCTGTATGCAATGAAATTTCACTTTAATGTATGCCGATTAATGTACATTCAAACTGACAATAAAGTTATTATTCTATTCTATTCTATTCTATTCTATTCTATTCTATTCTATTCTATTCTATTCTATTCTATTCTATTCTATTCCATTCCATTCCATTCCATTCCATTCCATTCCATTCCATTCCATTCCATTTTTTCTGTTCTGTTCTGTTCTGTTCTGTTCTGTTCTGCTCCGTTCCGTTCCGTTCTATCCCGTCCCATCCTGTCCCATCCCATCCTATTATCTGGCATTTGGGTCGCATTCAGAATCTGTATCTTTAGACAATATAATGAGCTGTGATAAAAGTAGCGAAACTTAAAATTATGCAAGGAATATTTACTTATTTAAGGTGAGCAGTTCTGAGATGGATTAAGCAGAACTTGTGACCAGGCACTTATCATTGGGAGATAATTGACCTTATTTAAGTGTTAAATGTCCTGAGGGGAAGCTGAGTGTGCTTAAATCCTAGCAGGTTAATTATCCAGTGATTACAATAAACTTGAAAGGTATTACAGCTAAGAATCATTTGCACAACGATGCTATTAGAAAACTAAATTCAGCGATAATTAAAAGAAATGACAATAATAAAGTTCTCCAATCATGGATTCCTAGATAATGACTGTCGAATGGCAAGAATTGGTTAAAAGCATTAATTGCTTCTACTAAAAGTGCTGAAGTTATTGTGTGAAGCCTAGTTAATAAATACCAATGAGGTAAGCAGAAACACTAATTTGCAAATATGCAAATTCAGTTTATTTTATTTGTGTTCCACCTTTACTATTTTTACAAATAACTCTTAGTTCATCATAGTTCACAGTTGCAATGAATCATCATCGTATTAACCTAAAATATTAAAATTTAATAATAATACACATGGGTTACTAAAGAGATTTCCAGAACCATTCATTCTATCTGTCTGCCTGTCTGTCTCCCACCTTAACTATTTTTACAAATGAGTCAAGGCAGCAAACATATCCAACATGCCTTCCTCCTCCTCCTCCTATTTTCCCCACAACAACTCTGTGAGGTGGGATGGGTTGAGAGAGTATGACTGGCTCAAGATCACACAGCTGGATTTCATGTCTAAGGTAGGACTTGAACTCATGGTCTCCCACTTTATACCCTGGTACCTTAATTTCTAGCTTTGTGTGTGTGTGCGCGTGTTGGATAGCTTTGGCTATTTGAAGCGAAAATACAGCTCCATAAAACTAGCTTCCTGATTATTTCTGGTTTGTAGGAAGCAGAAGTCGGGTGCACAACAATCAACCAAAACCTTGGTTCCTGCTTTCAAAATTCCTCCATATCTTACCCTCAAATTGAAATACAAAATAAAGAAGAGATTATTAAACAAATTGTCTTCATCGATTTAATTTACTTTAAATAGTTTTAATATGTTTTCTAGTTATGCTATTGTTTTAGAATGTGTTCTTTGCTTGCCAAAGAATGAAAATGAAGAAACTGGCCAGAAATAACCTTTGCTTCTAGATTAAACAATGAGAGACTAAGAAAGAGTTCAGACATCTCCATGGGGCATGGTGTTGTAGGAAGTTAAAGCCCACCCCTCTCCTAGAAAAATGAAATATTTTAAGAAATATGAAAAGGGCAGAATATTTCCCCTAAAAAGGAGGCAGAAACTCAGTCCCCCCACTTTTGTCAATGGGCCATTAAGGCCTGGGCCAATCTATTCTACATAACAAAGATCTACCTCCTTCAGGCAGAGACATTTAATTGCCCTGCCCTTTACTGCATCACCCAGCAAGATTCAACCAAACTTAACACAGACAACCTAAAAAGCTACCTATGACAGCAACCAATCAGGATACTCTTCCTATGCCTCAGGAATTTCTAAGCCAGAGAGGGTATAAAACCCAGGGACTCTCAGCATCTCTTCTCTTTTTTTGCCCAAGATCTCCAAGGCATGTGATCCTGTTCATCAATAAACCTTCTTTCCAAACAACCTCCATGAATCCAGTGTCTTTTTCCCCACTTAGAACTGAACCCAGGATATTTCTTCCAATAGTGTCCAAAAAGTTAAGAGGCAATGTAAATTTAAAAAAACAGCAGGTGGTTGTTTATTCACACTATGACTGCCATCTTGATTTTTTGGACCATAGCCTGTGCAGAAGCTTCTGGGTTATTATTTAATTTTATCCACAAAAAGAGAGAGAGAGAGAGAGGGAGAGGGAGAGGGAGAGGGGGAGAGAGAGAGAGAGAGAGAGAGAGAGAGAGAGGGAGAGAGAGAGAGAGTGTGTGTGAGTGAGTGAGGGAGAGAGAGAGAGAGACAGAATGAATGTCAGGAGTCAGGACCCCTGAACAATTACGCTTGATATTGGAATTGACTACAAAAAGGCCATAACCCTTAGAAACACTTATTATCAACCCAAGCTTGAATCCTTTGCAATGGGAAGAGGTCATAATCAGCATCCAGCCAGTTGCACCTCTTGTCTGACCTTTCTTGGTTGTGTTTATTTATGTGGTGGGAAAAATAATGTCTTCTCTGCATAACTTAATGTCAGTGAAACGGATAGTAAGGTGCCAGGGGGCCTGGACCGGGATGGAGAGGCTTAGCTAGAGGTCCAGCTTAATGAAGATAAGGCCCTGGGATGCCTTGCCTTCAGGAGGGAGGCCAGAGATGGGATGACCTGAGAGCTTCTGGCAAGAGGAATTCTCCTGCACAGGGGGGGCTTAAAGATACTGGAACAGCCGGCCAGAAATGGTCTGCAGTCCGGCAGTTCGAGACCAGCTCTGCGAGATGGAGTGAGCTCCTGTCGCTCAATCCCTAGCTCCTGCTCACTCAGCAGTTTGAAAGCATGCAATATTGCGAGTAGATAAACGGGTACCACTTCGGGGGGTGGGAGGGTGGGGGAAAGAAACTTAGCTGAGTTTGTGTGTGTGTGGAGAAGAGCAGCCAGCAAAGACCTGTTTTCTTTCTCTCTTTGCTGAATACCTGGTGGTTGCCCAGAATCTCCAGCCCAGATCTGCCACCCTTACCACTTTACATGCCAGCACAGTATTAAAACAAGGAAACTTCCAAGAAGCTCTTACTGTTTCATTCCCAAACAGGATATCAACATAAGGCATGACTTCCATCAGTTGGTCCTTGTAGAACTGGCTAATGAAGGGTGCAGAAAGATTTAAACTGAAGATCTTGTTGTTTGCAGAAGCTTGAGTTGCGACTTTTATTATGGATTCTGGTGACACCGTCAAGAAGAAACCCTGCAAAGAAACACAGAATAAATTTCTACCCACAGAGGGTTTAAGAAACATTGCTGCTATTAAGTGGAAAAAGAAATCCACATAAAAATAGATGCCAGAGACACACAATTAAAGGTAAGTGAAGAAAGAATTCAAAAACACCTATCCAATATGTCTATGGAGATTCTCAGCCATCCAGGTCATGGTTGTCCCCAAGGTGCTTTTTCAAGAGGCAACTGGACTTTCTTGTTTTTTCTTTGAAGACGTTTCTCTTCTCATCCAAGAATTTGGGATGAGCACCCTTTGAATGGTGAGGACACAGATAAACTTCCAAGTGCTTCAATGACCTTCTAAAAGGATGCAAATGACCAGCTGTCTGCAAGGAATATAAATCCTTCCATTCCCCACTATCCTGTCAGAGCTGAAGAAGCTTCTTGGATGAGAAGTGAAACATCTTCAAAGAAAAACCCAGAAAATCCAGTTGCCTCTTGAAAAAGCACCTTTGGGACACCCACCCAATATCCTCAACATGAGAAAACAAAAACAAACAAAGAAGCAACTGTTTTAGCTGTGATTACTACAAATGTTTAAGTATTTCACAAGCGTATTATCTTTTTGATTACCAACGGCTGAAGGGGAAACCAGCAAACAAGGATTTGTCAATAAAAAATTAGGTGCAAAACTATTTTCCAGTTTGTCACAACCATCACTTAGGCAGCACCATTAGGAATTTAACAGCATAAACCTATATTGAAGAGAGAAAGCATCAGCAATCCAATGAGAAACATCTTTGAATTTTTCTTTTACAAACAAAGCATTACAGTATTAAGCAGTTCGCCTATTATCACCTTTTTGTGAATAATTGTTTAAAAAGTTCCCAGACGATATAAAATATTACATTTATTTTCTATTTTAAGGTGTTCAAATCGATCTCAGATAGTATAAGTGGTCACAGATGGTACAAACATCTGGTCTACCAGTAGACTATCTGGTACATTTACCTGATGTGGATTTAAAATGCTGATTTTGACCTTGCAAGTCTTCTATAGCAGTGCCCCCCCCCCAAATCTTTTGAGCACCAGGAACCGGTTCCATGGAGAGAGGTTTTTCCATGGACCGAAGGGTGGTGGTGGTTTTGTGTGCTGCCTGCATCCTGCGGATGGAGCTTTGCTTGTTTGTGTGGCCCCGTTTGCTGACATGCCACGTACTGGGGTTTGGTGTTGGGGACCCCCGTTCTATAGCTTAAACACCACACATCTAACTGCCTCTTTATGGTTCATATTTTATCGAATGCCTTCTCTATGAGAATTATAATATTTATCTATAGGCAGAAGATTAAGGTGGACTTAAAGTTAAACACAGTTATCTGATCAATATCTTGGGAAGCTGGACTTACATTTATTCAATATAATTGTTTGAATCATATGCCATTTTCAATTCTCTTGGACTATATAGAACAGGGGTGTCAAACTCGATTTCATTGAGGGCTGCATCAGGGTTGTGTTTGACCTTGGGGGGGGGCGGGTAGGTTTGGCCAGGGGGAGCGTGGCCAGCTCGATGTCACTCCTGTTGGGGGTGCCTGGGGTAGCCGGAGCGCTCTGTCAGTGAAGACAAGCTCTCCAGCTCTGTTTACAGCTGTCACGGCCTCCTAAGACCCTCTGCCAGTGAAAATGGACCCGTGCCGGATCCGGTCCCCGGGCCTTGAGTTTGACACCCCTGATATAGAAAAATGGCATAAATTCTGCAATAAAAACTGTTATTATTTTTCTAGTATTAAAACAAAAGTAAAAAATTATGAATTATAAAAAGTTATAATTTTGAAGTTAATTAATTAAATTTAAAAGTTATATAAACCATATAACAATTATAAATTATAAAATTTATTTTAAAAAGTAAAAATTATAAACGCTTATGTTATAAAAATCTGCATTAAAAACCTAGGAGCATAATTCTATGTACATGCCTGCTCAGAAGAAAATGCAAGGCATTTAATGAAATTTACATCCTGATAAATGTTTGTAAGATCACAGCTGAAAAGATGCTTTGGGAGTTAATGGAAAGAAGAGTCAACAAACAAAGAATCTCTCTCTCTTCTTCAAGCTTTTAATAAAAGTTCAATGATGCATTCTGAATCATTTTCATAAGATATAATTATGATTACTATGAGTTTTGAATGTGTGTCTATCTGTTAATGCATGTTTCTTTTTCATATTTGTTGGGCTTTTAAGTATGCTCTAAAGAGCGAGTAACTATGGCCGACTTTGGTGATTATATACTTATAGACATTTATGAGATAACATACTAATTACATTTTAACAGCACGTTTTTCACCTTTTTTTTTAAAAAAAGAACAGCCTCAGTTGCTTCGACTTAATTATTGAGCATAAATGTGCAAAAGCATGTGCTACACTGAGATTTTGAAAAGAGTGCTGCATTAAGTAACATAAAAACATTAGAAGTTATGAATAATGCTCACAACATTTATTATTCCTGAAATCTGCATGGGCTAAGGCTGAATATGCCAAATATTTCTCTTTCAAAATGTGCTACTAAATATATAATTAGCTTGTTTTCCATATCTACAAAGTGCTATAACACCTCTCAACTACAAGATAGTAATTGCAATGGGAAATAAATGAGAACTGAATGAAGTGTTTAAATAATTTATATGAGTACTGAAATAAATGAACATTTCTCAGGGTTCCCCCCCACCCCACCCCTTAGCCCTATTTAGAAATCTGAAAAATGTGATCTGTTCCTTAGATTTTGTGAGAGGAAATAAAAAGGGAAATGACATATAAGTGATCGTTACTTACAATGTCAGTGTCAGCATGGACAAATAATTACTGATGATTAATGGTAAATAACATTTATTCTGAGGGTTAAAAAAAGATTCCCATGTTGACATACAGGACTATGCTTTGATGTCACAGAGAAGTCAAGGAGAAATCATGTTTCTACTGATTCCTCCTTGTGATGTGTATATGATATAACCAGTAATGGGATTCAGCAGGTTCAGGCAAACTGGTAGTTAAATTGCTGGCTGGCCACGCCCCTCCCCACCCTGCCCCTTCAAGGAGTCCCCAGGCGCCCCATTTTGGCTCCCAGGTAAGTGCAGGAAGGCCTCCTAGCCCCAAAACAGGGCACAGGGGGTGCAGCGCCCCCTGCGGCCTGTTTTTGCTCCCAGGAGACTTCAGAGATACCTCCTAGGCCCCAAACTGGGTGCGGGGTGGTGGTGTGCCCCCCATGACCCATTTTTGCTCCCAGGAGGCTTCAGGGAGGCCTCCTAGGCCCAAAACCTGTTGCGGGGTGGGGTGGAGTGTCCCCCCCCCAGGCCCGTTTTTGCTCCCAGGTGTGTGCAAGAGGCCGAGTGCTGCCTGTCATACCCCCTGGCCATGCCCACCACGGCTGCACCCACCCAGCTGGTCATTAGGGCAGAAAACCAGTTGTTAAATTATTTGAATCCCACCACTGGATATAACTTTTCTGATATTAGTATTTCTTAACTAGTTATACACATGATTCTTAAGGATATTTGCCTCTTCTGGAAAAGTGAGGGATTCTAAAATATGACATCATCTATTTTTCAAATCCTTCTGTTGCACAATTACATTAAAGCGAACTCTACTGTCAATTTTGTGGCAACACTAAGTTTATTTGAATGAGGTTTTCTGTTGTTGACTTACAAAAGAGTTAAGGCACTTATTTTGCCATTACTTTTGTTCACACATTACATTCTGCAAATCATCTTTAGTGAGTTACCTCAAGGAATTTTCAGTACATGAGTGGCATCAGAATTGATCAACTGCTGAATCTGTTCAGTGAAAACAATTTTAAAAAGTCAAAATGAAATCTTACTGTCATCCTCTCCCCCACTTAGTTATCTTTCCTGGCATTTAAACTAGAACCGAGGAGCAGAAGGCAATTTGGGAGTTGATTGTCCACAGGGATACAGAACAACATAACTTTTTCTGTTTTCTGGGGCTTGAAACATCTGTTGTTCCAAAAGAACTATAATACTGCCCAATGCACAAAAACATTAAAAATTAAATACTCAACTAATAATCTTAAAGGTTAATGTCAAGATAGATGATGGTTGAGAGAGCCAATTTGATGAGGGCAACAGGCCAAGCCAGTTGGTTGATCTTGGGCCTGTCAGTCTCTTTCAGCCCTAGGAAAGAGGCAATGGGAAATTACTTTTGAAATGTTGCCAAGGAAATTGCAGGGACTTGGCCTGGGAGTTGCCAAAAGTCATTAATAACTCAGTTACCACCCACCCCCACAAAAGATGATCACATCACCCACAAAAGTCAGTCAACATGAGGTCTTGAACAAGAAGGTTCAAGAAATGTGGAAAATATTTTTAAGAAAGCAGAGTGGACCAAGTGGACCATTATTCGCTTTAATGGCATGTTTGAACTCGTTTCTATCTGCCAATTCTCTGTTAAAATATTAGCTGACTGTTTTGGATTTTAACTTATTTAATCCAGAATGTGCCTGTTTTCAAATGTGACTGGGTTACGATGGCCAAAAAACAAAAGAAACCCTTTCCCAATGCTTTGAATAAGGCTTTTGGCATCCTGCAATTTGTATTGTTTATTTTAATGGAAACAGAGCTTCATAAGTGGAAAATGACTAAGATTTCAGCTATTGTTTTATTTCAAGTGGGCAGTTTTCCCATTTTTGATGAAAGCTAAATTTCAAACAGCTTTTCTACTTAAGTAAAAAAGCTGAACTGTCATAGTATATGCTTATATTGAGGCTGACATTTTCTTTTAAATTAGTGCCAACATGTGAAAAAGAGAGGACTACTTTAAGACTGGAACAGCTTCACTAATGTTGAAAAAAAACCCCTCTTAATTGTTGCCACATTGATATTTATCATTACAACAGCTGCAAAGCAAGTTACAAGATAAAGTAATGAACATTAATAGCTTTAGAGCTTACCTTAGGCATGTCGGAGATTATACTTTAAAAATTAACATCAATTTCTAATTATTAAATGTCATGGCCACTACCCAGACAAGAAGCTTTATAAAAATCCAAGACGTTTCTGCCTTGGAAACTGATCTTGGCCTCTGGGAGGAAAACATAGCAAACATTATTCATAAAAATAGGTCACAGCTATCACCAAACCCAGTCTAAAATATGTTGGGAACTAAAAAGGTGAATGTAATGGGCTCCTTGGAGCCTGGAAAACAGGATCATGATTTGCATGGCATTATAAGCATAGAACATCTGCACATTCTTCCATTATCAGGAAAATATGTAGCCCATCTCCCCAGGTACTCTAACAGGTGGCTAGCCGAGGATCAAGAAAGCTCCAACTTAGGAAAACTAGAGATATATTGGCTGCTAAAATAAACATATTCAATTGCCAAGGTTTCTGTAATCTAATTCCCCTTTTCCCCCTTCAATAAATCTGTTTAAAGAAGATTCTGAGAATCTAACACCGGGAGTAGAAAGCATGCTAAGGATGTGACAAGAAGATCCCCAAAGTAATGGCCCTCAGCCTGTCTCCTTGATCGCTAAAGGCTATGATGGCGAACCTATGGCATGCGTGCCACAGGTGGCATGTGGAGCCCTCTCTGTGGGTACGCGAGCCATCACCCAGCTCAACTTCATCCCGCATGCATGAGTGTCTCCCGCCGGCCAGCTAATTTTTGGGTCTCTGCTGTGCATCCGCGGGTGGGGCGGGGTGCATACTGGAGACGCGTGTTCATGCCAGGAGGTCCCGCGGATCCCCTCCAAGGCCCGTTTTGGGCCTAGCAGGCCTCCCTGCAGCCTCCTGGGACCAAAAATGGGTCGCGGGAGGACACCCCAAAATGGGGCGGGGGGGTTCGTGCATACATGCATGGGGGGGGGGCATGGATAGCATACAGGGGGGTTGCACTCGCATTACATTATGGGTGTAGGCACACGCGTACACTTTCGGCACATGACGACAAAAAGGTGAGCTATCAATGGCTAAAGGGAAGGATACAACCTGACACAGAGCTTGAGATAAGCCAGTAATTTGTTATCTTTAGATGATCCCTCAGAGTACAGATTTATCCTGCTGATAGCAGACTGCCTGATATCTGGCTCAATATCCAACACATTTGGTGTTACTATCAAGTCAGCATCATACCAAATCCTCATGACTTCAAGAAAAGTAAAAGCCCTAAGATCACAACCGGTGTCCTTGTCATGGTCTGGTCTCAAAAGCCTCCTTAGATGAGGAAGAGCACAACAGAGAATCTGTGTTACCAGAATCAGTGATGACACTCTTCCAGACCAGGAGCCATCTCCATTATCATCATCATCATCTTTTAACAACCCCATAATCCCTTGTGGGGTGGAGTCTGGGCAACTGGATGGAGCTAGCAGAGTGTTTAATGGCTGGATGCCCTTCTTGTCGCCAATGCAGTTTTGTTCAGCAGATATATTCTCATTGTGCCCGGAGAGAGAAACGTCTGCCTCTACTTAGGATCGAACTCACAGCCTCCTGATTGTGAGGCGAGAGCTCCACCTCTAGGTCACTGCACCACTCCGGAGCCGCCTCCATCCCATCCATAAAAACACGGGCACCGGAAGAGTATGAATCAAATAACAAAGAGGCTGAAGTGCGCTCCTCCATGCCAAAAGGACCCTATAACTGAATAAAAGAGTCCACATCTAATCATGGCTACTTGTGCCTGAGTAAGATCCAGCAATCTGGGCTTGGAAAGATCACTGGAACAATGATCTACCTTGTGAAGGCATCTTTCAACTCCTGACTACCAAAAGCTTTTCCTGGGGTCTGACGTTCAGTTTCTCTCCCTACTTCTTTTTTGGGTATTCTGCTCATGTGTGTAGGAAACCTGGATTGAATTTAATACTTCAAGATAAGCTTGGCAGATTTATAATTTTAAGCCAAGATAAGTTCTGTTTAGGAGGCAGACTGATTCCTAGCTGTTCTTTTCTTTCTTTTTTCTTTTTAAAAAAACACACACCAAAACCCTCTTGATTCTCAAGAAAGAATGGTCAACCTCACTCCCCAGTGATTCCTGCAGACTTTCAGGAGGGATTACAAACTGGTTTTTATTGCTCGGTATTGGGCAAAAGAGACAGGCTACTCACAAATTTCCCTGCTGCCTAAACAGGCTTGCTGCTGTCAATCAGTCTCACTGCTGGAACTGAAAGCAGCAGTCCAGATGTAAAGAACTGAAGCATATTCACATAGCAGGAAACCTTAGTTTCCTGTTAAGTCTGTGCTGGATCTTGTAATTTGATCGCTGTGGATACACAAATTCCTCGTATCAAACATTTTCGTTAGAACGTAGACTATGAAATTGAGAGCCGTGGAATCTCACTCAAAAGCGTCTTCTCCCTAGGTAGGTAATCATTTTTGATCCCACCCAGGTTGCCAGGTCAATGATGATACACACCCATGTTCTCACTCACATGTGCACCCCTTCCTTCACCTTTAAGAGTATTTTTAAAACATTAAGAAGAAAAGGTAGCTGCATGGATCTTCACTTCCTCCCGAGGTTCAAACAGGGGAATGCAAGTATTGCGTATCTTTGAACAAAGTCCAATACCCTCCTGTTTAGGATGATCTCTTTCTTTCATTCAAAGTGCAACCTCAAGAAGGATGCAGAAGGAGCACGGAAGGAATTAATGGACACCCACTTAGCCATCCAAATCTTTCAAATTAACCTTCAATAGGGTGGCAGGTATCACAGCCATGTCAACCTCACATCCAGGATAGGAACATTGAGAGTAGTCAACATAGAAGATAGTGTGAAGGGTCCATACAAACCCTACTACTCTAAACTATACGCTTCTAATTTTCAGTCAGAACCTACAGGTCTCTATAGTATTGCTTATTGATCCATTTGTTTATTTACAGGGCTCATAACTTGCTCCAACCAAAGTGACTCTGAGCACCAGACCTGTCATGCACCCGTCGGAGCCTGAATATGCGGAGGAGGAGGAGCTGGAGCTGGAGCTGGAGCTGAGGGATATCGAGGGGGTGGCTTTGTTGTCTTTGGAGAATGTGGGGAGAAGCAGGATGAGGCAGCCCAGGACCCTCAGGATTGGGATGGCTTGTTAGCAAGGAGGAATGGGGGCAGGATGACCAAGAGAGGGCAAGCAGTGGAAATGAGAAGTGATGGAGCTCAGGCTATGAGCAAGGACCATCCCCTCCTGTTCCCTGAGCATGGAGAGTGGAGAGAAAGCGGGAACAGCGCAGGCCGACCCAACGACTCATGAGGAGAGCACCCCGCCCCTCTTCACAAGGCACATCTGGGGGCTGAGATTTAAGGCGATGCTTTGGGAAGGGATGTTTGTTGGGAACAAATGCTGAATTTGTAGATTTTTGTGCGCCATTGAAGACATTTGGAGTTTGCAGGACTGCTTGCTTCTTCCTTGCTTCGTGAACTCAGAGCCCTGTTCCTTACTTCGTGGACTCATTGCTTCTTCCTTGCTTCGTGGACTCATTTCCCTGTTACTTCGTTTTGCTGGACTGGGCGCAGCCAGAGGCTGCCGTGTGTGTGTGTGTGTGTGTGTGTGTGTGTGTGTGTGTGTGTGTGTGTACTTTGCTCTGGGACTTGCCAGGAATATGGGAGCGTTTGGAGGGAAATTTGGAGCATTAAAGTGGAGTTTGAACTCTCAGCTGGCTGTGTGACCTTCGTGCTTTGTCCCGGGACATCACAACCCTAATCATTTGCCAACTTGGGTTACAAGCAGAGAAGATAAATAGACAAATAATACAATAACTAACATGATCAAAATTAAAAATACCACCATAAATTGCCATATAGAAACTGGTAATCTAAATACTCAAAGCCACAAACCAACTGGTTGTGCCAAACAACAGTCACAACAAGCCTGCCTTCAAGGTTTGATGGAGACACCAAATTTTTACAGCTTTCCTGGAGGGAATCATTTCAACATCCTCCAATTCCGGTGAAGAAAGGCAGTGATTGAAAAAAAAAGGGGAGGGGGAATTGCTATAAGCTGTTAGAATTCATGCAGATTTAAAACAAGAATACTTAGGAAATGCCATCTTCTATCTAAGCTCACTGTAAGTGTCAAGTCTAATTATGTATTTTTATCAAAGATGTCACATTCTTATGCTAAATTTCATACTGTCTGACACAGCCATTCTTCAATTTTTCTTGTTGTGAATAGTTATTACTTGTATGTCATCAAAGACAACAGGAGCATCCGTTTTACTTTTCATGCTTCTTGTTGAAGTGAAATCTGTTCATTTGTTCATTTACATCCACTATTTTAGCAGAAAACATTAGACAAAAAAAAAACTCTTTGAGAAGTTAAAAATCCCTTATATAAGATGCTCTACTCTTATCCAATAAGAACCTACAGTAGTGATGGTGAACCTATGGCATGCGTGCCAGAGGTGGCACACAGCGCTCTCTCTGTGGGCATGTGAGTCGTCGCCTCATTTCAACTCTGCCGCGCATGCGCGCGCACTTCACACCTCCCAGCTAGTCTTCGGGTCTCTGTTGTCCATGTGCGGGGGGGCTGTGCACACATGCACAGGGTGCATGCTCATTGCATTTTGGGAGTTTGGGCACGCACGCACACATTCATGCACACTTTGGGCATTGGTCCGGAAAAGGTTAGCCATCACTGACCTACAAGCTACAAAGACAAGACAATTATCTGTTATCTATTTCAAATAATTTAATCTGAGATACATCCTGAATTTTCTTTTATGTAGAGAAAAAAGAATAACTAAGATAAAACTTAGTACAAATATCACAAGTGAGCAATGATTTTTTCACCCCCTTGATACCTTAATATGATTAATCATGCCCTTTGGTCCAAGCCTACACAAATAAATATGAACTGAACAATGTGCTAGCACTTTCCACAGCTCTGCGTACATTACCCAGAACATGATGTCTCTCTCTCACATACTTAACACTTGATAATGTGGAACATTTTGAAAATTGCTGCCAATTATTTCTAAGAAATCATCCTGTTTTTGTAACCATTTTCTTCAAGATTTAAGTAACATTTATCCAAACAACTTTGGAAATGCTTCTAAAACAGCTTTGTAGATAAAAGACTAATAGCCCTGTGCTTCCGTGTTAGTGACATGGAAGATTGAGCTGCTAATAGACAAATATATGTCAGAGGAAAAATGGATGGATGAGGAATCTTGGTGTGAAGACAATTCAGGGCAGAACTGGGCCTTCTACTTCTTCTGAACCTGCAATCCAGATACCTGACCATGAAGGCCTTTCTTGACCCTCAGAAGGTCCTGAGTGGTGTTGCTCCCAACTTACAAAATAATATGCCCAAGGCTTCAAAAGATGACTCCTTAGGAGGAAAAAATACGAGATAATCAGATATTTTCCCAAAGTGCTCCAGAGAATTAATGAGTCCCAACTGAGTTTTGATGGAGCTCTGGGGCTTCTGCATAATGAGCCTTGTCTTGAAGGCAATAAATTATTGAAAACATCTATTTGTGTCCCTGATTCCAGATATAATATATAAACTTAGGTCTGACCAGCGCAAGGTGGTAAAAATGAAACTATTATGTCCTATTAATAGTCCATTATACTTGTGGGGATGTACCGTATTTTCTGGCGTATAAGACTACTTTTTAACACAGGAAAATCCTCTCAAAAGTCAGGGGTCGTCTTATACGCCGGGTATAAGCCTACCGATGCTCCGACTTCCCTAGCTGACCCCCAGTGATGGCGAGCCCCAGCTGTCTGGGGAAATCGGAGCATCGGTAATATCCACCTGGATGCCTGGGATGGTGGGGGAAGCTCCGTGCCACAACCGGCTGGGTCCAGCGTTCAGTGGCATGCAGCCTTGACGAGATCGGCACAGCTTCCCGAATCTGAGTTGCCGGCACTGACCAATGACGCTACGGGAGTGCCGACAACATTGAGGGTTAGTCTTATACGGCAAGTATAGCCCAAACCTCATATTTTAATAGGAAAAGTAGGGGGTCGTTTTATACTCCCAGTCGTCTTATACGCCAGAAAATACGGTAGCATAAATACACAGTGCCTTTTTTGAGGTTACAGATATCCTCTGAACTCATTCCTGTATTTGATACTTATTTATTAATTAATTGATTATACTGCCCATCTCCCCTACAGGGTGACTCTGTGAAGTTTAACATATTTGCATAGGTGTAAAATTAAGGGATGTGGTGGTTTAGTGGGTAAGACGCTGGGCTTGTCGATTGAAAGGTCGGCAGTTCAGCGGTTTGAATCCCTAGTACCGTGTAACGGGATGAGCTCCCGTTACTTGTCCCAGCTTCTGCCAACCTAGCAGTTCGAAAGCACATAAAAAATGCAAGTAGAAAAAGAGGGACCACTTTTGGTGGGAAGGTAACAGTGTCCTGTGCACCTTTGGCATTTAGTCATGCTGGCCATCTGTCTTCGGACAGCGCTGGCTCTCCGGCTTTGAAACGGAGATGAGCACCACCCCCTAGAGTCGGGAACGACTAGCACATATGTGCGAGGGGAACCTTTACTAAATGGTGAATTCCTTCTTCTCTCAGCTCCATTTGTAGCAACTTTTTTCTTTGACCTTTGATAAATCCATTTTAAGATTCCAAGAAAAGACATGGCTGCTTTAAAGAGTTGAAGACCGCATGATGTTTGCTCCCTGTACGCTCCAAAGCACCAGATGGGAATTCAATGCTTGTTAGGGCCCACCACAGCCCTAACAAGCATTGTTGTTGTTGCTAAGGTTAGTTTTATTATTGTTCTTAAAATGCATATGCTGTCCAACAACTCCCAGAGTTTAACAATCTTTTTGTTTTCTAATGTTAAATTTTATGCCACTTTTTCCTCCACCAGAAACTCAAGTGGCATATATACCACCTTCTCCTCCAGTTCTTCCCACAATAGCAACTGTGTGGTTTGGTGGTCACAGGGAAAATGTTGGCTCCGAATCATCCAATAAGCTTTCTTGGCTTGAGAATGAACTCAAACATTCTTCTCAGCTCCTTAACGGTTACATAATACCAGATTTAAATCTATGCCTTTGAAGAAGGTACTGGTCAACAATTATTTGCTCTTAAGAGTAAATAAGAGTCTGATAACAATAATTAAGGGATGCGATGGCTCAGTGGCTAAGATGCTGGGCTTGTCAATCGAAAGGTTTGCAGTTCAGTGGTTCGAATCCCTAGTGCCATGTAATGGGGTGAGCTCCTGTTACTTTTCCCAGCTTCTGCCAGCCTAGCAGTTCGAAAGCATGTAAAAAATGCAAGTAGAAAAATAGGAACCACCTTGGGTGGGAAGGTAACAGCGTCCTGTGCACCTTTGGCATTTAGTCATGCCGGCCACATGACCACGGAGATGTCTTTGGACAGCGCTGGCTCTTCGGCTTTGAAACAGAGATGAGCACCACCCCCTAGAGTCGGGAACAACTAGTACATATGTGTGAGGGGAATCTTTACCTTTTTAAACATTAAAGAGTAAATGGGATGCACCCTTCACTCAGAATGTATGGTAAAATGGTAGGTGTTATCCCAGAAAGAAAGGAAAAAACCTAAGAGAGCTTGAAACCTTTTTCACAGCATGGAATTTTGATAGGCAGATTATTTAGATATAGTTCTCTACTTGCTCTATATTAGGAGGTCTTGTAACTCCGTGGTAGGCAGCAAAGCCATCGCCCATTGCATTCCTTTGCTTTGCAGCTCTTCTGGGGCCTTGGGCATCGCAGAACTCCTGAAGGGAACTGTCAGAATATTCATGAACTGGCAGAGACATGGTAACAAGGATAGCCAATGAATAGGCATGGTAAGAGGTCAGCCAATAAGGCTTATTTGGAAACAAGAAGTCCGAGTGTGGCTTAGCTCTGTGCTCAGCTCTGTGCTCAGCCCTAGAACGAAACTAGTCTGGTCTTGTCTGTATTCTGCTTTTAACTCTGAACTGAAACTCATCTCTGCTCTCCTCTGCCTTGTGCTTGCTTGTACTTGCTACCATGTTGGAAGAATCTGTTGTTGGTATTGTAAATTTACTTCATGTGTTGTTATTATGTATATAAAGGGAAGTTAATACATCCTGCTGAATCAATTATCTGTGTGTTCTTTCTGAATTTGATTTTTGCAACAAACTCTGACAGAAACATAGCCCTTTGACAAAGCAGATCATGCCATTGTGGTAAAAAATGTTATATCTCTGTAGAGTGAAACATCCCAGCCTTGCACAGACTATACCCCAGGTCTGGTGTTTTCAACAGAAAAAGCAGGAGATACAAAGCTAAAAGTAATCCATCTAGCATAACTACTTGATCAACATTCTTTCTTTAGACCAGGTATCTCTAAACTTGGCTACATGGCTGGCGAGGGAATTCTGGGAGTTGAAGTCCAGAAGTCTTAAAGCTGCCAAGTTTGGAGACTCCTGCTCTAGACTGATCCTTCTTGTAGGCTTTTTCCCCCTATTCATCCATCAGCCCCTTTTCCTTCCTCCATCAGCAGCCATCCCCTACACCAAATCTTTGGGGCCAATTTTCTACCCTCAAAAACTCCCCTCAGATCCTTTCTACTTTTGCCTTTCTAATAAGAAATTTCAACCCCCTTTTTTTTTTTGGTAGATACACACATACACACACACACACACACACACACACACACCCATATTATTTGTGAACAGTGTTAGGAATTTCAACTCTTTAGCGGCAGTTAGCCACTAAAGAGTTGGTTTTAAATTTTTGGTTTTTTATATTGTTCAGAGCTTTCTAAATTTTGATCACCTATGTCAAACTGATGTCTCACAGTCAATATACATTAAATATGATTTACATGGAGGTGCATATGTAGGCTTGGTCTAGTTCCAAACCAAACTGGACTGATGTTGAGATGAGATGATTGAATTAATATGGCAGCCCTCTTCTATATTAATTCAACCTGAACCCTTTCAAACATTGTATTGTGAAGCCAACTTAAGGATTTACACCAACCCTTTCCACTACCCAGAGGTGTTATTTAGGGAGTAATTGGAGGAGACCATTCATATACCTTTCCTTTGAATTCCTGAAGGAAATAAAGAAATATAAGCCTTTTAAAAATAAAATAACCACGCAGGAACAAAGTAATTCTATATAAGGATAATTTCAGGGAAGGGAGGGGGAGTCGAAGAGATCACATCCACGTTGCTTAGTTACTTATTCTAAGAAATAGGATATAATTTAGACCAATAAAATGATGCCATAAAATTCAATTTCAATCACACCGATCTATTAAAAATACTAAAAATTATGACAGTGTAGCAAACCTTACAAATAAAGCTTTCCCTTTGCACACATGCTGAACAATAACCGATGGAATTTGTTATGAAAACAGTAGTAATACTTTGAAATGGAGAACTGTTTTAGTGCAGAAAAGCAGAATTTCGCCTGGCCTGAAAAAAAATTGTTCAGTGACTTCATTGCTGAGGGAATATAAAAGTGTTGACTTCATTGCTGGCTGTTTTTCCAGTCAGCATTTATATGAGGAAGGAGTGTGTTATTAGAGCTTAGTAAAATATCACATAATTCCTTTGCATGAAAAACGTCTTTGCTTGACAGATTATAACCCTCACCCAGCATCCACTAAAGGAAAAAAAAGGAAAGTATATTTTTCATTCACCAGATCTACAAGAGAACAATTGTTTTCCAATGCCTATAAAATGGTTGGGTGCCTGTTTGCTCTAATTGAAATAGCAGATGCCCTTTGGGGCAGGGGGGTAGGAATAGCATCCGTAGCATAGAAGAAGCTGAGATTTCAAATAGCGAATGCCTCTATAGCCCAAAGAGGAAATCAGATGTTTGGGTTTATCCCTAATGTTTCAATATACCAGTGTTGAACAAAGCAAGACCAAGTTTCTAGTTCTATTAATGTGTTGAGTAATAAATGAAAACAATAATAATATTGGTATTAAAAAACAAATGATTTAAAAGAACTATTTTAAAGAGCAGAAAAAGAGATTTCATGTCAGATTAGAAAGAGTCTCACTAAAAAAACATGGTAAGGAACGAAATGTTTAAGAATCATTCTTAAAAGCAATGTTTTCCAGACCAGTGTTGTTGTCATTTTTGCAATCCAGGGAATGGAGCTACACAACTAGCTAGATTTGAAAAGGAAGAGGGAATATAAAAAGTGTTGACAATTGCTGTGTCACTTGCTGGGCTCAATTAGCAATCAAGACCCATTTGATTTAAGAAGAGTCCATTAGATGCGAACATGGACACTCTAAATCCCCTTCTCAGACTTAAATCCAGGTTACTGCAATGGAACCAGTGTTCCTTTCTTTCCAAAGGGGAGCCCAGATGTTATGGTATCCATATGAGGTTAGTGAACCAAATTACCACTTCATGCAAGGGGGAAGATTACTAAAGAGAAGTGAATTCAACTGGTTCTGAAGGAGTTTAGAATAGAATTCTTTATTGGTGTGATTGGACACACAAGGAATTTGTCTTTGGTGCATATGCTCTCAGTGTACAAAAAAAAAAAAAAAATACATTCACCGAGAATCGTAAGATACAACACTTAATGATAGTCATAGGGAAACAGTCAATATAAATCTTAAGGATACCAGCAACAAGGTTACAGTCATACAGTCATAAGTGGAAGGAGATGGGTGATAGGAACGATGAGAAGATTAATAGTAATGCAGACTTAGTAAATAGTTTGACAGTGTTGAGGGGATTATTTGTTTAGCAGAGTGATGGCGTTGGGGAAAAAACTGTCCTTGTGTCTAGTTGTTCTGGTGTGCAGTGCTCTATAGCGTCATTTTGAGGGTAGGAGTTGAAACAGTTTATGTCCAGGATGCGAGGGGTCTGTAAATATTTTCACAGCCCTCTTTTTGACTCATGCAGGTCCTCTGTGGAAGGCAGTTTGATAGCTATTGTTTTTTCTGCAGTTCTAATTATCCTCTGAAGTCTGTGTCTGTCTTGTTGGGTTGCAGAACCAAACCAGACAGTTATAGAGGTGCAGATGACAGACTCAATAGATGACAGAAGTTGAAAAGGGTGATTTTTTGGGGGTGAAGAGCATCAAAATTATTTTCCCATTATGCTCATTGAGAAAGGGGAACATTTTTCATTCTTGTAGAGTTTCTCTACCGGGGTGAAATCTACTTACCTTCCCTATCGGTTCGGAAGTGTGCGCGCCATCATGATGTGTGATTTTGGACCCTTTGTGCATGCGCAGAAGGTCAAAAACAGGTTACTTTCTGGTTAAAGCCAGGAAGTAACAATTTTTTTAAAAATTCTTATCTATATGCCGCCCTTCTCCAGAGACTCAGGGCGGCTTACAATGCGTTAAGCAATAGCCTTCATACTTTTGTATATTTTATACAAAGTCAGCTTATTGCCCCCACAAACCGGGTCCTCATTTTACCCACCTTAGAAAGGATGGAAGGCTGAGTTAACCTTGAGCCTGGTGAGATTCGAACTTACAATAATTGCAGGCAGTTGGATGTTAAATGCTGCCTTGTAGGAGGCATTAGCCTCCTACGCCACTCAGGCTGATATAACAATGTCCGAGTGGGTGGGTGGAGCCTCGCGCTGCTGCCACTACCAGTTCACCAAACCATGCGCCGTGATCGCTACCGGTTCACCTGAACTGGTGCGATCCGGTAGCATTTCACCACTGTTCTCTACCCATAGCAGTTAAGGTCAATCTTCAAAATGTCTTCTGCTATTCAAACACACAAACACACACACACGCTCTTTAGTAATTATTTATATATTTTTGCTTTTTTTCCTCAATGGAAGAGCTAAGGGGTCATTGGAAACAAACCCACCAATATCTCCCGATCCAAAGTACAAGGGAGAGGTAATGGTGCCAACAACAATCGACCCTTCTCCACTTGTGTCTTTGCACAGATACATACAATGGATCATTACTGGTCACTGGGGATGGCACTGATGCGTCACTCCAACAAAGCACGATGGCAAGAAACAGAGAACCAACCGGCTGAGGTGGGATTCCTTCTCTTGCAACTGGAAGAACTTTTGTCAAGAAGACACAAGCAGCCCCACACGAGCAGTGCCAGATGTCTATAAGGTAGACTTAGATTAAAGATTGATTTGAGAGAAAACTAGATTGATTTGACAGGGTGGCTGACAAGGAGAGCTACCCATGGAATCCGAACCTACTTTTGAAAGATGCTCATAACTGAAATGGTCAGTTCACACCATCACTTCCTAACAAAAGCATTCACAGTCATAAGACAGAGGTAGAAAAAGAAGAAGGGAAGAGCCAGATACGGTTCAGCAGCCCTTCCTTATTCTATCTGGCTGAGGTCAAAGGGGGAAGCAGCTCTACAGTGAAGTTAATGAGCCTCAAGGATTTTCCTAGGTGGACAACAAGAAACTGGGGGGATTTCTGTATACTTTGTTTTAGGATAGTGACCTGTTAACGTCACCAAGAAGGCACACAGAAACAAGTCAGTGAGCCAAAATGAATAGTGGGGGAGACATTGTTTACAACAACAGAAGAAAACTGTCAGGTTTGCAATGATATCAACAATGGAAATTGATTGAGATAGAAATTGTGGTGAAGAAAGTCTATTCCAAGATCTCACTCGGTCTCAGATTCAGGTTTTACTAAGACTTGACACAGATTCTTCATATTTGGGTCCAAATCCTTCATTATTTGTAAGCTGCTTCATAAGGCTATCTCTTTGTGAGATACAAATATGCCGAATGACTAAAACAAATGTTAAACTCACTTGAAATATATTTTAAGCTTCATTCAGTTTACCTGTGCTATGTTTTGCAAGTTGAAGCCATGATTTAAAGGTTAAAAGGTGATTATACAGTAAGGGAATATAAATACATTTTAAATTACCGTTACATTATACTCAGAGAACATTCTGAAATCTTTTCTAATCTTTATACTGTGGTGTTTAAAACATGCAAGTTAAGGTGACAGCTTACAAAGCTAGTAAGAATCTCAAGATTTAAAACAGACAGAGGCTTTTTAAACTGAGGCCCTTCGGCTGCTCCAGCTAATCTGTGCAATAACTCAACCACCAATCTTTCCAATTGCTAACAGATACCATATGCAACTTTTCATAAAAGCTGTTTGCATCAAAGTATCTGTATCAATCAGATCATGTTATTTATTGCTCAATGGCTCATTTAATTGAAATTATCATGTATCTAGAAAAAGGCACGAAAGTAATGCTGCATCTCTACACCCAGACTGTAACTAGAGAAACCTCCAGAAAATCCCCTATTTTTTAAAATCCATATGTTGGTTCCCTGCCCCCCCCCCCCAATTTTGTATTAGCACACATAGACTATAAAACAGAACACCAAAATAGCCTTCTGACATACTTCTCTCTTTAAAGCAGGGGTGTCAAACTTGCGTCATCACAGCGGTGTCACATGACCAGTGGTGGGATTCAAATAATTTTACAACTGGTTTTCTGCCCTAATAACCATCTGGGTAGGCGTGGCTCGGTGGTCATGTGACCATGTGGGCATGGCCAACTCAACATCACTCATGTCGATGGGCACTTCGCCTTAGCTGTTACAATGTAATAAGGGTCAACCAGAGAGGCAGTTTCTGTAAGCAGGGCAATAAAGATTAGGCTACAAATAACACCAGAATGTCCTTCCTGCCTTCCTTACAGGATTAGCCCTGTAAAGTGGAAAAAAACAAAATAAGATTTCTTCCAACAACCAGTTCTCCAAACTGCTTAGAAAGTTAAGAACCGGTTCTCCCGAAAGATGCGAAGTGGCTGAATCCCACCACTGCACATGACATATCACAACTTTTTTTTCCCTTCGCTAAACCGGGTGTGGCCAGTGCATGATGCATCGGGCCCACAAGTTTGACACCCCTGCTCTAAAGAATCACTCTATTGGTGAGATGGATGAGATATAAATTTAATTAATAAAAAAAAGGGAAGAATTCATGCAGAGATTTTATCTTATCTGATTCATAACACTGCTCAGTTTTGAACATGTATGAGTATCTTTCCATATGTTCATACATCATCTTTCAGAAAATGAACTGATCTTGTGAAGAGACAAGCCAAAGTTATAAATCACAAAGTGATTTTACTGAAGTAAAAACAAAGTTATCTCTTAGATAAAATATTCGTTTTTGTGACTAAAGTCACATATATCAGAGTCATATACTAGAGAAATAGAATGTTATGATCTACCAGCAGTCTGCAGAGCTGGCAGCAGAGTCGGACACTGAAGAGGCTGGGGAGGACCATGGGCCAGTCCTGGAGTCTAGGGAAGGCTCGGACGAGGGCTCTGAGTTAGAGGCAGAGAAAGGGCCATCTGGGAGGTACGTGCTGCCTCTGGAGCCTCCAGAGTCGGACCTCAGTGAGGCAGAGGAACAGGGGGAGCCTGTTCCCAGCGCGCGTATGTGCAGAGCTGCCAGAAGGCAAGAACAACTAAAACAAAAGGGACAACTCGGAAGTAGGGCTGGGAGATGATTGGCCCCTCCCATAAGACTTAAAAGAAGAGCAAAGGCACCTGGGCCTTTGCAGGAAGCAACGTTTGTTCATTCGGTTCAGCTTAAAGCCTGAAGCTCTGTTTGATTCTGGACTCTGTGTGACTTTGCCAATTAAGTCTTTGGCAGCGTGTCAAGGGAGATAAAGGTGGGTGATTATCCCGAAGGACTTCTCCCGAAGGACTCTTTATAACTAATTGGGACCCATCTGTGAATGAACAGAATTCACAGCTGTTCCAATAAAAGAGGTTTTTGGGACTACTCGTGTGTTTTAATGACTCTGGAAGCCTAGGTCAGAACATAGAAGGGACATCCAGCAGCATCTGCAAGGGGTAGTTGTAGCCAAAATGGCAACCACAACAACATGTATATACAAGGGTGATGGAGTTTCGACTGGACAGTTCAGATGCCACTGGTGACAGTGTACATACCTACGAATTAATTGAAACATTACTTGTATAATGATACAACAATATTTTTAGCCTCACTGAATTTTCTCTTTCTATACTTAATGATCACATTTTATGGCAGTCAGAGCTGAGTTAACATACACTCAAGCCAGCAAACATTAAGGCTTGGCATAAAGTCTATCAATCTGATACAAATGTCCCCAAATAGCATTTATCCTTTAAAACGGGTTTTTAATCAACAAATGGCTTCCTTATTCTAACAGATCCTAACAGGAATCATCCTTATATCCTCCTTCTTTTTCTTTCTGAAACAATAAGGTTTTAATAAATTGCCTATTAGCTACCCATGGGGTAAATGCATATACCATAATTACAATGTAAGTCCTCATAAAAACTGCTTAAACAGAATGATATTTCTGCTGTGGGAATCTTCGTCCAGAAACGGGGGCCATTCCCAACATTCCTCATTATTCCTAACGTCTAAAACCCGAACCATGTCTTTGTCTGCTGTATGGCCCTCTTTAGAAATGGGGCCTTTGGTCCAATGAACCAGCATTTACAGATCATTTCACCCAACAGCTAGACAGTCTGAGAACATGTTTGAATCCTGGAGTATGTTTTGCCAGAACAAGGAGAAAAGGTTGCCCAGAGTTATGGAACAATCAGGGGACTTAAACCCTTTGCAAATGTTCATGTGCTTTCCATCAGATTTCATTCCAGCTGAGATTTGCATCCTCCAGTTTCATGTTACATAATCAAATTTAATTCTGTAAGAAAGATGACTGGATAAGTGTGCTGCTGCCCAGATTTTAGCACGGAATGCGATGCTGGCAGAATTAATACACAAAGAACCAAACATTTGGGAAAAGAAACCAGGAATTATCAAAATAAGCTGGATCAATGCCCTTACTATAATACTGGGGTGGGGAGCAGGCATGGTGGTTGGTGGGGCCCAATTAATGGTTTGGAGCAAATAATATAAATGGAGGGGTAAAAAAAACATGTATAAACATTTTTTCCTCTCATTCTAGAGTTTGCTTCATGTTTTTCAGCTTTTCAAACTATATTAACTCCTAAAGGCATTTCAGCATTTAGTTCCCCGACTCAAAATGGCAGGAAACTTAAAATTAGATCCTGCTGTTGGAGAGGGTTACAAAAAAAGAGAAATGAGCCAGACTTGTGTAGTCTTCTTGTGTAGTTTTAATATACAGTGTGCACCAATAGCAGGTGCTCAGAAAATGTTACTACACCAACATTCTAATTCTTGTTCATTTGGTGCTTGCAAGAATAGAAGCTGAGGTGTAAGAAATAACTCACTTATGTTGACCTTGAAAATTGATCTTTTTCAAGAGCTCTTTTAATGTTAGTATGGAAAATAAGCTCATGATAAAAGCTTAAAGCTCAGCTATTCAAAAAGACAGGGACAAACATAGAAGGAAACATCTCACCAAATTGGCATAACTCCAGAATTTATACAAACCTAGGATTTCTAAACATTTCTAAAACTCTAGATTCTATAAAAAGGTAAAGGTTCCCTTCACACATATGTGCCAGTCGTTCCCTACTCTAGGGGGCGGTGCTCATCTCCGTTTCTAAGCTGAGGAGCCAGCGCTGTCCGAAGACGTCTCCGTGGTCATGTGGCCGGTATGACTCAATGCCACAGGCACAGGGAACACTGTTACCTTCCCACCAAAGGTGGTCCCTATTTTTCTATTTGCATTTTTTATGTGCTTTCGAACTGCTAGGTTGGCAGAAGCTGGGACAAGTAACGGGAGCTCACCCCATTATGCAGCACTAGAGATTCGAACTGCTGAACTGCCAACTTTTCGATTGACAAGCTCAGCGTCTTAGCCACCCTTTAATTTAAAATTCTTCTCCACTCTGTTGCCAAGAATCAACCATGCTTAGCTGGAACTTGAAATGGAAGCGGGAAGTGGGAAAACGGAAATTTCCAATTTTTAAGGTGAAATGCTAAGTGTTGGATTTGTTAAGGGTAAATCTTGATAAGCTAATATTATACCACATTTAAAGGAAATAAATTAGATGTTTAGTAGATTGGGGAAGCATTGTACACATAATATATCTTGATTTCAAGAAAAACCTGGCATTACATCCTGATTAGGAAGTTCATTATTGATAAGCTAGATGAGCTTACAAGTAAGTAGCCGCATACCAGGCTGAAATATTATATTCAATGGGTACTCCTCAATGGTTGTTCATCAAACTTAAACACGGATCTCCAACCTTGGCAACTTTAAGACTTGTGGACTTCAATTCCCAGAATTCCTCAGCCAGCCAAGTTGTCAAATTTGGAGACTCCTGAACAGAGGTGGGTTTCAGCAGGTTCTGACCAGTTCTGGAGAACCAGTAGTGAAAATTTTGAGTAGTTTGGAGAACCGGTAGTAAATATTCTGATTGGCCCTGCCCCCATCTATTCTCTTCTTCCCGAGTCCCAGCTGATCGGGAGGAAATGGGGATTTTGCAATATCCTTCCCCTGGAGTGGGGTGGGAATGGAGATTTTACAGTATCCTTCCCCTGGCACACCCACCAAGTCACGCCCACTAAACCATGCCACCCTCACCAAGTCGCACCCACAGAACTGGTAGTAAAAAAAATTGAAACCCACCACTGCTCCTGAACTAGAGAATGGTAACAAGGGTAGTGCCAAAGGATGCATTTCAAGATATTGATTAATAACTTGCATGAAGGAGAGAAAGAAATGTTCCTGAACTAAGCCAATCACAAAAGAACGAAGGATGTATAATCAGTTAAATGCAAAGGTAAGGTTCAAAATGAATTTGAATGGGGATGCCCATTAGATGTAATGGTTAACTGCAGTATAAGCTCTGATGAATAAACTGTCATGGCTAACGCAGTGGTGAAATCCAATTTTTTTTACTAACGGTTCTGTGGGCGTGGCTTGGTGGGCATGGTGTGGCTTGGTGGGCATGGCAGGAGAAGGATACTGCAAAATCCCCATTCCCTCCCCACTCCTGGAGCCAGCCAGAGATGATATTTGCCAGTTTTCCGAACTGCTCAAAATTTCCATTACCGGTTCTCCAGAACCTTTCAGAACCTGCTGGATTTCACCCTTGGGCTAAAGATAACACTAGTAGGATGCAGTAACAATAACAGTTGTGTCAGCCTCCGCCTTTCTACTTGGCTGCCATAGATAGGGGGAGGGTGTGTGTGTGGGGGGGAGGCGAAAGTGAAACCTTACTTAGATGCTAGTATGCTTAGAAGGGGAAATTGAAACCACTGTTATCGGGCCAACCGTCGTGACATTCCTGATTGATGACGCGGGCAGACGTGCTTCCACCTGACCCCTAGAAGACCTGTGGATTGGATGATTTACGATGGACAATGGGAGGGGATGATTTGTATATGCAGGTTCGCGCGTATAATCCTTAGTTTCAGTTTTGCTTGGTTGCGTTCAGTTCTTTGCCAGTAAAAGTACAGATTTTTCACAACAATGGAGTCTGGTTTTTTCTTTCCTGGTTTTTGAAGGAAGCACACCTGACATTAAGCTGAAACTCAATTTTCCAGCCATCCCGGATAAACACCGAGGGGGCTGAACCCAAAATTATGTCTGACCAGGAGTTCGAAGAGGAACAGATGGGAGCATACGGCTCGACCATGACCTCACTTCAAACAGAACGGGAGACAGCCGAACAAATGGAAGAATTGCAGCTGAGGGAGGAATCTGATGCTGCTAGATGGTCAGTAGGAGTGGGAAGGTTGCCGGAACAGGGGAGGACCCCCTGGGGAGTAACCAGCTCCAGACCCCGCCGGGAGGAAGCCGTGTGGATGCAGGAGCAAAAAGAAAGCCTCATGATGGCACAGGCATTACAGCTCATTCACGACGTTGAAGAAAGCCGGAAAAACCATGAGTCTTATGGGCTCCCTGTGGGGAAGGGAAGAGATTACCCCAGGGAAGAGCCAAGAGAAAGAGTGTGTGGGGGGGGGAAGAAGAAGAAGCTAGAGGAGAAATGGTTCAAACCTCTGGGGGCCAAGTGAGAGATGCAGCAGCCCAAGGGGCCCCAGCCTTGCCGGTTCCCCCCCCCCCCCAACGAAAAAACCCAAAAACCCCCCCCCCCGACTGGAAAATATGATGGAAACCCAAAAACCCTGGGGCTTTTCCTGGCCCAAGTCTGGAACCACATGCAAGATTGGGGGGAAGATTACTTGTCAGATGCAGCCTGAGTGAGATGCGTCACGAATGTGCTAGAGGGAGTAGCAGCTGATTGGATGGTGGCCCTCCACAATAACAACTCCCCCCTGCTGAGAAATTACAATCAGTTTATGGCGGCCCTTAGAAGGCGGTTTGAAGACCACCTAGCTGAGTGGAAGGCGAGGCTCAGAATGAAGGGTATCCAGCAGGGCCACAGGTCGGTGGCAGAATATACCCAAGAGTTTCGTGAGCTGACACCTTACATGACAGGATGGTCAGAAGCGGCCTTATTAGAGAGTTTCAAGGATGGGCTAAATGAAGAAATATACAAAGACTGCGGAGCCCGGGGGGTCCCCGAAGACTTGCAGTGTTGGTATATAGCAGCTGAAGATGTGGAAATCGAGCTGGCCCGAAGCCGACTCCGAGGAAGCGGCGCGAGAGACCAGTCATCCTCTACTTATCGTAAGGAAGAGCCAAAGACGGCCGTGGGGAGAGTGGAATTCAAACCCAAATCGAAGCCCTTCACATGTTTCAAGTGTGGAAAAGAAGGCCATTGGGCTGCCGAGTGCTTTTCTAAACCAATGCCAAGGTCTACCGCCCCGGTTCCTAAGAAGGCCGACAAAGTGCCCATGAAAGTTTGCGCAACCGCTCTGGAAGGAGAAGTTGTTGAGTTCGCTCCCCGTAACCAGGGTGAGCTGGGAACTCAGACCACCGCCGAGGACAGCGGAACGGACTCCGACTCCAGCGACCTGGTGAGTCATACCGAGAATCCTATGCTCATCCCCATAGAACTAAGGGTACCGTCCACAGGGACACAGGCGCAGGTATTAGTGTTATTAGACTCTGGGTGCACTAGGTGCATAATCAGCCCGAAAGTGGTGGAGAAAATGGGCCTAAGACTTAAAACATTAAGTCAACTGGATGGATTGATTGCGGGAGGGGGTCCAGCCATCTTTGTGACTGAAACGATTGAGATGCAGTTGGGGAATCACATAGAGACCCTCAGGTTCATCGTGGCCCCTGGCATGGAACGGCCCCTCATACTTGGACTACCCTGGCTCCGTAGATGGAACCCACAGGTTAATTGGAAGACGGTTAATTGGAAGATTTTCGCACCAAAAATCCCGGACTAGGAAAGAAAGAAATCCCTCTGGAGGGATGGGACAAAACCCGAAAAGGCAGAAGTGGCCATTGGTCACATTGAGGGGGAGGAAAAGATTCCAAAAGAGTACTGGGATCTTCGTGAAGTTTTTAGCGAAAAGGCTTCAGATACACTACCCCCTCATAGAACTACAGACCATTGAAATTCTGCCCGGGGTGAAGCTCCCTAAACCAAAAATATACTCCATGACCCCGCGAGAACTGGAGGAACTGCGAAATTTCATTGATAAGAATTTAGAGCGGGGTTTTATACAACCAGCCCGACCCAGGGAGGCGGCGCCAGTAATGTTCCGAGAAAAGAAGGATGGTTCTTTTAGGCTTGTAGTCGACTACCGGAATCTAAATGCTATTTGTGTGGAAAACGTTTACCCCTTACCACTTATGAAAGACATGTTAGCCCACTTAGGGAAGGGGAAAGTTTTCACCAAACTGGATTTACGAGAGGCCTACTATCGAGTGAGAATCAGAGAAGGGGATGAATGGAAAACAGCATTCAATTGCCCCTTGGGATGTTTCCAATTTAGAGTGCTCCCTTTTGGACTACAGGGAGCCCCTGCTGTGTTCATGCAATTAATCAATGAAGTACTGCATGAGCACCTATACAAAGGGGTGTTGGTCTACTTGAGTGACATTCTTATCTACTCCGAGAACATGAACGATCATGTCAAATTGGTGCGAACTGTCCTGAAAAAACTCAGGGCTGCTGAACTGTATGCCAAACTTTCTAAGTGTGAGTTCCACCAAAGCAAAATTGACTACCTGGGGTATCGCATATCGCATGAGGGAATAGAGATGGATCCTGGAAAGGTCAAGGCAGTAATGGAATGGGCCGCGCCACGCACCTGCAAGCAACTACAGAGTTTCCTGGGATTTGCTAACATTTATAGACAATTTATCCCCTCTTTCGCCAAAATCGCACTACCCATAACCAATCTTCTAAAGATAAAGGGGGAATTAAAACCAAAACCCTCCCGGCCTCTTGAATGGACTATGAAGTGCCAATCAGCATTTGAAAAGTTGAAGCGGCTGTTTGCTGCTGAACCAGTTCTCAAACACCCGAACATGGAAGAACCTTTCTTAGTACAGGCGGACGCCAGCAACGTGGACGTGGGGGCAGTTCTTCTGCAAAAGAATGCCGAAGGGAATTTGCAACCCTGTGCTTACACTTCTCGGAAACTGTCCGAAACCGAAAGGAGATGGGCCATATGGGAGAAGGAAGCTTTTGCGGTGCGCTGGGCTTTGTTAATATGGAGACATTTTCTGGAGGGGGCTAAGCATCCGTTCGAGGTTTGGACTGACCATAAAAATCTAGAAGCGTTGAAGACCCCGCGTAAACTATCACCAAAACAAGTTCGTTGGGCCCAACACTTCAACCGGTTTAATTTCACTCTGCGATATCTTCCTGGAGGGAAGAATTTCATGGCAGATGCACTCTCCAGACTTCCTCAATACAACAGCATAAAGAAGGAGGTGGTGCGTCCTATCGTCCCTTCGACACAACTAGCAGCGCCAGTAACTACCAGAGCACAAATGAGGATCGATCCGGCCCTCTCGGGTGATTTGCTTCAAAAACTACGTGAAGCCCTGAAAACGGACGAATGGTTTCAAAATCACTCAAATGAATGCACCCTCCGTGATGGACTACCCTGGATTGGGGCTAAATTGTATGTTCCTGCCAGCTTAAGGACAACAGTGTTGCAGTACGCTCATGACGCCAAAATGGCAGGACATTTTGGTTTTGTTAAAACTTTGCAACTCGTCAAGAGACAATTCTGGTGGCCTGCACTCAAAAAGGCCATAGAAGCGTACGTGGCAAGCTGCCCGGTGTGTGCTTCCGCTAAAAGACCTCCAGGGAAAACCCCTGGCTTACTTCAAAGTGTGGCAAGACCGAGCGCCCCCTGGAAGGAGATATCCATGGATTTTATTGTTGACTTACCAGAGAGTGAGGGGTGCATAGTCATTTGGGTAGTAACGGACTTATTTTCCAAACAAGTACACTTCATCCCTTGCTCCAAAATCCCTTCAGCTAAAACCCTTGCAAAATTGTTCATTCAACATGTTTACCGATTGCATGGAGCTCCTAAATGGATAATTTCTGACAGAGGTGTACAATTTACGTCCAAATTTTGGAGGGAATTTTTAAAGTTGATAGGCTCCGCCCAGGGCTTAAGCTCCACCCACCACCCCCAGACAAATGGGGCTTGTGAAAGAACCAATGGCGTGCTAGAACAGTACCTGAGGTGTTACATAAATTACCAACAGGACGACTGGGTAGATTTGTTGCCATTCGCCGAGGTGGCATATAATAACTCCATTCATAGCAGCACCGGGTTCACTCCATTTAAGGTAGCATCGGGCCAAGACTTTGTTCCTATCCCTGAGCTGCCTCAGGGGGACCCACAGAATCCTTCCTTGATTGAGTGGATTGAACAACTCAGAAGTACTTGGGCAGTAACTCGAAAAGCGTTAGATGAGGCCCACCAAGCCCATAAATCTCAAGCTGACAAAAAAAGGTGTTCGCCACAGGTCTATAAAGTGGGCGATAGGGTTTACCTTTCCACCAAGTATTTGCAGACCTCTCAAAAATCTAAAAAGCTTGGGCCGAAGTATGTAGGTCCATTCCCCATCACTAGACTTATTAATGCAGTCACAGTCGAGTTGGAGCTACCAAAAACTTTGAGACGGATTCACCCTGTGTTTCATGTTAGCTTGCTAAAACCAGAGCACTTATCTCCTTTGCGTCCAAGTCAGGCCCCTGCACCCGTCCCCATTTTAATAGAAGGAGAGCAACATTTTGAGGTTAAAGAGATCCTGGACTCTAGAAAGCACCATGGTAAGGTGCAATATTTGGTGGCCTGGAAACATTTCCCGTTATCGCAAGCTGAATGGGTGAACAAACGTGTTGTCCGGGCACCGAAGAAAGTACAATTGTTTCACACCAAGTATCCTGATAAACCCTAATATCTGTGTTATGTTATTTTCTCTTTCCTTATTTAGGACTAACGTCTCTGCTGCAGAGGGGCCGAATGTCAGCCTCCGCCTTTCTACTTGGCTGCCATAGATAGGGGGAGGGGGTGTGTGGGTAGTGGGGGGGGCGAAAGTGAAACCTTACTTAGATGCTAGTATGCTTAGAAGGGGAAATCAAAACCACTGTTATCGGGCCAACCGTCGTGACATTCCTGATTGATGACGCGGGCAGACGTGTTTCCACCTGACCCCTAGAAGACCTGTGGATTGGATGATTTACGATGGACAATGGGAGGGGATGATTTGTATATGCAGGTTCGCGCGTATAATCCTTAGTTTCAGCTTTGTTTGGTTGCGTTCAGTTCTTTGCCAGTAAAAGTACAGATTTTTCACAACAACGGAGTCTGGTTTTTTCTTTCCTGGTTTTTGAAGGAAGCACACCTGACAAGTTGGTTTGTTACTGACCCAACAAGCACACTACCTATATCCAAGGACAGCACTGTGGCCAGCCAAGTGATGCCATCAACAAATAAGCACCCTGGAAACCAGTAGCAACTTCAAGAGTAAAGCTGTAGTCCGGAAGACTTGCATCAGTATATGCAACAGCAAGGAGGAACTGCGTTCGCATTTTAAGAGTGGGGTGGGCACACAACTTAAAAATTCTGCCCTCTATTTTCCTAAGGAGGAGGAGAAGAAAAGATGCTAGAGTTATACGTAGAATATCATTATTGTGGCACTTTATAGTAATAAGTACAAATACCAGAATGCAAAAAAAAAAAAGTTCATACTAAATCACTAAATAACTACTTTGTAAAAATACAAAAGAAAATCATTCCCCGTGAGGAAAAAATAAAGTAGCACTACAAAAATAGCACAAAAATGTAGGCGCTGTTGCCAACTTACATCATTTGTTTCTAGCCTGTCTGAATATTGTCAAGTTCCACTATTTTTCTAATAATGCAAACTCTGGAACAACATTGGGCCACTTTCAAGATGACGTCCTTGTTATGGTCTGTGGGGGGGGGGGGGGGAATGAAAAATAGGGTTTTTCTAGACTGCCAGAGATTATTGCTTGGAAGTGGCGGGGATGAATTTGATCATAAAACTGGCATTATGGACAGCACGTGGCCCAAAATTTCAACTGGATTCTGTGAAGCAAGTATGCTGGTGTCTCCTCAAAATAGCAATAGCAATAGGACTTAGACTTACAAACCGCTTTGCAGTGCTTTATAGCCCTCTCTAAACGGTTTACAAAGTCAACATATTGCCAACAATCTGGGTCCTCATTTTACCCATCTTGGAATGTTGAGTCAACCTTGAGCCGGTAAGATTCGAATTGCCGAACTGCTGCTAGCCGGCAATCAGCAAAAGTAGCCTGCAATACTGCACTCTAACCACTGCACCACTCTAACCACTGCGCCAAAAGAGGGAAGTTCCTTGGATTTCCTCTCTGCAAACCGAAATCCATAATATGTTGTATGGGAACCACTTCAGGAAGGGACGCGGTGGCTCAGTGGCTAAGACGCTGAGCTTGTTGATTGAAAGGTTGGCAGATCAACGGTTTGAATCCCTAGTGCCGCATAACCGGGTGAGTTCCCATTACTTGTCCCAGCTTCTGCCAACCTAGCAGTTCGAAAGCACATAAAAAATGCAAGTAGAAAAATAGGGACCACCTTTGGTGGGAAGGTAACAGTGTTCCATGTGCCTTTGGCATTTAGTCATGCTGGCCACATGACCACAGAAATGTCTTCAGGCAGCGCTGGCTCCTCGGCTTAGAAATGGAGATAAGCACCGCCCCCTAGAGCTGGAAATGACTAGCACGCATGTGCGGGGGAACCTTTTTAACCACTTCAACCTTAGGTGATTTAAAGAATGTAAGCTGCTATAATCAGAACAATGTCTATGAAGTTACCTCCCAGGGTAAGAATGTCCATTCAAGTGATCTTTCCTCACCCAAATGTGTTCTTTTATTGAACTGAGACCTGCTTCCAATCATTGCTGTGACAGTGTGGCACACTGTAGGTTTCAAAGGTAACTGTCAAGAACTTAGTGAATGGCCTCTAGAAAGGAAAAATCCTAGTGGACCCATATAACCTCTTCGCAATTGCCTTTACTTTGAAAAAAACCCAATTGCAGAGAGGATGATAACCCTCAGTTTTGGAAAAAGTACTTGAGAATCACAATCACGCATCATGGAATTGACTTCCAAATGCATGCAATTTGCCTCCACTTCAGAGGATCAAGAGAACATGGATGTGACTTCAAACCAGGAATCAAGATTTAATGACTATATAAATACTGTTTTATGCATCAATGTGTAATTTATAAATACCGTGTTTTCCTGAAAATAAGACCCCTTTTTTTGAAACCCAAAATAGGTCCTTGGCCTTATTTTCAGGGAGGTCTTATTATTTTGGGGCGTGTGGAGCAAGATGGGGCTCCTCTTGCCATTTTACCTGATTTCCAGCTCTGCATTTAAATATTTTCGGGGAGGGCTTATTGTCGGAGAGGAGGTTTATTTTAGTGCATGAGCTCAACAGCCTGCTCAACCCAAAAACTAAGGTGCGTCTTATACTCTGAAAAATATGGTAATATAGTACAATATAACAAAATCACCCCCACCTCCTGCTCCCACCCCACCTCAGTGACAGAACATCACACGAGCCATTTATGGGCTCTGACCCGCTCTGGGTTCCCCAAGCCCACTGGCAGAACCAGGTCTTTGGCGCCTTCTGGAAGAGGGTCAGAGTGGGGGCCATTCTAATCTCTGGGGGAATGATGTTCCAGAGAGAGGGAGCCACCACGGAGAAGGCCCGCCCTCTGGGTCCCACCAGGTGTATCTCCCTTGGGGATGAGACCTGCAACATTCCCTGTCGCCCCACTCTGATGAGTCAGGTAGATGTGACCATCAAGAGACGGTCCCTCAGATAACCTGGTCCCAAGACATGAAGGACTTTAAAGGTAGCAATCAGCATCTTGAATTGCACCCGGAAGCAGATCGGCAACCAGTGCAGCTCCCGCAGGAGAGGTGATACATGTGCACACCAGGGTCTGCACAAAACCATGCAGGCTGCTGCATTTTGCACCAACTGGATATGTTAAAATATGTTAGAGCTTACAGGTTACCAGAATACTTGAGTTTCTGGGGAACCTTTACAAGAGACAAGAATCTTTTGTAAGAACTAAAGTTTGGAAGAAACAGACTAGAGTAGATCAAAATGAGGCAAGGATAGCCCATTGTCCTCCTATCTTATATAGTTAATATGTTATCAGAATTTTGAAGCTGGGAAAAATGACAGCTGGTATCAAATTAGTTGACCAAAACATTGTTTGAGAAATGGTAGATGACACCAAGGACAAGAAAGGTCAGTCTCACTGCAGTCGCGGTCTGTTCCCTTGTCAGGTATAGCTGTGAATGCTGGCTACTGAGAATGAGCGAAAGAAGAGAGATACTCTCTTCAAATTATGGGTTCAGAAATGATTACTAAGGGCGCAAAAAAGAACCAGTTAATCTTGGATTAAATAAAGATTGACAGTTCCCCTGATGAGACAGATGTTCAGTATGCAGAAACTCACACAATAGGTGAGGGTTTCTCCGTGCAGAGTTCAAGTCTAACTTGATGGCATCTATCAGACGATCTAATTCCAATATTATCATGGTTCTGCTATAATAGCAACTACTGAAAGTCATCAGAAACGATATGAAAATCAAGCCTTAGGTAGTAGATAGTAAAGAATAAGAATTCTTGGATGAGAAGCGAAACATCTTCAAAGAAAAAGCAAGAAATTCCAGTTGCCTCCTGAAAAAGCACCTTTGGGACAACCGTGACCTGGATGATGCAGACTTAAAGGCAGTGGTTTAATCCAATTTTTTTTACTACCGGTTCTGTGGGCGTGGCTTGGTGGGCATAGCAGGGGAAGGATACTACAAAATCCCCATTCCTTCCCCATTCCTAGGGGAAGGATATTGCAAAATCTCCATTCCCGCCCCGAAGTGGGGCCAGCCAGAGGTGGTATTTGCTGGTTCTCCAAACTACTCCAAATTTCCGCTACCGGTTTTCCAGAACCTGTCAGAACCTGCTGGATTTCACCCCTGCTTAAAGGTCTGTAGAGAGACCTCTACAGACTTAAAGGTTCAACAATTAACTTCCAAGCAGTACCCAAACTTCAAATGAAAGCATATATAATTGAGAGTAAGTGATGAAGAGTTCATTCAGTTTTTTTTTAAAAAGACATCAACTAGTCTATGTCAAAACTCATTAATATATTATTAAGCTGAAATGACATTCTTCCCATTAGATAGGCTGATAATCAGTTCAGCATCTAAACTAAGAGTGATTATCGTGACAACCAAGAGCAATGAATTGCTACTTCAAAGCTCTGCTTTACAAATGAAAAATCAACTCTGCTTGTGGAATTAAATTAATATCTCAACAGGAAATATTTCTGGGCTGAATCTGCTTTTCTGCTCTCAAAAGCTGGCCATAAATTTCAAGCACTTCCTGGACTTTAAAGACAAGACAGGAAAAAAAAGGAGAAATGACTGTTAGAACAGCCCTTGTCATGAAGGAAAAAATGCTATTTCCTGGAGCTTTAAGAGCACCAAGCTCCAAAATATTGTTCAAAGTTCCATTGAACAAGTACGAAATACGCCATCATCATCCCTTCCAATAAACCACATTTTATGTCATTCTACTTGGGAAAAAATAACATCTTCAAAGAACCACCATTAAAACAAAGAAAATCAACCCCTCTTTTTAATTGCAAGGTAGTTCGCTATTATTAAATAGACAGTGCTTTTGATTCCTCGTTACACAAGTTGGCTCTATTAAATTTCCTTGCAAACAAGTAAGGTTGTAAATGGAATTCTCTGTAATCATGCAGTCTTCAGGCATTTCAAAGCTCTAACTTTATTAATGCGAATGAAGCAACGGTCTGCAAATTTATGGGACTTCATTTCTTGATGTGCTAAATCCCTGTTCTGTTGGAATCAGGCAACTCTAGGTAGGACAATAGCAATAACAATAGCACTTAGAGTTACCCTTGTTTTCCCGAAAATAAGACCCTGTCTTATATTTTTTTGAACCCTGAAATAAGCGCTTGGCCTTATTTTCGGTGGGGTCTTATTATTTTGGGGCATGTGGAGCAAAATGGGGCTCCTCTTGCCATCTTACCTATTTCCAGCTCTGTCTCCCTAACCCGAGGAAATGGTGGGGATCGCCTGCGCATGCTTTTAAATATTTTCAGAGAGGGCTTATTTTCAAGGGTGTGTGTGTGTATTTTAGTACATGCACTCAAAAGCGCGATTGGATTTATTGTCCAGGAGGTCTTATTTTCCGGGAAACACAATATGTACCACTTTACAGTGCTTTACAACCCTCTCTAAGTGGTTTTACAGAGTCAGCCTATTGCCCCCAACAATCTGGCTCCTCATTTTACCCACCTCCGAAGGATGGAAGGCTGAGTCAACCTTGAGCCTGGTGAGATTTGAACTGCCAAATTGCAGGCAGCTGGCAGCAACAGCCTGCAGTACTGCACTCTAACCACTGTGCCACCGCAGCTCTTAGAAGGGACAGGAAGGACAAGGCCAGAGAAAATAGCCTGCCCATCAGTGGGAACAACACTTTGCTCCCATTAGCAAGAACCCTCCTCCCCAAAGGAAATAAATAACACTTTGGTCTTTTATTCTCTGCTTTTCTCCATCCAGCATATTAGGGAGCTGATGTTAAGATTTACCCCCCTTTCTGGAAGGCTGGTTTCAGAGGAAAACAATATTGGGAGTCTGTAGAGATTCTCAGTCATTCAGATCATGGTTCCGTTCCCCACTAACCTGTCAGAGCTGAAGAAGCTTCGTGGATGAGAAGCAAAATGTCTTCAAAAGAAAAAAAAAACAAGAAAGTCCAGTTGCCTCCTGCAACAGCACCTGTGGGACAACCATGACCTGGATGACTGAGAATCTCTACAGACTACAGGAACCAGGAGCACTACTCAGGTGACCCTGAGGACACAGATAAACCTCCAAGTGCTTCAAGGACCCTCTAAAAGGATGGAAATGACCAGCTGTCTGCAAGGAATATAAATCCTTCCATTCCCCACTATCCACTCAGAGCTGAAGAAGCTTCTTGGGTGAGAAGCGAAACGTTTTCAGAAGAAAAACCAAGAAAGTCTAGTTGCCTCTTGAAAAAGCACCTTTGCAACAATATTGTGAGGCAAAGGTTCCCCTGCATGAGGGCCATTTCTCTCCTCCAAGGCTAATCTTTTAAATATTGGTAAAATCTCAGACTGGTTATCCAGGCAAATTGAAGTAGTCTTCAACTAGTTGCTTATGGACCAGTTATGACGGACCCACCGCAAAAAGATACTTATGACCTGGATTCGAAGTTTATTTTACTTCTGGTTTCTGGCAAAACAAAAAACAAAAAACCCACCCACTGCAGACAATGGGTTTTCTTAATGACTATGGTGTTTGCTTAATGACTGCACTGTTCCCTTTCGACCACCCTGTTTGCTTAATGACTACCGTGTTTCCCCAAAAATAAGACCCTGTCTTATATTTTTTTGAACCCTGAAATAAGCACTTGGCCTTATTGCCATGCACTCAAAAGCCCGATTGGGCTTATTATCAGGGGATGTCTTATTTTGGGGGAAACAGGGTACTAAAAAAAAAGGTTGTAAAATTGGGCACAATCACATGATGACCTGCTTAATGACTGGCACACCATACGGCCACAATTCCTGATTCAATTATGGTCCTAATTCCAGAATTTCCTGTAAACTCCGGATGAGATGGCCATGTTGTTGAACATACATCTAAGATTCACAAGGAACCCAGCAGTCCCTATGAAGGACCTGATAAAGCACAGCTGACAATTAAGGGAAGGGAGTTATTTATAAACAGGCAAACTTGGAAGATATCTGTTGGTTGGGTGGATTGGCAGTGCCCTCAAATTTCCAGGTGGCAGAAGCTTGGATGGAACATCTTTCATTGGTTTTCTTGATTATTCCAACCAACAGAGAAAACCAATTAGTGTGATTTGTTTTTCGCCCCTAATGTTGTGGTCCGCCAGCAGCAATGGAGTCAGACAGTGAGGAGGCTGAGGAAGAACATGGGCCAGTCCTGGAGTCAGGGAAAGGCCCAGTTGAGGGCTCTGCGTCGGAGGCAGAGATGGGGCCAGGGCCATCTGGGAGCAATGCACAGACTCCAGAGCTTCCAGAGGCAGACAGCAGAGAGGCAGAGGAACAGGAGGAGCCTGTTCCTAGTGCACGCATACGCAGAGCTGCCAGAAGGCAAGAGCAGCTGAAGCAAAAAGAATGACTCGGGGGTAAGGCCAGAAGATGATTGGCCACTCCCATAAGGCTTAAAAGAGCAGCAACGAGCCGTTGGGCTCTTTGTAGAAAAGCAACATTGATTCCAGTGCTTCTTGTCAGTGTCTCTTGAACTTTGTGGGGGTTTTGCCAAGAAAAGCCTTTGGCAGGTTGCCAAAGACATCAAAGGTTGGTGATAAGGCCAACTGGACTGGTTATGAAGAATTTGTTTTGGACTAAGCTGAGAATGAATTAATTCTCAGCTGTTTTAATAAACTAAGTTTGTTGGGGACTGAATTGTGTTTGGTAATCACTACTTGGGTCTTGGTCACAACACCTAAGTTACCACAAAGTACTCTATCTAAATTAATAAATAAATCAATAGAATAAAATAATGAGGTTGCCTTTCAAAGGATTTGAAGTTCTAGCTGCTGCACAAAGGCTCATTCATCAGAAAAAAACTAGTATACTCTCTACCATGGAATCCTGCATTTACTCGTCCTATATGAACTTTTCCTGCACTTCAAATTCCTTCTCCGCAAATTCTTTCTCATATGGAATCAATTGTGGCCACTATGAGAAGCAGAAAGATACTCAATGTTTCAGAGACTTCCCTTGAAAACTTTTATGCTTTCCAAAGAAAGTCTTTACTTTTTAGACCAGTTGATCGGATTATTATTATTATTTTTCTACATTTGCTTATTATACTTTGGATTCAATTTATATTCCCATACTTCAGTAAGTCAGAGATTGCATGTGGCATATGAGTAGCTTGCCAGAGACCGCATATCTGGTCAGGAGAGGATCTGGATAGGGACAAAGCAAACTTTCCATGGCAGAGATATCCAAAAAGTAAGAATGGTGGCCTCATATAATCGCAGCCAATACTTTCTCCGCAGATTCATGGATTCAACTGGATGTAATATTGATTTAGTGAAAATATTTTAATATTACTGGCCCATCAGTTTAATAATGTTTCCCACCCACCACATTAAAACAATATATTTGGGTGAGGACTTCTAGAAGAGTGTTAAGAGTTGCACCATGAACCATGAGGCACTTTGTGCAGCATAGAGTTTGAGATAGTAGATGTAGGAAAAGAGCAGGCAGAGCTGGGGGCCAGAGGTGGTATTCAGCCGGTTCGGTCAAGTCCAGTTGAACCGGTAGCGAAAATAGTGGGTGGGCCCACCTACCCACCCCAGCTCTATTCTGTCCTATTTAGGCACATTTTTGAGGCTGGGAGCATGCGCAGAAGCCCGGGTGCATGTGAGGAGGTGGCTCACATTTTTGGTGCTGGGCGAACCGCTAGGTAAATTATGTGAATTCCACCCCTGATGGGGGCGGAGTTAAGTGTGCCATCAGCTTGGAGTTGATCGTCCAAATCCAACCCTCCTTGAATGCCACTGACTGTTTTATGGCACCAATTTTCTGTATTTTTTTGAATATAAGATGCACCTTTCCCCCCCCTAAAAGTGGCTGAACATTTGGGTGCATCTTATATTCTGAATGTAGCTTTTTTGAAGCTTTTTTTCAGCCCTGATAAGATGCTAATGAGGCACTAGCGAGCGATCTTTCCAGCTTTGCCTGCTCCTTCCACTCTCCACTGTGCTTTAACAAGGTGCTAGCGAGTGAAGCAATCTCCATGCTTTGTTTTGACTCTCAGCTGTTCTTTAGTAGCTTTTTTTCAGACCTAACTGGCGCTAGCTGAGTGAAGCGATCTCCCCCTATGCTTTGCCTGCTTTTCTCATTGCTGCTTCCTCTCAGCTGTACCTTAGAAGCTGTTTTTTATTCCCAAGCAGGATATAAAAAATCAGCAAACTAATGTGCTGAAGCCGACCAGACTAAGGACGCTAGCCAGATGAATAGGTAGACAGACCCCCCCCCCCTATTTTCCTCCCCAAAACCTAAACTGTGTCTTATACTCTGAAAAATACGGTAGTATTGAACCTGAGTTGACTAGATTCCTCTGTAGTCTTGAGCAATAAATCTTTGAACTGCAACCTCCTAATGTATGGTCCTGACCCTTTGCTCCTGACATTAACCTCCTGTCTTATTCTCACCGGAGTTGTGCATTTACAATCAAAATTTTTGACAGTGCTTTCAAAGTCATTATGACGTTCATCCCACAATAAATGCTGAGGATGTTGAATGTTACCTCAGAATAGGAATTCCCACTCTTTTCCTGCCTTTTCTAAGAGATGTCAGCTTTTATTGATCTAAAAACAAATGTGCTTTTAGTTCTTGAGAACGACTGCACACCCACATACAAACCATAGGAAGATTTAAGTAAGTGTTATTGACATAGAGAAAGCTTCAATGTTAATGTCTACTTTTTTTCTATAAGAATGGGCGCTAACAGCCATCATGGAACAAGGGAGAGACTAAGAGCAACTCTCTCTAATTCCCCAGAGGAAGTAGAGACAGCCCATTAAGATCAGTGGGTTTCTCCACAGGACCACAATACTGACAACCAATCAGTCAAATCCTGTAATGTCTTGCTTTACAGAAGGCAAATTAGCAAGTCAGCCCCCTCTTGACACGAGTGCAAAAGTTGGAACTTGGAATCAAGCCAAAGAGTTGCGGTAGTTGGCAACGCTGTCTTCTTCAAACTAAATGAAGGACTTCCTCCCTATTGACTCTCCTACATGCACACATTTCTAGACATGAGGTAGGGGGGAAAACGGTCAAGCCTATTTATTACACTGATAGTTTTAGGTCAAAGTGTACTGGAGTCCATAGCCGGATTCTCTCTGTACCAGTTACAGCAGGGGTGTCAAACTCGATTTCATTGCAGGCCGCATTGGGTTGTTTGACCTGGGGGCGCCAGGGAGGCGTGGCTAGGTTGGGTGTGGCCAGCTTGACGTCACTCCTGTCAGGGGCACCTGTTGTGGCCAGAGCGCTCTACCAGCGAAAAGGGGCTCCTGAGCTCCGTTTTCAGCCGCCAGGGCCTCTGCAACCCTCTGCCATTGAAAACAGAGCTTGGGAGGGCCACTCCGTTTTCACTGGTAGAGGATTGCAGAAGGCCCTGGAGGCTGAAAACGGAGCTCGGGAACCCCTTTTATTTTTTTATTTATTTATTAAATTTTTATACCGCCCTTTTCCCGCGGGACTCAGGGCGGTGCACAGCCGAGATAAAAAACATAACATACAAAATTTAAAAACAATTTAATAAACATTAAACAATTTCTGCCCAGTAATTTAAAACAACCCAATTAAAACCAAATTCAATTAAAAACTGGGAGGAAGGGATCAAGCCAGCCCTGCTAGATGGAATAGGTGCGTTTTCAGGGCCCGACGAAAAGTCCGGAGGTCTGATATCGTGCGTATCTCAGGGGGTAGGTCGTTCCAGAGGGCAGGCGCTGCCACAGAGAAGGCTCTCCCCCTGGGGGTTGCCAGCCGACATTGTCTGGCCGATGGCACCCTGAGGAGGCCCTCTCTGTGTGAGCAAACTGGCTGGTGGGAGGCTATTGGCGGCAGAAGGCGGTCTCGCAAGTACCCTGGTCCTAAGCCATGGAGCGTTTTAAAGGTGGTTACCAACACCTTGAAGCACACCCGGAAGACCACAGGAAGCCAGTGCAGCTCATGCAGGAGAGGTGTCACATGGGAGCGCCCCGTCGCTCCCATAATCCCCAACGCAGCCGCGTTCTGGACTAACTGCAGCCTCTGGGTGCACCCCAGGGGGAGCCCCATGTAGAGAGCGTTGCAGTAGTCCAGGCAGGAAGTGACGAGTGCTTGAGTGACCGTGCGCAGGGAGTCCCGATCCAGAAAGGGGCGCAACTGGCGTATCAAGCGAACCTGATAAAAAGCCCCCCTGGCCACGGCCGTCATGTGCTCTTCTAAAGACAGCCGTGCATCCAGGAGGACGCCTAAGTTGCGAGCCCTCTCCGTGGGGGCCAATGATTCGCCCCCAATAGCCAGCGATGGCACCAGCTGGCTATATCGGGACGCCGGAAGCCACAGCCACTCGGTCTTGGAAGAGTTGAGTCGGAGCCTGTTTCTCCCCATCCAGCCCCGTACGGCCTCCAGACACTGGGACATCACTTCAAGGGCATCATTTTTCACTGGCAAAAGCACCGCGGGTTGGTCCTTCGGTGTTTCCAGGGCAGCCCCGCAGGCCAGATCTAAGTACCCTGTGGGCCAGATCCGGCCCCCGGGCCTTGAGTTTGACACCCCTGAGTTACAGAATGAAGTGGAGCATAGAAAGTTCTATAAAATTAATTAATAACTTAATTATGCAGTCTGACAGGTTCAAAGTTGTAAGAGTTGCAAGTATGAAATATGTGTAACTGGTAAATTCCACATCACATCCTACTATGCTGCCTTATTGGGAAGTCCATCATGCTGGGAAAAGTGGAAGGAAAAATAGAAAGAGGAAAACCTGGAGCAAGATGAATGGATTCAATTATAGTAGTGATGGGTGCAGTGCTAGAACTTCTGAAGGCCCAAATCAGGGATAGAGCTTACTGGAGAAAATTCTTTATTCTTCACTGTTTCTAAAAGAGTATTGTTAATGAATATGGAAAGGTCTCTAGGCTGTAATTTATTGTGTGTAATAGATTCTAATTTATTTAATATAATTTAATATTAAACAATTTGCTATTATTATATTAAATTAATATTATGAAATATTCTCTGATTTGTCAATTATTATTTTATGTTTATTCAGATTTATGAGAGTGTTTTGAAAGGATGCAAGCTTCCAAAGTACTGTTTTGATTTATATTCTAGTTTTTTGACTTAATATCTTGTCTTCCATTGTATTTTGGGTTTTTTTTTTTGTTTTTTTTACTAAAATCGGTGCACTTCTTTTCATTCCACTCCCTCAATACAACCCTAACTGGCAGAATCTTTGTGTAGTGGTGCATTTTTAATTCAAAAACATCAATGAAGGTCACCACAGTTGATGCCAAACTATCTCCATCTTGAGTGAATAGAACTTGAGCTGAAAAAAATTGGTCTGTAATAGCAGGAATTCTGGGAGTTGAAGTCCACAAGTCATAAAGGAGCCATCATTCCCACTTCTGCTTTAAAGCCTTGCTGCACCATGACACTAATGTAATAAAAGAGAGGTAGAATCTAACCAAAAAAAAAAGGCAATTGGAGAAAATTTAGCTAATATATCAAATACACAGATGTTCATTTATCTAGATAAAAGCAAAGATAATTTATGGAGGATGAATGCTTATTTAAATTATTTTTCTGTGATTTAATGAAATCACTCCATTGTGCTATATTTTGCTCCTTTATTAACTGCTGTACTAAATTACTCAGGTAAACGAAGCCAGTCCTGACAAGCTCAAAGATAAGCAAAATAGTACAACAGTATTATCTAAATATCTAAAATATTTTTTTACTCAGTTATATTTATACCACTTTAAGGAACATTCACAGCATCTGCTGGACAAAATAGCTGGGCAGATCATTTGGAAAGAAAGGGACCTTAGAGGTCTTCTAGCCCAACCCCCTGTACAAACAGGAGACCCTATGCCATTCTGGACAACTGGCTGTTCAGTCTCTTCTTGAAAGCCTCCAGTGTTGGAGCACCCACAACTTCTGGAGGGATGCCATTTGACTGGTTTATTATGAAACCACTGGGTGAGGTCATTTGCAGGTACGGAGTGCAATATCACTATGATGCTGATGTCACTCACTAATACATCTGTGTGGATGGCTGGCTGATATTGTTATGGTGTTGACCGATGACTGGCGGTTGTAAGGGTTTGAGGGGGAACACTCAACTGTGACATGATGGAAGGGCTTTGGATCTGTGGCTTCCCAGTGTCTGACGATATGCCATTTCTGACTTTGAATTGGATGGCGTTTCCCCAAGACAGAGCTGCCACACAATTTGGGGGTTGACCTAGACCAGGGGTCAGCAACCTGAGGCTCTGGAGCCGCATGTGGCTCTTTCATCCCTCTGCTGCGGCTCCCTGTTGCTGGTCGGCTCCACAATTGATAGGGCTTTTGGTTAGGACAGGTAGAAGAAACAGGACGCTGCGCTAGGAGGAGACTCTATGGTGGGGGAACTGGACTTCCAGTCGGCAGAGGAAAAAGGACGCCACACTAGGAGACTCTATGGTGGGAAAACTGGACCTCCAGTTGGCTCCAGAATTGAATGGGGGGGCTTCGGGTTAGGGCCTTTGTGGCTCTTTGAGTGTTTAAAGTTGTCGACCCCTGACCTAGACTCACAGTTACTGTTCAATGAGCAAATGGTGGCCGTAGCTGGGCAGACCTTCACGGTGAATCATCCTGTGTACCAACTGAACTGTGTACCTTTCCTGAACTGATGGCTCACTCATGCCTTGGTCACTTCCTGCTGGGATTACTGCAACACAATCCACATGGAGCTGCCCTTGAAGACCACTTGAAAATTATAAGTGGTCTAGAATGCAGCAGTGTTGGGCACTCCTAGGTTTGCCCATATTACACCCGTGTTAAACGAATGGCACTGGCTCCCAGTTCCAGGTACAATTCAGGGTGCCAGTTATCACCTTTAAAGCTCGATATGGCAAGGCACCAGGTTTACTTATTTATTATTCATTTATTTAATTTGTATCCCGATTTCCATTATTTTTACAAATAACCCAAGGCGATGAACATATCCAACATACCTTCCTCTTCCTATTTTCCCCACAACAGCTTTGTGGGGTGGGGTGGGGTGGGAAAGAATGACTAGCTCAAAGTCACCCATCTGGATTTCATGGCTAAGGAAGGACTTGAACTCATAGTCTCATGATTTCTAGCCTGGTGCCTTAACCACTAGATGAACTGATCCACCTTTTCCTGAGGTACCTGCCCATCCCACCAGAATGGATAAGGTCCAGGTAAGGTCCTTCTCTTAAGCATTGTTACCCTGTGGAGGGATGCCTTTTTCATTGTGACTCTTGCACAACAGAATACCTTCCTACTGGAACTGCAAGACCTGGACAGGAGTGAAATACTGCCGGTTCGCTCCAGTTTGGGCGAACCAGTAGTAAAAAAATGCTTTAAAAAAGTAGAGTAACGGTTCTGACGATCACAGCCGTGCTGAGCGATCATCGGAACCCTTTTAAAAACTTTTTAAAAGCATTTTTTTACTAACAGTTCGGGCGAATAGATAGCAAAAAAATGCTTTAAAAAAGTAAAAAAAAAAAGGTTCTGACGATTGCGTGGCACAGCTGTGATCGTGGGAACCTTTTTCTTTTACTTTTTTAAAACATTTTTTTTTACTATCTATTCGCCTGAACCGGTGGTTAAAAAGTGCTTTAAAAAAGTAAAAAAAAAAAAAAAAGATTCCGACGATTGCGTTGCACAGCTGTGATCGTGGAGACCTTTTAAAAACTTTTTTAAAGCATTTTTTTTTACTACCAGTTCAGGTGAATAGGTAATAAAAATGCTTTAAAAAGTAAAAAAAGAAAAAGAAAAAAAAGTTGGCCATGGCCACCCAGTCACATGGACCTCCCACCCCAAGTCACGCCCAAAGAATCGATAGCAAAAAAATTTGCATTTCACTACTGGACCTGGGGATTCCCCCAGGCCTTAGGACAGAGCCACATTATAAGGAGACAATATGTGGTTGTGGTAGTGGTAGCAGGTTTTTCTGTTTTTCCTTTTATTTTTTTTGGTTTAGTTGTATGTGTGGTTTTTATTGTTGGGTGTAAGTCGCCCAGGACTTGGTTTTAAGATGAGCGGCTATACGAATATTTGAAAGAAATAACAGAAAAAAAACATATTAGAAGTCACTTTTATTCTATATTTTATAGGACAGTGGGATATAAATACTAAGAACAATAGGTCAATTTATATCAGTAAACGTTACTGGATTATGTCTGAAGAGGCTGCTATGAAGAGCCAGACTTCATATTTTAGAAACTACAGTAAACATTTAGAAGAATTGTATTTACATAAACAATAAAGTCTACAATGAAAATTGTGTGAAGCAAATATGATTAGAAAGTTTGCAATTTTATTATTGGATAGTAAACGTTTTTTTAACAATTATATTAGTTTTATTTTATTCCTCATGAAATAGGCATAAAAACTTTCGAGTGAAACCTTAAAAGGTTTCTCCTTGCCTTTATTGCCTGAGTATTTTAGCTTTAGTGTCAATTTTAATTTTAAATGTGATTTTTATTATCTTAATATACGCTTATGAACCATTGTTATAATTTTGGCAGCATACTTCAATTATTGCAAAGATGAATAATGACATATTGTTGGGTTAAAAACATGGCATCTATCAGATATGAATTACATTGTTGGTTTGTTCTCTAGTTTCAAATATGAATTTAGCAATGCACCTGAGACTAGGTGGAAAAAAATAACGTTCACATCATATGAAATATATTAAATTTAAGAGGGATTCAATAACTTTAAACTTTTCATCTTCCCTGGGAACATATTATCATGGAATATTCTTCCCCAAATTTTTGCAATATTGTCAGTTGGTGAGATGCTCACTAACAGTGATCTTATATCTAGGTTATTTTAATTTAATCCTTTGTTTGAACTGAGGAACCAAAGTACGCAATATTATTCTGATCATTTGTGGTGCAATTTTCCTTTTGATGGGTTGGCTTTGAAGAGTAGATTTCTTCATTTTAATCAGCTCACTTTAAAATTTCAATTTGTGCTGCCATTACAACTTGGAACAAGTTCTTTTTCAGGCTCAAATCATCCTACTTTGGACACTTTATTCGAAGACCCCACCCTCTAGAAAAAGCTTGAATGCTGGGAAAGATAGAAGGAAAAAGAAGAGGGTAGCAAGATGATGGCCTCAGTTACAGTGGCTATTGGGGCACCATTGGAAGATCTAAAAAAATCCAGGGTCCAATGCTTTAACCCAGTGTGCTTCAGTCTTGGCAACTTGAAGAGATGTTGACATGCAGGCTGAGGAATTCTGGGAATTCAAATCCACATCTCTTCAAGTTGCCTTCTTTCAATACTATTGATGATGATTCCCAGAGTGTTATTTCCACTATGTGATGATTTTTAAAGTTAATTAGATAGCAGAATTGGTCTAGGAAGCAAAAAGAAAAAAGAAAAGAAAGAAGAAGAAATACGTTCTGCTTATTTCATTAGTAGGGCTGTTCTTACTCTTCAATATTGGCCTATTGCAGAATCAAGAAGTTCTAAAGTAAAAGGCGCCACTGAGGTCATCAAGACTAAGTCCTGCTCACTGTAAGACACTCGCATCAAGTCTAGCCTCCCCCTGTAGACACCAATGAAGGAGAGCACCTGTTTTCTTCTTGGGTGTCCATGCATTCTTACAACCCAAGAAGCTCCAATAAAATAAATGAAACTTTAGACTGCTAAATTCTCAGGGTTTAATTTAGTCTAAATATGACAATGTTGTATTTTTTCCTAAGTAAGAACATGTTTCTACTTATAAGCAAAGTAGTTTGAAGGTCACCTGTGCCCAGTGTTTATTCTGCAGGTTCTTTTCCTCAGGCGTCTTTCCTTGAGGTTGGATCGGTCTCGGAAGAATGAATGGAAAGGCAGAAACACTGACAATTGTTATTTAATATTGACATTATAAAAATAACCCACACTAAACAAGTGTTCCAATGTAAAAAAAATCCAACCTCCCACAAGGAGCTGGGTAAGAACATTATTCAGGTAAGTACAAACACATTACATCAACTCAGAACACCGGAAAAAGAGAACAGCTCACCTATACAACAACTTCCAACAAAATGGATACCCACACTACTTTCTTAAAAGGTGCCTGACCATTCCATCCACTATAACGCAACCAACACAAGCTATAAAAAGAATAACATTATAGTAGATTAAAAACATCTCAGAAACCACCAGGCTATTACAACCATATGGCATGACCGTAGCATGCAAACCAACTAAATCCCTCCAAAATATTGTATGTAAACCAAAAGATCCAATAGCCCAAGAAGAGCAAACGGGGGTCACTTACAACATCCAGTGTAAGGACTTAAAAGCCACTATGTAGGGCAGATAGGCGGAAGACCAGCAAAGCACATTCATGAAAACTAATTAGTTGTCAGAAGATACACTGAAAGCTCCTTAATCAAACAATACATGGACAGACTCAACCATAGTTTCAACCGGAAAGCTCAGAGCATCCTAAACCAATCCAAATTCCAAAATGGTAAGAATTTCCTGGAAGCATGGCATTCAGACAAATCAGTCATCAATGATGGCGAACCAGTGGCACACGTGCCAGAGGTGGCACGCAGGGTCCTCTCTGTGGGCACGCGTGCCATCGCCAGTTGGTCTTTGGGTTTCTGGCGCTCTGGCACACGTGTTCCAGTTTGGGCACTTGGTGCCAAAAAGGTTCGCCATCACTGATATATAGAGATAAACCACATTTACAAACCATTCAAACCATTCAAAACTGACAATAAAAATGCCAAGAAGGAAACAAAAACAGCAGAATACATCCTCTCCAGCAGCCAACCCCCAGATAACCAGGTATTAAGACTAGACAAACATTCAAGCAGAAAGCAATATCTAATTAAGGAATTGCCAAGGAGAAAATCACACCTACAGCAATACTGGCAAGGCTAGCTACTATAAATAGGGAGCAAGTCCCACATTCACTGATGATGTTACCTAGTTGGGTAATGAAACGTCTGCACATAAACAAACTCAGAGAGCACCAAGGATCATACAGTTCAACCCAGAGATACACATATTCTCTTCTACTGGAACTGATTATATTCCTTATCTTTTTGTTTGCATAAACACTCAGTCAGTAAAATAACAATGAGGTCTCCCAATTGATTTACTGTAACTAGAGAGAGATTACAAAAAAACTGGCATTTACTCCTAACTGCCTCTGGAATATTTTCTTTAGCATGAGATGCTCTCTGAACAAAACCAATGTTTCAGTAGAATTATTCTCAAATTTCAAATTCATGGAGAATTCTATGCTCTTGACTATCTTTTTCCAAATTAATTTCTACTAAAAAAAAACCCCAAGACCATTTTACCTATATCAGATACCAAATAATTTTGATTTAGGCCTCAATCAAGAAAAGACAACCAACCAACTCTGGTTCTACCATGCAAAGAAGCTTTTGCTTCAAAATCTGAAAGCGTATTCTGCCTCAACCCAACTTTATTTAATCAGTTTATTTTTTTTTCCTGCAGAAGGGAATAAAACAGAGCCAACATATATCCATATTCATTTACCTGGCATGTTTTTAGTAAGCAACATTATAGTTTTTAGTAAGCAACTGAATTATCTGAATTTCAAAATCTTCTCCGAAAGATAAAGAAAGCCTGGCCTTCCACTCGCCTCTGGTGAGTGTGGAATATATTTATTTATGCCATTCGGAAAAAGACACGCTGGATCTCCAGCCATTAAGCCAGTAAAAATTACACGCTGTGCTCATCTGTCTGTTAGGTATCTGTCAAGTGCAAAATTGTACATAACCATTTTCAAAGTAATAACGATGTTTTATCATTTTAATTACAAAGCTTTGAAAAAACATTCCCTGAAGGAGGTGTGTTGGGGTGGTCTAAATTAACTGTAGCGCTATCGCCCAAGGGTAGCTGAAAAGAGACGGAGCTACCAAATTTCATAGCAGTTAGAGCAGCTGTCTTCTTGCCTCTGGGATGCCGGGGTATTTAACAAGCAGACAGCCTGGCACTGGCCTCTGATTAGCAACGTTCAAAGATGGCTGGGCAGAATTTGCGGAGGCTCCATTGTTCAGCATTTGATTAAACATCTGGAGGATTTTACCATTATGTTCTTCCCAAATATTCACTTTGAAAAAATTGTTGCAAGGGCTGTCATATGTGCTTCCGATTTGACCGACAAGGCACGGAATCAAATTCCATCTTGCGGTAAAAGCAACCCTTTTAATAAAAGGGAGAGAGAGAGAGAGGGAGGAAACTAGTTTACCACCACCACCACCACCACCCAAAATTGCAAAATGGGAATGCAAACCCTTCTAATTTGTTTCTGAAATATTTTCAAATCAAAAGACTGCAAGGAGAGAATAGAAACTGCAGGACTGGTTTTGCTGCAGCTTATACCAAAACAAAGAATCTAGAAATAAAAAAAAAAGAGCTAACACTTGGGTACCTGCACCTAAAACATTTCAGGAATATATTCTTTAGGAAATCTGTCTGGTTGGTCGGTCGGTCGGTCGGTCCATCCGTCCGTCCGTCCGTCCATCCATCCATCCATCTATCTATCGGTATCTCTCTCTATCTAATTTTAAAACTCCTCATCTCTTTCATAGATATAGAATGCTCAAATCATGCTACTTGAAGGGCAATTTCTGAAGAGAAAAAAAACCCTCCACATTGTGTGTTCACACACCTTTTTTCTTCCCTGCCTTCGACTATCTTTAAAAATAATAATAATAATTGTGCATCAACCATTATTGTCAAAGTAGCCAGGTAGGTCTCTGCCAATGGCCTTCTTCCTCCAGAAGCGACGTTCTTCTATTCTACCCAACCCGTCTGAGGGAATAAGAGTGGATGTTTTGTTCTAAAGAGCTGAAAACAACAGGTTAATGCAAAATGGCGGCCTTGAAAACGCATCTGTCGGTAGGGATCAGATTGCAGGCGAGCGCCTGGTGGGCCCGGAGGGTTCTGCGTTTCCACAGCCTGGGCGCATGCATGTCTTTAAAGGGGTGGGAAAGGAGCTAAGTATCTGCACTAACCTTCAATTAAAGTCAATCATAAAAACAGCCTATTTAATGAGTGCAGATTTCTTTGGGTAATTATAACGCCAACCACTTTTTCCCTCTTTTAAATCTGTAATTCTGTCTTCTTCTTATTGCTTGCTTTGTCATTAATTGCCTCAGGACCTTGATTTCCTAGCAACAGACTCTGCCACCAAACATTTGGCTCCGGTTCAACATTTCCTTTGTGAAAATCACATGGTGGTTCCTGGGCAGAGCAACCAGACTTTGCTGTAAATGCTCTAATCGGGCTGCTTTTTCTCGGGAGCCAAAGGAAATTTAGCTGCAATTTCAAGGCTGTAGAGACGGAAGGGGGGGAAAAAAACAAGAAGCATCTGGTAATTTCTCAAGACGCGATCAATAGCGCCAGTGGGCGTTTCAAGCTAAGGAGGCCATTTCAACGTTTTGATAAATAAATAAATTCCAGCTCACCACAGATCAAAATGGGTTCCGTTCCACCTCCAAGGCAAGATTCTTGAATGCGATTTGGGGGTGCGGTGTGGTTGGCCTTAATTGCTTCTCTTGTTTTTTTTCCACATGTTCCAAAGGTATATTTTATTTTATTTTTAATTCCTCGTTTTCACGTTATCTTGAAATTGTCAATTGCCCAGAGACGCATTTGTGAATTAGGGCAGCCTTATTAATCTAATACCAACAAATAAATATATTTTTGAAGGATTGTTTCATGGGCTGTGAGTGGGGCGACAAAGAGAATGTGAATGTGGTAAATCGGATTAATATACAGAAAAGTAGATGTATATGTAGCTTATTGTATTATTCTTAGGCACCACCATGAAGAGACAGCATGGCAAACACTTCCATAAAGGGACTGAAAGAAAAGCCAATATCAAGGAAAGGAAATGGCCAATGATGTCCCTCAAGATCTAAAGAGTCAGGGCTAGTCTTTGTGAACTCCTTAAGATTCATATATCATTCAATTAAATTCTAAGCCGTTAATCCAGCAGCAATCTCTGAATGACCTCATTACTGGAAGCTGCCTGCATCACAAAAATAAGACATCACTGGGAGGGGAAAAAGCACAACAATGCCTATCAGCAAGAGATATTAAGCATAATTAGTTTTAGTTGATTGAGTGAGCAGGCCTCAAGGGTTCTGCTGTCCCATCACGGAAGCCTCATCCTGACTTGCCCAACCCAGAACAAGCATTGCAAGGAAGGTGTGGAGTCAGGTATATTCCCACGTTATACTGTTTTGTGTAACCCTTTGCAAGCAATTTACTTAATGGATTGTAAAGGGATGCTTTTAGTTGTATGCAAGAATCAACAACAGATGTGCAATATTTAGTAAATTGCACAAAACGCCAATCTGGAGGAACATTAACACTAGTTGAAGAAAACAACTTTTTTAAAATGAATTTGCTCCTCTTGGATAATCTTTTCTTTTCTTTCTTTTTTTCACATTTCTCACCAGCTGTTTCTACAGACCTCAGGTAATATGATGGCAGCGACTGTCATTAATACATTACACTCAGGTTATTTGTTTCTATCTGTCAGAATTGCCTTCTACAATTTGAATCAGAGAGCACACGAATAAGAAGAACCAGCCATTGCGTAGTCTAACCCTTCTCAGTGAAGAAGCTCACTAAGATCTTCCCAACATGTTGTCTAAGACCACACCTAGAGTACTGCATCCAGTTTTGGTCACCACACTATAAAAGAGATGTTGAGACACTGGAAAGAGTGCAGAGGAGAGCAACCAGGATGATTAGGGGACTGGAGACTAAAACATAGGAAGAACGGTTGCAGGAACTGGGCATGGCTAGTCTACTGAAGAGAAGGACCAGAAGAGACATGATAGCAGTCTTCCAATATTTGAGGGGCTGCCAAAGAGAGAAGGGGGTCAAGCTATTTTCCAAAGCACCCAAAGACCAGACAAGGAATAATAGATGGAAACTGACCAAGGAGAGATTTAACCTAGAAATGAGGAGGAACTTTCTGACAGAACAATCACCCAATTGAACAGCTTGCCTTCGGAAGTTCTGGAAACTTCATCACTTGAGACTTTCAAGAAGAGATTGGACTGCCATTTGTCAGAAATGGTGTAGGGTCTCCTGCTGAGTGGGAGATTGGACCAGGTGACCTATAAGGTCCCTTCCAACTCAGTTAATCCATTAACCATCACTCCAATGGGAACCCAACATTGCTCAAATAATTTTAATGCTTAGTAGCTCTTAAAATCAAGGAAGTCTTCATAGCGTTCAGCCTGAATCACCTTTCTTTTAATTTCAGCCCGCTAGTTGTTCTCCTGCTTTTGGCCAGAGATGAATACCAGAGGTATTCATGAACAAGAGAGTCAAGAAAGCCAAGATATCCATGAGCATGTGTTCAAAGTTCTGCACCTTTTTTACCTGTGTTGCACACACAATATATGTAAAAATGAGAGGTGCTTCTACTGCATTCTTATGGGAACTATATGGACTTTTTGACACAAACACTCAGACTTCTGGTCTGAGGACTTTGCATCTCACAATCTTCTTACATATTATCATGTACAGTGATGTCTTTACAATTTAGCACTTAGGTCTGCTGTTGTCCCCCAATCCTGACTTGTACTAGGTGATCCTAGACCAGGGGTCTCCAACCTTGGCCACTTTAAGACTTGTGGACTTCAGCTCCCAGAATTCCTCAGCCAGTTTTGCTGAGGAATTCTGGGAGTTGAAGTCCACAAGTCTTAAAGTGGCCAAGGTTGGAGACCCTTGTCCTGGACCACATCTAGGAATGCATCTTTGTCTTGGTAACTCCACTGTAACCAATTTTATTTTCCTGGATTTTTTTAACATTGGTAACGAAGATGAAAGAAAAAAACTCTTTATGCCTCCAGCTCCTTCACCCTCACCTTCATCTTGTAATACTCTGACTTGCTCTCTTCTAACAATGTCATTTGTCTCCTGATGGATAGAAGCAATCAGTCAGTCTGATGAACTTGTGCTATCTTTACACCCCAGGTTCTGGCTATCCACACCAGACAATTTCTGATGGTATCTTAATTGGGCTAGAGCAAGGGTGTCAAACTTGATTTCATTGAGGGCCACATCAGGGTTGTATTTGACCTGGGTGTGTGTGGACAGTTTGACATCACTCTTGTCGGGGGCGGGGGGCGTCTGTGGTGGCCTGAGCACTCTGCCAGCAACAACGGAGCTCCATTTTCAGCCACAATGGCCTTCTGCAGACCTCTGACAGTGAAAATGGAGCGGGGGGGGGCGCTTTTCACTTGGAGAGGGCTACAAGGGGCTGTCATGGCTGAAAAAGGAGTCTGGGAGAGCAGCGCATGACCCGCTGAGCTTCATTTTCACTGGCAGAGGCACTGTGGGCCTGTCCTTTGCTGTTTCCAAGGTGGCCCTGCAGGCCAGATCTAAGCACCCCATGGGCCAGATCTGGGCTCCAGGCCTTATGTTTGACACCCCTCTATCCCAGTTTGACATAACTGCTCTATCCCTCACAGTACTCAAGCCTCCCCCACTAATAGCAATAGCACTTAAATACCGCTTCACAGTGCTTTACAGCCCTCTCTAAGTGGTTTAGAGAGTCAGCCTGTTGCCCCCAACAATCTAGGTCCTCATTTTACCCACCTTGGAAGGATGGAAGGCTGAGTCAACCGTGAGCAAGTAAGAATCAAACTGCTGAACTGCTGGCAGCCGGCAGCCAGCAGTTACCCTGCAATACTGCATTCTAACCACTACACCACCCGGCTCCTCTCAATACTCTCCACTTCCTCCTCAAGAGAGAGCTTTCTAGGTTGTTTTATTTTGGGGGCGGGGGAATCTTAGCAGAATTTTCTATTTTTTTTCTATTTTTTAAAAATAATCCTGCAACTTTTAATTTTTGTTTAGTTCTTTGGATGCCTTGTGGTAGAGAAGTGAATAAAAATATTCTAGACAAATATTTTCTTGCATAGTTGTATGAAAGAAGGAACATCCATTATTCTTATCCCTGTTTTATCCCTATCCAAAGCACTTTTGTCTGCATTCAAGAAACAAAGCAAGAATATTCTTCAGAAACAAATACTAATTTAAGAAACATCAGGAAAATAACAATGTATAGATTCTTCCCAAGCAAATAGGTCAACAGGCAGTTCAAACAATGAGTGTATGAAAACATAAATATAAATTCATTTCTAGGATTTGGTTTGCACAAAATGTAATGTGTGTGCCAAAAATTCAAGGTCTCAATGCAAACGAACATTTTGCAACATTAACCACACTTACTGCAATATAATAGACTTTAGCTTTTTCCACCAGCTTCCAGTTCTTCTCCATATCAAGATGTTTTTCCTTCTTATAGCAATTAGCAGCAGCCAAGTTAGCAATCAGAGATCTAAAAAAAAACATTAAAACAAGTCAGCTTTCTAATCCTCTCATAGAATAACTACAATTTCCCTACTACCCCTTAATTATTTAATCAACAAATTTATGGAATGTCACTGGAGACCATGCCATGTACTCTAAGATGGTACCTAACCTTTCCGCTCCCAATTTTTCATATAATATGTACAAAGCATTAGCAGGCTGAGAAGCAGGAGCTACACACTCAACCCAGTGTGTTGTATTTAATTGTTGTTTTCTCTAATAGTCCACTTGGGTGGCTGAGTGTTTAATACTGTATGGAAGGATACCCCAAAGAACCGGATGACTGATACACTGGAGGAAATCGAAAGGGTTTTTCAATTAAAAGTGGAAAAAGCATTAAAATATCAAAGAGCCTACTTTGCTTCCAGAATATAAGGTATATTGGGGATACAAGTGGGGAAAATCAATGGAAAAGAATCTTAAGAGAGTGGATTTTCCCTCACTGTGATCTTCAGGAATCTTTTAATAATAAGGAAGGGTTAAGAATGCATTTTTGTGCTTGTCATCCTGCACTCATATAATTATAAAAAGGTAGCAGGGGCAGGTGGACTGATGTTATATGATTATGACATCCATGCAATATGATACATGTTATTTGCACCAGGATACACACAATGACACTTTGATGTCATCATGGCTTCACCAGCAAGCAATGAGTCTGCCCCAAACTGGTTTTCTACCTAGAGCAGAGAAAGGACAGGGAAAAGAAGGGGAAAAGAAGCAAAAAAAGGCATTATTCCCCCTACTTTCTCTTTTATTAGACATCGGGGAATACACTGCAAAATTTGGTTGCTGGTCTTACTTGATTAATTTGCCTGAAGAAGAGGACAGAACAAAGATGACCTTGAAACAATTAAACAGGGCTGGATAGAGTATTTACATGGAAGATGACAAGGCAATGCTAAAATTATAGGTTAGATTAGGAAGATTAATGCAAGCAATAAAAAACCACCACAAAGAAAACAACTTTGCCTTGTTCATTAAGTCACAAGGAGTGATGTTCTACTCAAGGCAGCTGCCTTTATTTAACGTCCTGAGCCTTATGCCTTAAAAAGAGATATTCAGAGTAAGTCTATTCTTCCATATCCTGGTTGAAAATTTCTTCCAGCTCTTTTCACTAATGTATTGTCCTATATGTGCATTGGTACCAATGTAGTTTAGACCAGGAGGTCTCCAAACCTGGCAACTTTAAGCCTTATGGACTTCAAATCCCAGAATTCCTCTTGCTGGCTGGGGAATTCTGGAAGTTGAAGTCCACAAGTCTTAACGTTGCCAAGTTTGGAGACCTCCTGGTTTGGACTGTTAAGCCAGAGATGCATTTTAGTCTACAATGAACATTTAAAAATAAATGTCATTCAAATGAAAAAGGCCTGGTTGGTACGGTGGTGTAATACAATTCTGTTATCTTGAGGAGAGTATTAATAAGAAAAACTATCAAAGATCCTGATGCTGCTGTCAAAATGGGGCACATTAAATACAGTCAAGATTTTCATCTTCTATGATCAGAATTATCTAAATCCATACAGACATTTTTTATCTTTTATCCATGTTCTTACTTTGCAAATTTTCAAACCTGAAATCTGCCCACTGCTGTTCCACCAAAATCAAGATATAAACTCTTTCCCAAAAAAGGAGAGACGCCACCTTTTCAAAATTGCTTTGAGCAGATTAAAAAATGAATGTATAAAAATAGTGTAGATAATGAGGAAAGTATTGTTATCCACATTTTATAATCACAGCTCTTTTTCACAACCGAACAGTCAGCTCTAACTGCAGAATTAATTTTATCATGGAAAGTGCAGGGAAGTACAAAAACAAGTGGAAATGGATTTATTCTTTCGAAATGCAGTGTAGAAAGCAGAGACATGATTTATAGTGTCAACAGCAAGGAAGTTAAGGAGAAACATTGCGTAATTTCAATTTCTAAATTAAACCCTTCAATAAACTTGAATGTCAAAATCAACTATCTACTGCACACAATCTCTGGGACACTCCTTAAATGGAATTAATAGGATGGCTTTTAAAAAGTACCTTTGACTTAACTAGATGTATGCCTTTCTTTTATTCTAACCAAATTCTACTGTTTTCAAAATAATCTAAAACTATCCATAGAGTCAAGAATCCCAATTCATACCTTTTAGAGCTGCCAACCATGAGCAGAAAGATAATCATCTCCACCCCTTGGACAAAAATGTTTTGCGTAATCAAATACCCCACGATGGGTAGAATATTTTATGTTTAAAAATTCCTGTTAGCCACTCAGAGTTGCTTTTGTGGCGTGGGGAGCCATATAAATCCATTTAAACCAACCAACCAACCAACCAACCAACCTTGCCGTCTCTGAAATTCACAGCTACACCCTTTCTTCACAATAATAGTATTATTATTTTTTTACCATTTTTAGAGTACTGGTGCTGCTTTTCATATTTTTACTTGTCTGAAGCTGTCCAATCCTCCTGTAAATATAGACCAATTTTCTGGCCCAGGTCATCCTGCTATAAGTAATACTATTATGACCCCAAGAGCAAATTTGCATATTGCATTATGCCATGAGACACTGAGCAGACCACACTAAATCATAAGCCACAGCTTGCCTCATTACTGAACCCAAATCAAACCAAGCACACTACAGGTTTATGCTATGTGTGGACCCAGCCAAAAGGTGAGGCTCAAATCAGGAATTTGATTTGCTGACCTTCTGTACCAGTCCTTCTCAGCAATGGTCTCCACAGGAGGCAGTCATCAGAAAGACAGAAAGAGGGGTATCATTTGGTTGGTTGCAAGCACCCAATGAGATATGGGAATCTTATTTCCCCAAATGGAAATGGGTAGTAATCAGTGCCTTCCTGGTGTAGCCTGTAAGATTTAGTTGTGATCTCTGCCACAATGCAAGCCACAATATAGGCTTCCGGTATCTTCTGCTTCTTTACTCCATGTCTCAGGTGAACATAGTGTGGCCTGTCAGCTGCCGGCCCCTCCAGCAGCCGAATCATATGAGGAGGAGGTGGAGTGGGATTCAGGGTCAGCATCAAGGCAACCTGAAAGCTCTGAGGGGGAAGAGGGAATGGAGCTGGCAGAGAGAGAGACAGAGGCGGAGCTTGGACTGGCTGTCAGCCCTCAGCTGGAGAATCAACAGTCCCCAGGTCTGGAGGTGGCTGATGAGGAAGTGGAGGAACAGCTGGGTCCAGTGCCTGACACGCGAATGCACAGAAGCCAGAAGAGAGGAGAGCAGTGGAAATCCATGGGCCGATCCTTGGAATGGAAGAGCCACCACTGCTAGCGAAGTCCCACCTAGCTCTGGAGATAAAAGGCAGGGGGCGGAGATGAATAGATGTGGCAGACTATTCATCTCCCTGCTGGACAGACTTGTTAGCCTGCTGTGAGAGAAATAAACTTTTTGCCGGGGCTGCTGGCACTCCTAATAAAGGAATCATTGCTTCAACTACAGAGGGTTTGTCGTGTTTGGGGAGCTGGGTCAGAACACATAGCCAACCTGTTATCACTGGTAATGCAGGCGGCACAGGTTCCCGTCGGTTCTTCGCTTTGTTCATAGTAGTGAGCATCGACATGGGCTTCTTCTGTTTTTCTTTTGAGGATCTCACCAAATTTATCGGTTCCGATGCAGCCAAAAAAGGTTGCGGCTTTGTAGGGGAACTGGATCATCCACTGCAATTAAAGCCGGAAAAAATGAAACATTTGTAATGACATCTAGATTTCCGTTAAACTATTTTAAAGGCAAAACTATACCAAACAATTAACACTTTAACATCAAACTCAATCAATAAGATCTTTAGCTTAAGTTACATTTTGATGGCTTTCAAATTATTTAACTCTTTAGATTGTCCAAAGAAACAAAAATGGACATGTTTTAGTTATATAGTTTATTACCAATATATTAGTTATATAGTTTATTTACCAATTTTATATGTAATCAATAATTCGCCTAAAATTCGAATGTTCCAGGAAAACAAAACCAGCAGTTCATTTAGTTTGAAATGCACCAAAATAAATAATGCTTAAACGGAAAACAACTTCAATTTCATTCTAATGAAGGAATGATGAAGTTATACAGATACTGAATAAAGAGGCAAAAAAAGGGGGGAAATTAACATAGTTAGGCAATGCAAACTCTACAAGGAATAAACGTCTACATAGAATACAATTGTATATATTGTTGTAGAAGTAGTAGTAGTACTGTAGTAATAATAACAATAACAACAACAGGTCCCACCTCCCCCCCCCCCACTCCACCCCCTTTTTACGTTTTAGTTTTTGTGTAACTGTAAGCCACCCAGTGTTGCCCTATGGTAAGATGTACATACATACATACATACATACACACATACACGCATACATGCATACATACTCATAGATTTGCTGGAAAGTAGTAACCCATCAAAGTCCCTGAAAAAGACCTTATCACACATAAAACAGTTGTTTTGTTTTTACATTTTTATTAGTACTGCCTATTTACACAACATCAAAAAAAATTAAAAATCCAGATTGATGAAAGAAAAATTTAAAAATTCAAAAACAAGCACTGAGAAATACATAGAGTGTATGTATGTATCAAAGGCACAAAAAGCATATCTATAATCTTAAAAAGAGATATACAATTATTTCAACTATACTAATTACTTCTGTCTAGAAAATATCAGTATAGCTGAAGATAATTGCCATAACTATTTTGGTGCTATAACCAAAAGAGTAATATTTATTTTATTTATTAGATTTTTATTCCATCTTTATTACTTTATAAGTAACTCAAGGGTGAACAGACATAATATTCTTTCTACCTCCTAATCTACAGCAACCTTGTGAGGTGGGCTGGGCTGAGAGAGAGTGACTGGCTCAAAGTCACCTAGCCATTTTTTTCATGTTTTAAGATGGGACTAGAACTCAGTCTCCTGGTTCCAAGGCCAGCACTTTAACTAGTATATCAAACTAGCTTTGAATAAAACAGGCACTTGAAGGAGTCCTAAATGTTGAGCCATTACTGTTTCTCACACTGCATCTTACTGATGCAGTGAAACATGTATTTGCTTTGCAGTGATAACAAAATAACAGAGTTGGAAGGTACCTAGCCCAACCCCATACTCAACCAGGAGAACCTATACCATTTCAGACAAATGGCTGCCCAGTCTCTTCATGACAATTCACCACCGCCAATTTGTCACCGCCAACTTGCTACAGGACAAATCACTGTGGGACAAGAGTTACACTAATACCAAAGAAATGATGGAATAGAATAATTAAAGGATGCCAAAGGAAGGACAGAATGAAATGTGAATGATGAAAATTAAAATATTTTTTATTTATTTGAAAAAATTATAATTATATTACAGAATAACAGAGTTGGAAGGGGCCTTGGAGGTCTTCTAGTCCAACCCCCTGCCTAGGCAGGAAACCCTACACCACTTCGGACAAATGGTTATCCAACATCTTCTAAAAAACTTCCAGTGTTGGAGAATTCACAACTTCTGGAGGCAAGTTGTTCCACTGATTAATTGTTCTGTCAGGAAATTTCTCCTTAGCTCTAGGTTGCTTCTCTCCTGGATTAATTTCCACCCATTGCTTCTTGTCCTACCCTCAGGTATTGTTTTATTTAGTTTCCTAATATGATTTATGTTGATTGTATCACTAAGTGTTGTATCTTAAGGTTTATGATGAATGTATTTTTATGATGACTATGATCATGATTTATCACTTATAGCTTTTATGTACAATGAGAGCTTATGCACAGAAGACAAATTGGTTGCATGTCCAATCACGCTAAATAATTACACTCAATAAATAATTCTATTCTATTCTGTTCTGTTCTGTTCTGTTCTGTTCTGCATTCTATTCTATTCTAATTCCACTCCCTATCCTATCCTATTTCCACTCTCTGTTCTGTTCTGTTCTTAAATTGTCCTACGGCGAGTTGGCCGGTGAACTGGCTGTGGTGGGTTTTCCCATTCCCATGTTGGACCACCCACCACTTCTGAAGGCAAGTTGTTCCACTCACTGGTTAATTGTCACTGACTAATTCTGATAACTAACAACCAAAATATCTTGTGTTCTAACAGAATATCTATCTGGCCAAAGCTACACATTATCAAAGAACACCGAATGATTTTTTTTCTAATTCCTTTAAGGACTTTTGACTCAAGTGAGTATTGAACTGGGCATTATCACCAGAGGTGATTATATATAATAATTTATTACAGCTGTTCCAACACAACGTAGAAAGCTTTTGATTGGTAAACTATAACATTAAATGCATAGTGTAATGTGTTTCTGTTTTTGCTTTAATAGCCCATTGAGATGGGTTTAGAGGGAAATTCATGCATCAATTAACCAGTCTCGCTCAGTCTTCAGATCACAACCTTCTCCCTACTCTGTGTGTGTGTGTGTGTGTGTGTGTATTAAGTGTTTTTCTGTCGAAGCACCTGGTCTACCCCAATATGGGAGGGAGCATACTGCTTCCCTTTCGCCTGTCAGCTCAATCCAGGAGCCCTCAAGCAGTCACATTCACGACAAAACATTTTATAACAAATTTATATTCACTGATAAATCTCCCTTTATTTCTTTATCAGCGAATATAAATTTGAGACACACACACATACAGAGAGAGACATATATACACTCTCAAGAAAACCCTTTTTTACCATAAGAGTTCTAAAGAATCCTGAATTTTTTGATTATAGCACAGATCTTGACTCTTATCTGGAGTGTTACTTAAAGATGTTTTGCAGACTTACTGCAAAAGGCTTGCTAAATTGGTTTGATAAATTGATATACGGTATTTCAGGATAGAGTACAGATAGAGTACACTCTTTTTTTTAATAATAAACTCAACAGTTGAGCTTTTTTCTTTAATGGAAAATCTGAACAAAAAGCTTTAGAGAGCATTAAAATGGTCTAGGTCATAAATAAAGTACTGAAAACAGGGTGAACTCAAGAACGATATTTGGCATCTACAAAGATACCCCAGTATAAATTATTGACCCCTTCAAGTTTGCTGAAGCTGCCCAACGAACTGTTTGCATGCCCAAGCCTCTAAAATGTAATAGAAGTATCTATTATGGATTAATAGTTTAAAAAAGGAAACCAGAAGATGGGTTGATAGTGGCAGTCCTTGACTTACGATCATAACTGAGCCCAGAATTACGATCACAGGTATGTTTTTTTGGTTGCTGGAAACTAAAAGTAAACACTGGAAGACGGCAAAAACAATGTTGTAAATTGTGCGTCTGCAAATGGGCAGAAAGGCAAGTCATTGTAATTTCAAAAATGTCTCTGAAGTAGCTTTGGGGTGGGGTGGGGGTCTGTTGTAGTTTCAAAAGAGTGGAGTGGAGTGGAGTGGAGTGGAGTGGAGTGGAGTGGAGTGGAGTGGAGTGGA
>WNWU01000021.1:19875365-19948636 GCA_012654045.1 Ptyas mucosa
GAGAAGAGAAGAGAAGAGAAGAGAAGAGAAGAGAAGAGAAGAGAAGATGGAAGGGACCTTGGAGGTCCTAGTCCAGCTCATTGCTCAAGCAGGAAAACCTATACTATTTCAGACAAGTGACTGTCCATCTCTTCTTAAAAACCTCCAGTGATGGAGCGCCCACGATTTCTGGAGGCAAGCTGTTCTACTGGTTAATTGTCCTCACTGTTAGGAAGTTTCTCCTTAATTACTCTTAATTATCTCCTGAAATACTGCTATCATGTCACCCCTAATTCTTCTTTTCTTTAGACTAGCCAGACCCAAAACCTGTAGCCGTTCTTCATATGTTTTAGTCTCTGAGCCTTTGGTCATCTTAGTTGCTCTTCTCTGAACTTCTTCCAAAGTCTCAATGTCTTCTTCTTTTTTTGTAGTAGTAGTATGGTGACCAAAATTAGTTGCAGTATTCCAGGTCTGGTCTTACTAGGGTTTTACAATGCGGTACTAATACTTCAAGTGATCTTGATTCTATGCTTGGTCACTAAGCAACTGGTCCTACATTGAGGACTATCTGTAGTAAGAAAATGATTGTTGTTAGTTGCAAAGTTGTGTCCAACCCATGGACAACGTTCGTCAGGCCTTCCTGTCCTCTACCATCTTCTGGAGTCCATTTAAGCGCATGCCGACTGCTTCAGTGACTCCATCCATCCAGTAGTAAGAAAATACAGCATTCTAATGGATGTTATTCTAGGCTTCTGATTGGTTGGAAGCCTGAACGAAACCCTCTTATTAGGGAAATACAATTTATTGCCGCATCCACCGACAAGCTGCAGAAGTGAGGTCAGCAGAGAGCAAGCAACTCTATGGAATTTCTATCTGAGCGACTGTTCATAATTAGCTGACCTGTGAATAGAAGATCAGGGTGAGAAGAAAGAGCTCTGCCACCTGATGGGAGAGAAGATGGATGGACGTGACTCTTTAGTGGTGAACTGCAATGCTCGGTGCATGTTGCTCTCCTGACTGTCAGCAGCACAGAAGACATCGGCAAGAAAACACAAGTCCTGTACTTCTTGTAGGAAAGACACAAATACTGCAGGAGAGAGCAGCCATCTGTCTCTTTACATGGGGGAATCAGATGTGGTATTCAGCCGGTTCATACCGGTTCGGGCAAACCGGTAGCAGAGATCGTGGGTGGGCCCGGCTCTATGCCGTCCTATTTAGGCATGTTTTCGAGGTCGGGTGCATGCATGGAAGGCAAGTGAGCGAGAAAGCACATGTGTGGAAGGCCGGGTGTATGTGTGGAAGGCGTGTGTGTGAAGTGATTGTGCGTGCGGCGAACCAGTGGTAAGAATATTGGAAACTCACCGCTGGGGAGAATGGACACCGCTTGGGCAGACTGGACCCCAGGACACAGGTCCTCTCAAAGGCAAGAAACAACTGAAGGAGTCCAGAGATTCAGAAGACGCTTTGCACAGCTTGAATTAAGTAACAACAATTACAATAGCTTTCAGCCCCAGGCAAAATAACCCAGCAATTAATTACACTTGAGGGGTCCTTGATGCTCTCTGATCTTAGTTGTTTTCTTGCAGACATTTCATTACCTCAAACCAGGTAACATTTATTAGTCTGATGACGTTACCTAGTTTGGGGAACAAAATGTCTGCAAGAAAACTACAAAGGTGAGAGAGTACCAAGGACCCCTCGTTTCAACCCTGAGCAACCCATGTTCTCCTTTGCCAGTACTAAACATGCTGCTTAAGAGAAGAATGAGCAAGTTTATCACCATCTAAATAAATTCTATGACTGGCCAAAACGGTTTCGGTGTGAGAGGCCTGGTTTTTTTTGGGGGGGGGGGGGGGAGAAATGGTCTGTATTTTCCAGATGAAGGACTTCTATGAGATGGGCTCCAACTTCCAAGGATTGGGAAGGATGGATGAAACATGCTCAACCTGATTTAGCAGCGATTAAAAGAGAATCCCAAGACAGGTTCTGAAAACAAATGCAGAACTAACCACTTCTGGGCACTGTATAAGGAAGAATAGCTATAGTGGATGGAATAAAGAACTGAAGGATGGAAAAAAAACAGGAAAGACCTCAGCCTATAAGACTCCATTGCCTAGAAATGACCTAACATAGCAATATTAAATTTAAGACAGATTGTTTTAAAACACGGGTATAAGATAGAGGATCCCTGGTTTAGCCACTGTATTTTGTGAAAATTACCTTGGAATGGCACTTGATTCACAACAAATATTTGGCAAAATGTGACACTGGCAAATGACTTGCTGACCCAACTACTGGATAAAGAACAGAAGACAGTTATATAAAACAGCAGGTTCTAGCTGAGTGGGAGGAAAAATCTAGTAAAAAAAAAAGCAGTGGAACCAATGAATTAGAGTTCCCCCTTCCCTGGATAGGTCCAGGCAAAAACTAGAAAGTATCTGGGATACTTTAATTCAGATTTCTGGACTCAACAAGCTGTTGGCTCCTCTCAGCACTGAGCCTTTATGAATCCTTATTTCTTTAAACTAAGATTGTTGAGAATCCATACATTTATTTTATTTTATATTATTTTACAGTATTGACTTATTAAATTTATATGCTGGCCATGTCACTATTCAAAATGACTCTGGGCAGCATTTCTGAACAATTATATATGTCAAGAAGATGAATGTGTTCAACTATCAAACTCTGGTCTACCATATCTGGGTTGCATAAATCCAGACAACCACTTGATGGCAACAAAGAAATTGTGTTCATCCAGATGTTTGCAGTTCTGATTGGTTCCCTACAGAAGATTAGATATAATAGGGGGAAAAAAACCCAGCATTATACGAATGCATATTAACTACTCGAGATAAATCCAGTGTGGTTTATGTTTATTTTGAAGATCTTTTCCATCTCACTTACAAGTTATTTTTTTCTGTTAAATTTTACGCCTATGACATCTGAATGATAACAAAATGATATCAGAAAGGAATTACCTTATCTGTTAGATAAAGTTCTGAACTGCAAACATAAGCTATCTCAACTTATTATATACACCACGGTTTGAACCAGGTGGCAGAGTTTAAATTAAAATTTATTGACTATGATGAACTATGAAAGCCTCTCTCAATTGCCTTGTCCTTCAAGGTGTGTATGATCAAAGCCACTGAGATTTGGGCAAAGTCACATGGCTGCATATTGAGCCTAAAACAGGTGGCCTTCCTTCTCTAACACCCTAAATACAGAGTTGGCAACAAGCTGTGCTTCACTTTTCCAAGATCATGAAGGAAATACACATGGGAGACCATTTTAGCCAAAAGGAATTCAGCTTGTGACATGACATGCAAACTACACCTGCTTTTTAATTGTTCTTTTATTTATCATCATGGGCGATTATATTAAGAAACCAAAAACTGAGACCCAACAAACAAGGTTTTGCAATGTTAGGAATGTGATACAATTCAGCAATTCTATGATTGATTGATTGATTGATTGATGATTTCTTCAGAGGAAGAGCTACGCAAGACACCCAAGAATCAAAATTAGACTTGCTGCTAACCTGGTTTGCCACAATATTGGGATATCATTGCTAATTCAAGTCATTTCATGCATGCATTTCATACATTTATTCTGACACCAGCTTCTTAAGGGATTTTTCTGCAGTCCTGTTTGTTTTTCTTCTAACCAAGCCTAACTCTATTTCATTTCTCAGTCAACAGCAAGGGCATCTTGCTGTTGAGTTATAAATTATTTATCAAAAATTACCTTAAATTTTCTAAACACAAATTTTCTAAAAGAGGAGGGAGGGAAACTACACACTGGATTTTTTTTTTTGGTCCAAATGTCCGTAATGTTAAGTGGGGGAAAAAAGGGAGAATTCATCACAAGAGTAAATTTGTATATCAGCAAGAAAACAACCTGAAGGTATGTCAGCCTATAGGATTGATTGTGCTGCCTATATTTAACCTATATTAATTTCTGCAATTATATGCAATGCAATGATATGTTCAAGTGTAAAGTTAAACAAACGTATTTTCAAGCACTTCATAATTTCTGCCAAATCAAATCTCAATGTTATCCTAGAGTTAAAGCAAAAAACACATTTGGTATTTTTTTTGCTAAGTACTCTGCTAATATGTTAATGATATCATTACATGATTTTATAAGTATAACAACATGTAATTTATTAATTCTCCATACAAACAGAGGAAAGGTGCAGAATATGAGGCAGTCAAGATGATAAAATGACGTTTAATGCAAATTTATTTCCGCAATATACCATGTTAAAACAAAGTAGCTTCAGGCACCGCACGAATGAAAAATGCTAACAAATTAGAATGTCAGAAGCAAAATTAAAGGAGGAAATTGATGGTTCTATTTACATGGCATTAAAAGGGGACTCTACTGTAACATTTACCACCCCAATCATTATAGGAATTAACACGGCAACACAAGGAGCAACCCCAAACAATCTAAATTTGATTGAAAAATTAAAACCTATGAAAAGGCAATGAGTATTAATCAAGCTCGTATCTTGGAAACAAACTGATTTTTACCCACCAACAACCGCCATTCTTACCTTTTTTCTTTGATTTCATGCCACTTACAATTGTGGTCTGCTCTCTTTCAATTTGAAACTATGGCAAAGTAATTATGTACGGGCAAAAATCCACGTAAGACACAAATGCAGTGGCTAAGAAATTATTATTTATTACATTTATCTCTCATCTTTATGTAGGAAAGAATAGTTGCAGCTGGGCTCAACCTTAGGAAATTGAATAGGAAATAAAAAAAAAATAGGAGGCAGGAAGTACATTATTAGGTATGTCCACCGCCTTGAGCTATGCAATATATTAAAAAGGTGCATCAAAAAACCCAATAATATACTAAATATGCTTGGAAGAATTCTTTTTATGATAAATACCTTCTTTTTTAACAGATTAACAGAGTTGGAAGAGTCATCTAGACTTGTGACTGCTTTTCACACACCTATTGACTGCTGCGGCACCCCCATGGCCACATGATCCAAATTTGGGTGCTTGGCAACTGGCATGTAGTTATGACAGTTCCAATGTCCAAGGGACATGAGATCATCTTTTGCAACCTTCTGACAAGCAAAGTCAATGGGGAAGCCAGACCTGATTAATGACTGTGAATGATTCACTTACCAACTGTGGCATGTAAAGTCCTACAAAGGGCAAAACTCATTTTACTGTCTTGTTGAGCCGCAGAAATTTGGGCTCAATTGTGATCATAAGTCAAGGACTACCTATAATGGATTCTATTATAGAAAAAGTGCAGAGAAGAGCAACCAAGATGATTAGGAGACTGGAGGCTAAAACATACGATGAACAGTTGCAGGAACTGGGCATGGCTAGTCTAGTGAAGAGAAGGCCAGGGGAGACATAATTGCAGTCTTCCAATATTTGAGGGGCTGCTACAGAGAGGAAGGGGTCAAGCTATTTTCCAAAGCACCTGAAGGCCAGACAAGGAATAATGGATAGAAACGGAACAAGGAGAGATTCAACCTAGAAATAAGGAGAATTTTTCTGACAGTGAGAACAATCAACCAACTGAAGGCTTGCTTTCAGAAGTTGTGGAAGCTTCATCACTGGAGGCTTTCAAGAAGAGATTGGACTTCCATTTGTCAGAAATGGTGTAGGGTCGTCTGCTTGGGCAGGGGGTTGGACTAGATGACCTCCAAGGTCCCTTCCAACTCTGTTACTCTATGCGGGACTTTTCTTGAGACCCTTCCAAGACCTAGCATGTCTTTAGAATTTTTGTCCATTTATAACGTTTATTCGTTCAGTGCTTAGGTTATCCTGTAGGGTACACACTATATACGTTTTAGACTTGGACAACAAGATCTGCATTGGGTGCCATTCAGTTCCCAAGGCAATTCGAGGTGTTGGTATCAGTATGCAAAGTTCTAAAGCAGGGTTTGGCAATTTCCAGGTATATGGAATTCAACATCCAGAGTTCCAGCTAGCAAGGAGAATTCTGGGAGTTGAAGTCCACTCACCTTCAATTTGCCAAGGTTGGGAAACACTGTCCTAAGGGCTTAGAGAAGTCAACAACCTTAGAGAAGGTCTTATCTGTCTTAGCCTCCTGGCCACAGATTTTGGAAGGGGCCCTGCTCCATGCTGTGGCTGATGGGTTGCTATTTGGTAGCAGGAGTCTTTGTGCAGTGATCTTTTCCATGCCTAGTGCCGATCTGTTTAAGGCAGATCTTGAAACTTTTATTTATTTAAAATTTACTTATATTTGCTATTCCTTAACCACCCGTCTCCCTGCTTTTGCCTTTATCTTTTTAAGTCGGTTTTTCCCAGCCATTAACTCTCTTTTAAGATGTCACTCATAAAAGAATGTTTTTCATTACAGGCTTCGTAAAACCACATTGGAATACTTTTGCAATGAGAAGTGGTATAAAAATATTTTAGTAAAAAACAAATATAAAATTAAACGTGCTAATAAAATAGACTAAAATAAACCCACTAATATAGGAATACTATCTTCACCAAACACGCCAGTTTCAAGACGCTATGTTGATTTTATATAAATGCCAGAGATATTTCTATATCCCATTCTTAAATTTCACACAGATTAAAGTACTGCAATATCTCATGACAGTTGTGGGATGAACAACCATATGTTTCTGATTTTGTACTACATTTAATGTTCGCTCTTCTGAAATTACATCATCCTTTTATGTCGACTGTTAGCATCTGTATCCTTTATTTTGGAACTATATTTTATTTTACGATGACCCAATGCAACAGAAAATAAAATTCAAGTAGGCACAAATACATATAGAAACAGGTAAGGCAGGATGGAACAATATTGAATAAGGAAATTTAAGAATGTATTTTTCCCTGCAACCTAATTTCACTCATTCCCATGCCCTGAAGCAACTTTTAATGCTTAAAACGTCTATGTAAAGGTAAAAGGGAAAGATTCCCCACACACATATGTGCTAGTCGTTCCCGACTCTAGGGGGCGGTGCTCATCTCCGTTTCAAAGCCGAAGAACCAGCGCTTTCTGAAGACGTCTCCGTGGTCATGTGGCCGGCATGACTCAATGCCAAAGGCGCACAGAATGCTGTTACCTTCCCTCCAAAGGTGGTCCCTATTTTTCTACTTGCATTTTTTACCTGCTTTCGAACTGCTAGGTTGGCAGAAGCCGGGACAAGTCACGGGAGCTCACCCCGTTACGCAGCATTAGGGATTCAAATGGCTGAACTGCCAACCTTTCTATTAACAAGCTCAGCGTCTTAGCCACTGAGCCATCGTGTCCCTTTATAACATCTTATGTATAGGCACACAAAGCTGCTTTTTTCCCACCTCCAATTACAAGTCGACCTGGGAATTATGCATTCTAGGTTTACAAGCAGTATGATGAACGATTAGTAGTCCTTGACTCGTAAGTGTAAGGTAGATTGCCCATTATGGTTGCAAGTTGTGGCGGTCTTTAACCAAGAGGCTCATGTGATCGCCTTGCTTAACCTACCCCAATCCTGTTCTCCCAATTGCATTTGTTAAATGACTGCACAGGGCATTAAATGGAACACAGGGCATCTCAGGAATGGGGGAGGCCCTGAGAGACGAGTGCGGGGCCAGGCCAGCACTGCCACACCTCCCCAGCTCACCTGTGGCCTATTTTAAAGTTCATTTAACTTTAGAATATGCGGCCTTCAACTCCCAGAATTCCTCAGCCAGGACTGTTAGCTGGAAAATTCTGGGAGTTGAAGTCCACACATCTTAATGTTGCCAAGGTTGGGGTCTTCTGCAACTCCTGGATCACTTCTACAGAAGCACCTCGGTGTTCTGACTAGGCTTCTTTAAAAAGCATGAAGCAGAGTCTTGGTCCTGGCAAAACCCCTTTTATTTACATGACTGTGAATTCCTTTCATTTATAGTTAGCAAGGCTTGGCAAACAGTCTTTCAGGGGAATATTTATCAACACAAACCTTATCTCCCTTGGAAAGCTGCCAGATAACTAGTTTCCAAACGCAATGTAAGGCAAAACTTGGCACGGAGTCTCTTAGAGTCACGAATAGAAATCTCCACTCTTGAGATGACCGAACGAACAAATTGTTTCCTGCAAAAGCCCTCTCCCGTTTGCTCCTCTTTTGTTTCCTATGGGAGGGGCCAATCATCTCCAAGGTGTGGCTTTACTCCCAAGTTGACCCTGCTTTCTTAGTTGTTCTTGTCTTCTGGCAGCTCTGCACATGCGCACACTGGGAACAGACTCCAGCTGTTTCTCTGCTTCATTGCTGTCTAGCTCCCTCTCTGCCTCCAATGCAGAGCCCTTGTCCAAGCTTTCCCCAGTCCCCAGGACTGGCCCATGTTCCTCCCCAACCTCCTCACTGTCCAGCTCTGCTGGCCACCAGCAGGCCACAACACTCGGACACATGCCCATCCAGCCTCAGTCTGAAGTCTTCTAGCAAACGAAAACTCCACCTTTCTTACTAGCTGACAGCTTGCATGTCAGAATAGATAATGACAAGTGTACAAGTTAAAGAACAGCAAAACTTTAATAGAATACTCATACAAGTATGAATAAAATATAAGTTAATATTATGAACATAAAATCTAGAAAATGAATCCAAATAATTAAACCTGTGAGGCCTATTAACCATATAAAAGGGAAAACAAAACCTGTTCAATTGGTACATTAAAACCAGTATTTATATTAAGGCACATCAAAAATAATATATAATTTGCAATATTTAATAATAGCAATGTCTAATAGGTATGAAATAGCAGGGTACATATTTCATATGGTCACAGACCATTAAGAAGTTATTCCCTTCTGGTATAAGAAACATTCAGAAAGACTATATCACTTCTATCAAACTGCAGATTCCCAAGATTAAAATGAATCTGGGTGTCCTGGACAATTTGCTAACAACACAGTTAAGCGGCATGCAGAAATATCTATAAAAGGGAAAAAGTGAGCATCGGTCTTTACATTACCCGTTCCACACAGGCACAGTCATTCGTTATTAGGAGTTATACTTCTGTTCCAGAACAGCAGTAGGTAAAATATTAAATTGTGCTAGCATCGTAGCTCATCTATATTTAGATATTTCAATTTGCCTCAGATATCTGGCTGAGCTAAAATTGAAGGGTTGACCACCTAAGTGAACCCCCAGTGGCATCCTAGATTGAGCTTCCTGGCTTTGTATATCTGTTCTTCTCTTCCTTATCTTAGCTTTGGTGTGGCTATACGAGGTCTATGACATTTTCCTGATTGACTAAGCTAATAACACTATCAGCTAAGGAAATAAATTTACTCTGGCATGATTTATTTGCAATGAACTCACGCTGGTTGCTGTTGATTGTAGTGTGCCTACCCAAAGTATTCATAAACATGCTGCTTGATAATCTGTTTGAAGGGAGTAAGATGATCAGCTGAGAGGGTTTCTCTTCCTTCTGAACATGTGACCAGTGGTGGGATTCAAATAATTTAACAACCGGTTCTCTGCCCTAATGACTGGCTGGGTGGGCGTGGCCATGGTGGGCGTGGCCAGGGGTGACAGGCAGCACTCAGCCTCCTGCACCCCCTCCAAGAGCAAAAGCAGGCTGCCGGGGGACAGGCCCCCCCCACCCCATTTTGGGCCTAATAGGCCTCCCTGAAGCCTCCTGGGAGCAAATATGGGCCGCAGGGGGAGGCTCCACACACTCCTGTGCCCCGTTTTAGGCCTAGGAGGCCTCCCTGCACTTACCTGTGAGCCAAAATGGGGGATGTGGGGACTCCTGAAAGGGGCGGGGCAGAATCAGCCAGCAATTTAGCTACAGGTTCACCCAAACTGACCCGAACCTGCTGAATCCCACCACTGGATGTGACTATTGCTTCTCACCGCTCTCCTGAGACCTCAGCGCTCCTTCAAGACTTCTCAGAGAGGACCAAAGCTTTTTCTGTGATCACATCCTCTAGTTCCCTTAGTACCTGAGATATAATCTAGCTCAGGGATGTCAAAATGGTGGCCTGTGGGCCGGATGTGTCACGCGAATGGGAAAAACGTCACGAAACGTTAACAAAGATGTTTGAAAATTTATGTTGGAAGTGCAATCAAATACCAGGTTCATATTATCATATGTGGTGGATGTGCCCAAAGGCAAAATACATAAATAAATACTGGAGTAAAAATACATACTTGGTTAGAAAAAATGATAAAGCAACACATAGATTTGAAACCAGAAATATTTCTCTTGGGTATATTACCAGAACAGAATCATAAAGGGAATATATACTTAATTTTACATGCATTAACGGCAGCAAGAATTGTGTTTGCACAACAATGGAAAAATGAAGAGATCCCTACAGAGGAAATTGTTATTAAAAAAATATTAGAATGTGCCGAGATGGATAGATTAATATTTAAAAGAAAAGAAACTTTTTTAAAAAGAAAAGAATACTTTTTAACATGGGACATGTTTTATCAATGGCTAACTAATAGAAACAGAGGTTAGAAACTAAAAAGATTTAAAAGGTAATAAAAAAATGTTGTATTGAAAATTTTGTAAGATGGATAAACTAATTGTATTATTATTTTGTGATTAATATCGACATGTTTATTATGATTATTATGATTATTGTTGTATCTCTATTTAAAACTAACTGTGCCCAGACAGCACGCTGTTCAGACAGATATGGTAATTTTTATGCTTATTTAAAAAATGTATCAATAGAATTTGAAGTCATTAGATATGACCTTTCTTTCTTCCCCGTTTATTAAAATAATCTCTTTCGAAGATCATTATATAGCTATGACTCTTCTCAATTCCAGCTGTAATTACTTGCAAAATCTTATTCCAACTCCACCTGGATGCTTGGTCTGTTTGTTAACATGGTGGCATGTTATGAAGCGTTGGAAAAGACGCCTTGGAGGGTGGTTGGAGATCCTCCCGATCCGAGTCCGACTGAACACAACTAAGAACCCACATTAGGTCTTATCTTGTGGCGATGGAAGTGGCGAAATGTAACTATTTCGCCACTCTCATTGCATCTGCAGAAAACCGCCCAGCAGCCCTGTTTAGAGTGACCCGCTCCCTCCTTAATCAGGGAGTGAGGGAGGACCCCTTGCAGGGCTGTGCTGAGGATTTTGCACAGTTTCTGCAAGATAAAATCACTCAGATTTGGACCGGGTTGGACTCCGACTGGACAGAGTCCATTGAGGTGACGGGGGCTAGTCTTGGTGGAGACATCTGAGTTGAGTTTGAGCCTGTTTCGCTGGATGACATGGACAGGATTATGGGCAGGCTGGGGGTCCTCCACGTGTTTATTGGACCCTTTTCCCTCCTGGCTAGTTTCGGCAGCCAGAGAGGTGACTAGAGACTGGATCCAGGCTGTTGTCAACGCTTTGCTAAAGGAAGGGGTCTTCCCCGCTGCACTTAAAAAAGGCGGTGGTTCGACCCCTCCTTAAGAAGCCTAACCTGGACCCTGACATTCTTAATAATAAAAAGTTTTTATTGGTTAAAAATATACAATATTATAGTTTACAATATGTTGAATTTTCAATATCTTTATATAAAGATATTTCAATTATTATTTTCTTTTTTTAATTTCTCACACAACAGACATTATTATCTTAAATCGAAACAAACAACCAGGTTATATAAAAATTATATAAACAAAAAAAAGTGTTATACAAAATACAATAAAAGAAGAGAGAGAAAGAAAAATGTCAATTAAAAAAACCTTAAACAATAGATTCCCCTCCTTTCTTCATTTCCTAGTTCTGGCTCTTAAAACCATGGTCTGGCCTCCCCCCCCCTCCCGGGCCACAACAGCTCCGTCCGCCTCCGCTCCTTGATCATCTAATACTTCCCCCTCTTCGGCTCCTGTATCTCTCCACCTAGGAAGGATTTATGTTGGTCAAAAAAAGCCTTAGCTTCTGTTACATTATTAATTTTCTTCTTACTGTCCTCCCAAAAAATCATCAAGCCCTCCGGAATCAACCACCTAAAACCTACTCCCTTGAGGTACAGCTTATTTGATAAAAAATAATATTTTCTTCTTGATTCTCGTACCTGTCTGGGAATCTGCTTCAGGATGGTGATCTCCTTGCCCCTGTACACCAGCGCCCCCAGTCTTTGTTTTCTCAATATCTCATCTCTCAGTTCCCTTCTCACAAATTTAATATGAATCTCTCTTGGTAAATTATGTAAAATTGCAAATTGTGAGTTTACTCTGTACACCAAGTCCACATCCCTTCCAATAGACTCCAAATCTCTTTCTAAAAATTCACCCAACATTTTAACCATCACTTCTCTCAAATTTTCCTGGTCAAGTTGTTCCACATTTTGGAACCTGAGAAAATAAGACATCTTATCCAATTGTAAAGTTAACATTGCATTTCCTCTCCCATCCTCCACCTTCTGGAGTGCCCGTACCTCCCCCTCCAGACCCCCCATCTTCTTCTTGTTTTGCTCTGCCAGCTGTTGAACATCATTTAAATCTTTTTTTCATAAGTGTCATTTCAGATTTAATTTCAGATAATCCTTTTTGCACGTCATCTAACTTGTCCAACTTCTGATCCAATATCGCCAGTCTTTCCAAAATTTTTTCCATATCAGCTGCTGCTGATTTATGGCCCTTAGCCATCTTAGATCAGTAGAAGATGAGAAATCAAAAGACAAACCTCCAGAGAAGAAAGAGGGATTAGCAATCAGAGTAATTTTTCAACTATCCACCAGTGGGCGCTCACAGGAGCAACGAGTCCGAAGTATAGAGTAGGTCAAACAGGAAGCCAGAGGAGAATGTTGTCTTCAATCATAAATAAAGAAGCAGGAAGTCAGACTGCCGCCATTGCCTACCGGGAAGAGAGGCCACCAGACCTCTCCAAGAAACTCTGCCACAGCCATCCTCCAAGGAAAAGTCAGCAAGGTAAGGGGTTTCACTCCATCTCCTTCCCCCTAGTTCTCTGCCACGGCACCTTTCCAGCTACAAGGGGGGGGGGAACTCCAACCCCCCCCCTCGCCTCCAGGATGCCTGCTCCACTCTCCAATCAGTCAGTTCAGTCCGTTGTGCCTTCTTAGCTAGCACCGGTCCCCTTAGGCGCTGTGGCGCCTCCACGGCCTCGAAAAAAAGCCGCCGATCGCCTCCCACCCCCTCTGGAGCCTTGGGCGCGCCAGCATCGGCCTCCCAGCCCCTGGAAGTGAGGCAGGGGACCCCTGGCGAGCCGCCCTCAAACGGCAAACACCCCAATAATGGGGCGCTTGGCCCAAACGGCCTCCAGATGGGGGGGATCGGACTCTGGGGCCAGAGCTAGCCCGATCAGAGTCTGTCGCCAGCGGAACCGGAAGCGGAAACCCTGGACCCTGACATTCTTAACAACTACTGTCCAGTCTCCAACCTTCGCTTTTTAGCGAAGGTTGTTGAGTCCGTGGTGGCGCAGCAATTCCCTCAATTCCTGGAGGAAACTGACTACCTCGATCCTTACCAATCTGGTTTCAGGCGTGGCCACAGCATGGAAATGGCATTGGTTGCCCTAGTAAATGATCTCTGGCAGGCCAGGGATGGGGGTTGTTCCTCCATCCTGGTCCTTCTTGACCTCTCAGCGGCTTTCCATACCATCGACCATGGTATCCTGCTGCAGCGGCTCAGGGGGATGGGGTTAGGAGGCACTGTTCTACAGTGGTTCTCCTCCTATCTCTCTGGTCGTCTGCAGTCTGTTTGGGCGGGGGGTCAGGGATCCTCCCAGAGGCCTCTCACTTGTGGGGTGCCTCAGGGATCGGTTCTCTCCCTTCTGCTCTTTAACATCTACATGAAACCGCTGGGTGAGATCATTCGTGGTTTTGGGGTGAGGTATCATCAATATGCTGATGATACCCAGCTTTACATCTCCACCCCTGACCACCCTAGGGATGCCCTTTTTGTGATGTCCCACTGCCTGGAAGCGGTGCGGGTTTGGATGGGGAGGAACAGACTTAGACTCAACCCTTCCAAGACTGAGTGGCTGTGGATGCCGGCATCCCGGGATCTGGAGGTTCCATCTTTAATGATCGGGGGAGAAACTCTTGCTCCCTCCGATAGGGTCCGCAACTTGGGTGTCCTCCTGGATTCTCGGCTGTCCTTAGATGACCATCTGACAGCCGTAACCAGGGGGACCTTCGCACAGGTGCGTCTTGTGTGCCAGTTGCACCCTTTCCTAGACTGGGATGCCCTCGCCACGGTCACTCATGCCCTCGTTACCTCTAGGTTGGACTACTGTAACACCCGCTACATGTGGCTGCCCTTGGGATGTGTCCGGAGGCTTCAGATAGTCCAGAACGCAGCTACATGGGTAGTTACGGAGGCGTCTAGATATTCCCATGTAACACCTCTCCTGTGTGAGCTGCACTGGCTGCCAGTGGCGCTCCGGATACATTTCAAGGTGCTGGTGCTTACCTATAAAGCCCTTCATGGCTTAGGCCCAGGATACTTGCAGGACCATCTCCAGCCGCTCTCCCATCATCCTGTGCGCTCTCACAGAGTCGGTCTCCTCAGGGTGCCGTCAGCCAAACAACGTTGACTGACAGCCCACAGGAGGAGGGCATTCTCTGTGGGAGCCCCGACCCTCTGGAATGGATTGCCCACTGAGCTCAGGACAGCCCCTGACCTTCTTTCCTTCCGTCGCGAGCTGAAGACGTGACTCTTCCGTCAACTAAACTGATCTGTTTGGGGGTACACTGTGATAATTTTAAACTGTTTTAATTGGGTTGCTGATTTTAATTTTTTCATTGTGATTTGTATTGAAATTGTCATTTTGTAAGACGCCTTGAGTCCCCAGGGAGAAAAGCAGCATATAAATCACAATAATAAATAAATAAATAAATAAACATGCCAAAATCAACATTCTAATCACCATTTGGTGTTTATTCTCCCCCCCAAAAGATTATATTAAGTTCTTAACTTTGTTTTAAAACTTTTTTTTGCTGAGGATTGAAGGAAACTCAATCCTGTGTAGTAAAAACTTGCTATTCTGAAGGTTCCTAATATTTAAAAAGCAGTTAACAAGTAATTTCCAAAAGGGACTAAGAAAGGAAGTATATGGACCCATAAAGGTAATGACTGTGATTTAGGCAGAGATGGCAATTCCTCATCTCCCAGAGCTCTAAATTTTTCAGAGACCATTGTGGTCTCCTTGCATGAAACAATGTCTGGAGCACTAATGAGTGATCCCAAGTCTTTTCCTTGTCCAGAGAGTAATCCCGAAGATCCGATCAGTTTGCCGTTTCTTCCCTGAAGTAGACAAAACTGATGGTTTCAAAAACTGGAAACTAGAGGAGACTAACGATTTTAGGTACAGGAAAGACGTACAGGCCTGTAAAATGGTGCAAAACATTATGACCATAAAAATACTGAAGGAGACTTTTGAAAAATGAAATCGTAAAACTGTAGCCACAATATCAGCAATGCTTCTATTCGTAGATGCTGCTAAGGATAAACTATATCCAAAAGAGGTTATTGAAGAAATGTCAGATATAGAACAATTTTTATCTGACAAGATAGAGATGGCATTGAAAGTGGATTTACAACTGACAAGCCAAGAGAATGACTTAGAAAAGGATGTTTCATTGGGTCTACAAATAAACTGGGTAAGATTTTAAAATTAAAAGGGAAATACAAATGGCCAACCTAGCAAATGACTTGATTATTTTTTTCCGTATTGGATCTCAAAAAGAGGCTTGCAAATCCTTGTTGAAGGTTTACAACAATATTTGAATGAAGTAAAAAAAATAAGACTGTCAAAAGGAAAGGACATAAATATGGTTTCTTTGATCAAAGTTAAAAAGTTATTCTATTTAAGCTTAAAATAAGATATGCTACTCTTTTTTTAGACTTTCTGTTGATACCAGGATTGAAAAGATGATGTTTTTGGGGGGAGGGGGTTGGGGGGGGAAGAGAATGTGATGCACCTAGTTCACAAGGCTCTTTATTGTATTATAGGAGGAAAGTATGTGAAATTTGAATGCACAAAAGTGAGAAGTAGAATTTATTTAACAGGAAGGTAAAAGGGCGGGATAAAAGGAAGCTTCCAAACGTTTTAACATTTAAAGACGAGTATCCAATAAAGTAACAGGAAATGAAGTCCAATAGTCCAATAAACTAAAAATACTACTGGATTTGGTGTTCCACCTGTTCTATGTTTGGAATCAGCTGCAGGCCACCATTTCAGGGGTGAAATTCAGCAGCTTCTGACAGATTCTAGAGAACCAGTAGTGGAAATTTTGAGTAGTTCGGAGAACTGGCAAATATCACTTCTGGCTGGCCCCAGAGTGGGGTGGGAATGGAGATTTTGCAATATCCTTCCCCCAGAAGTGGGGAGGGAATGGGGATTTTGCAGTATCCTTCGCCTGCCACTCCCATCAAACTACACCACGCCCACCGAACCAGTAGTAAAAAAATTTGAATTTCACCACTGCACCATTTCCTCATTTATTTCATTCTATAGGAACAGGAAGGCAGAAGCAAGAAGCTTCTTGATTTCTTTCCTCTTTTTTAAAGCCCGATTAAACCATCAACCTCTTACTTCATCAGTAATTCCTACAGGTCAAGGAAGGGCTGCACTCTGATATTTCTGCAAGGGATGCGGGGCGTTGCATTAAATCCATCACGTCACTTGACCATCAACATTTATTCCATGGTAGAATTAAAAAAAATCGGTCTGGAATTCCTTCTCCCCCTCTCAGATTCAACGGGAGAGATAGAACATTAAGCACTTTCTGCAATTGAGCCTAATTTTCACATTTCTCTAGAATATGATTTTATTTTGCTTTGGTTTCCATTCTGGGTACATCCTGATCAAAAGCTTCAGTGGGTGGGAGTGGGAATTTACCCACCCTCCCGTCTCTGAACCCTCAGGACTCCTGCTGTTCAGAGTGCTCTTCCCTCCACCCCCCCATCTCTTCAAAACGGACTTTTAAGAAATGCAAACAGGAGGAGGAATGGGGAGGGGGGAATAGAGAAAATCACTTTCCCACCCTCTTCAGCAAGCAGAAGAATTCTACTGGGAGATCTCTCGCTCTAATCTAATTATTTTTCCATCTGTAGGACGAACAAAAAAACCCATTACACCTTTTGAGTTACAGTTTTTGAAACACATCTTTCTGTAGAAGCACCCAGTAGGAAAATAAGTTTTTTTAAAAAGTAAATCTTGCTATCTGCAAAAAAAAAAAGGCACTACCCTTCAGCAACACAAATAAAGGAAATAAGCTTTCATTCATACTATACACATGCAATTCAGAATGAAAGAAAATGTTGAACAGTATCCATCCATCCCCCTTTCTAAAGTGTATCCCCCACCCGCACACAAAGAGGATGAAATTTCTTAGAAGGAAATAAATATCCTTTTTGAGTTATTGTAGGGCGGCCAGATATTTAGTTAGCCACAGGGGAAAAAAAAATGAAGTGCCTTGGATGGCCCCCAAGCAGGGCTGAGATGACGCAGAACAGCTTCCATCCTGGAGGCTCGGCTAACACCCATGTCAACTTCCATAGTCCTAAATCTAAAGCTGATGGGAATTTGTGCTAACCAGGCATTCTAGAATCAAATCAGAGGTAGCTCAAAAATCTATTCAAGCAGAATGTAGCCAGGCCCAACCTGATCCATTTTATTTTCCTCATATATTCACGCTTGTAAAACTGGCTGGCTAGTAATAAGGCTTGGCAACTTTTCCCTTCTGAATTTGCAAAAATAGAGGAGTGTCTGCGATAATAGGACAAGGGGCTTTATAGCTGTAGATTTGTCCTGTTAGATCTAGATAATAATGGTCAGATCATAATGTGACCTCCTTCTCCAAAATCTCTAAATTGGCTTGTCATGCCCCCCGTCGGAGTCTGAATCTGCAGCGGAAAATGAGCTGGAACAAGAACTGACAGAGAGTGAGAGGGCAGCTCCGATGGCCTTGGAGGAAACTGGGGAAGGGCAAAGTCAGTTCAAGGCTGTTCGGAATTAGCAAGGCCTGCAGGCAGGGAGGAGAGACAGAGCTCAGACGAGGAGCAAGAACCACCCCCTCCTAATGCAAGGCTAGGAGAGTGCAGAGAAGGCGGGATCAGTGCAGGCAGAGAAGGCCACATGTGAGGAGAGTACCCCACCCAGTTTCACCAGGCACACCTGGGGAATAAGATTTAAGGAGTTACCATGGGGAGGGGCATTTTTCGGAAACAAACACTAAGTTCCTCAAGTATTGTGTGCAGACGTTTGAGCTTGCCAAGAGTCCTTGCATTCCTTGTTGGCGTTCTGGATAATTATCTGGATCTTCTGCTCCCTGAACTCCTTGCTTGGCTCTTGTTTTGCCAAAGACATTTGGGATTTATTGCCGGGCAGCCTTGGTGCAGACAGCGCTGGGCTGGACTAATTGCAGCCAGAGGCTGCTTGAGGTTTGTGTGGGGGTTTGTTCTCACTCTGCTCTGGGACTTGCCAGAGACGTGGGAGTGTTTGGGGAGCTTTGGAGCAATAAAGGTGCGGTTTGAACTGTTTGAACCAGCTGTTTGTGTTATCTCTGTGCTGTGCCCTGGGTCATCATATGGCTTATTAGGTCTTTCTGCTTACTGGAGAGGTCAAATAGAACTCTTCATCTAAATCACCAATCAAAATGTTGAAATATTTAGAACCCAAGAGTTTTGAGTTGTGGCAGCCCAATTAATATCCCACTCCAGTGCGATGAGGTAACTATTGATCAGCATGTTCTGTATTGCTTCTCTTACAGTATCTGGGAGAGAGAACTTGTCGAGGCTCCAACTCCAGGGAGAACATGCTTGGGTCTTCTCAATGATAGTTCCACCTCTTATTGTTTGTGTGGGTGTTTAAGAAAGAAGATAAAAATGAATACAAAATAATATGAAGTAAAAAGAAAGAAGAGAGAAAAATCAAAGAGAAAGCTAGAAGTGCAAGAAAGCGGGGCGGGGGGGGGAGAAAAATAGAAAAGAAAAAAGATACGAAGAAGAAACTTCCTATCTTCTTTATACCTGTTTTAAATACAGTTATAAATTTACCTCATACTTTATGGTTACAACACTATTCTCTTCTTTCTATAATCTATCCTGTCTCATCAAAACTAGAAATCATAAGTTCATTTTTTTTTGTTTCATACCAAAAGTCCATAAGGGATTTTCAGTCAGCAATAATGTGCATGTTTGTCTTTTCTCTGATCATAGAAGTCCATTTGCCCAAGTTCTAAGTTCTCTGCAAGTTCCATCATCTTCACCAACTATTCCTCCACTGTGGGTAACACCAAATCTTTCTGGCCTTATTTTCGGGGCGGTCTTATTATTTTGGGATACGTGGAGCAAGATGAGGCTCCTCTTGCCATCTTATCTGTTTTCCAGGTCTGCATTTAAATATTTTTGGGGAGGGCTTATTTTCGGGAGGGGAGGCTTATTTTAGCACACACGCTTAAAAGCCTGATTGGGCTTATTATCAGGGGATGTCTTATTTTCGGGGAAACAGGGTATTAATACTGCAATCTGCTCTGAATTTCTGGAAATCGAACACTGTATTTGCAGTTGTAGAAATAAATAGTCACTCATCTGCCATGCCCCGAGTGTCTAATAATCTATTCATAGCTTTTGCAATGTCCATGGAAGTACGCTTGTGAAGTTTACTGTCTTTATCCATCATTTCAAATTTTTACTCTTTCAAAATGGAAAGGCTTTTGCTGAAAAATGTGAAAGTTTTAGAAAACTTAGAAAAGATAAAGCTGACCAATTGGCCGGTTGCTCTAACAAAAGCGAACCTAAATCAAGGGAATATGATTATAGTTACCCGGTTCCTGGCTTCAAGTGTTTTGTTTCTGGAAAAGAATGAGCTCAACGTCTGATTGGTCAGAAGATGAAACTAGGAAGCCAACAAACGAGCATACTACTGAAAAGAAATCATGCAAAAAAAGTTGTAAGATTCTGTAATGGTTTTATTTCGACCCACGGATTAAAATTGACTTATCAAAAGTAAATGGTATATTTACTGTATTTTTCGGAGTATAAGATGCATCTTTTGTCCCCCTAAAAGGGGGTGAAAATTTAGGTGCATCTTATAGACCGAATATGGGCAGTTTTGCCCTCCAGAGCCCTCCACACATTGCGGTTGTTTTTTTTTAAATTTGATTTATATGCCGCCCTTCTCCGGAGACTCAGGGCGGCTTACAATGCGCTAAGCAATAGCCTTCATACTTTTTGTATATTTATACAAAGTCAGCTTATTGCCCCCACAAACTGGGTCCTCAATTTACCTACCTTAGAAAGGATGGAAGGCTGAGTCAACCTTGAGCCTTGGTGAGATTCGAACCTGCAATAATTGCAGGCAGCTGATGTTAATAACAGGGCTTTAGACCACTGTACTATCCAAGGCTCCTCCTTGACCCCTAGAAGCACTCTGCAGGCCAAAAATGGGAGCGTTTTTGGAAAAATGGGCCGTGCGGAGTACTGCAGAGTGCTTTTGAGGGCCTGGGAGGGTGAAAACATGATGTGTGGAGGCCAAAAACCATTTTTTTCTTCTTTTCCTCCTGTAAATTTAGGTGTGTCTTATGGTCCGAAAACTACGGTATGTCTTTCCCAACTCCCATCCCACATATAAGCTTTCTTGCCACAGTTCTTAAGGAAAGAACTGCACACTTTCCGCTGTGCCCTAAAGACGTTTCTGTTTCATCAAGCCAGGCTGACCTAACTCTTTTAATTTGTTTTTAATTTTAAATTGTTAAATTATGGGTTTTAGTATGGGGGTGTTTTAATTGTGGGCCAAATTAATTTATTGGATTTAATACTGTTTTAAATTTTGTATTTTTTCTGTTTTATCTGTTGGCTGTTCACCGCCCCGAGTCCTTCGGGAGAAGGGCGGTATACAAATATAATAAAACTAAACTAAACTAAACTAAATCATTGCGGTTGTTAAGTGAGCAATACTGTTGTTAAATGAACCTGGATTCCCTGTTGACTATGCTTGTCAGAAAGTTGCAAAAGGGGATCATGTGACCCCGGGACACTGCCACCATCATAAATAGTTGCTAAATGTCTGCATTTTGATTGCATCACCACGGGGATGCTGCGACAATCATAAATGGCGTTTTTTTTCCATGCCGTTGTAACTTCAATTAATCAAATGGTTTGTAAGTCGAGGACTACCTGCAATACGAATTAGAGCAACCATCTCCCAGCAAATTATTCTGCAGGAGTTCTCCTGTATCTCTCAGGACCAGCCCAGGGACCTGGCAGAAAAAGCAGAGTCGGTGGGCTCAACAGTAAGGATCATCTCGGTTTCGGCAGAGGTAGCTCAGACACTCTCACCTAATAGCTTTTTCCTCCTTTCTTTGAACGGTCATCTCTCTCTTCTGAATCGTAAGAAGCTTTTGAAAGTCACTTAGCTGTTAATAGCAGATAATGGTATTCCCAGAAAGTCATTGCTTAAAGAAATACAATATGAAATGGAAGTAGATTAATGGTTCCATGAAAAAAAAAACCCAGATGCTAAAGGGTGTAGGAAAGCTGATAGAAGAAAATAAGGTTAAAGGATACTCCAAAGTGCCTTAAAAATATTCTTGAAGTGGAAACTGAAACAGAAACTGTACAAAGTACAGTTTAGATCAGGGGTGTCAAACTCAAGGCCCCGGGGCCGGATACAGCCCATGGGGTACTTAGATCTGGCCTGCTCCGCTGCCCTGGAAACAACGAAGGACCGGCTTGCGGTGCTTTTGCCAGTGAAAATGGGCATTGGTCTTACCTTGAAGGCCTAATTTCTTGATAGTTGTGTCATCGTCCAGACATGGGCTGCTTCAGTCGGGTCTGTCACTGGCTGAGCCATAGTTTTTTGACCACGCCCCTTGCTCCTCCCTTTGGGGCCCAGTTTGGCGAAGGAGGCCGCAGGAAAGATCTCCAACAGGAACCACCACCGTCAGAGAAAGAAAACTGGTCCAACGGGACAACTGAAAAGTAACTCCTTTAACATTAACAAACAAACTGTACAGGCCCTGAGACAGAGGGAGGGGCTGGACGATGACACAACTATCAAGAAATTAGGCCTTCAAGGTAAGACCAATGCCCAATTTCCTTGATTAGGTTGTGTCATCGTCCAGACATGGGACATACCAAAGTTTTGGCAGTCCTAAGGGCGGGATGACGAAGGGCCTGGGGAGACCCCTGTCTGGTGCACCTGTTGTAGAACCCTCCTGCCAAATGATGCTTCTGCAGAAGCAAATTTATCTAACCTGTAATGTCTAATAAATGGCGAGGGGGTGGACCAGGTGGCCGCCCTGCAGACTTCCTCGAGGGAAGCTTGAGTTGCCCAGGCTGCCGAAGTGGCTGCACTCCGGGTGGAGTGAGCAGTAATTCTACTGGGAACAGGGACCGCCTGGGCCTGATATGCTGAGGCAATACATGCTCTGATCCAACGACCAATAGTAGCAGAGGAAACTTTATGTCCTAGGGAACTAGGCAAAAAGGAGATAAACAAGGCCTCAGATTTCCTGAAAGGGGCCGTTCGTTTAATGTATATTTTTAGAGCCCTCCGCACGTCTAAGGTGTGCCACCTTCGCTCCAAGTTATGGGAAGGCCGAGGACAGAAATTGGGGAGAATAATATCCTGAGTTCTATGAAAAAGGGAATTAACTTTGGGAATGAAAGAGGGATCCAGTCTTAAGATGACAGTGTCAGGTCGGAAGGTACAGAGATCCTCTCTAACAGAGAGAGCTGCCAGCTCTGAAATACGGCGAGCTGAAGTTATGGCCACTAGGAAAGCTACTTTAAGAGTGAGGAAACGAAGATGGACCGTGCGGAGGGGCTCAAAGGGAGATTCAGTTAAGGCGTTAAGGACTCTGGGTAAGTCCCAAGTGGGATACCTATGAATTGAGGAAGGCCGTAAGAGCCTGACTCCTCTTAGGAATTTTTTAATAACAGGGTGGTGAGTGAGTGGCAGGTCAGAGGGATTGGATAAGGCCGTAGAAAGTGCCGCCACATGTCTTCTAAGGGTGCTGTGGGCCAGACCACGGTCCAAGCCATCCTGCAGGAATTCTAGGACCTGGGGAGGAGAGGCTGAAAGAGGATTGACCTGGTGGGACCTACACCATCTTATAAAAGCAACCCAGGTGATATTGTAAAGCCTAACTGTGGACTTGCGTCTACAAGCCTGAACAGTAGGGATCACCCTATCTGAATACATGTCCCGCTTTAGGAGGGCCCTCTCAAGTGCCAAGCAGTCAGTTGGAGCCACTGCGGTTCCGGATGGATCAAGACTCCTTGCCGCAAGACAATCTGGTCTGATGGAATCCTCCAATGTTGGGATATGGAGAGACTGATCAGATCTGCAAACCACGGGCGCCGTGGCCCGTGGGGAGCCACGAGGATTATTTCCGCCCTGTCGGCAACCACTTTCCGAAGTAAGGCTTGGATTAGAGGCAGAGGTGGGAAGGCATAGTGGAGACCGGGAGGCCATGTGAGTCGGAGAGCATTGATCCCTTCTGCTCCCGGAGACGGGAACCTCGAGAAGAAGCGAGGAAGTTGAGTGTTCAGATTCGTTGCGAAGAGGTCTATGCTTGGCAACCCGAACCTGTTGCATATTGCTTGGAAAATGTCCGGATGGAGCTGCCACTCGGCATTGTCTATCTGGGTTCTGCTGAGGAAATCTGCTTGTGTGTTCTCCGTCCCTGCTATGTGATCTGCTCGGATGGAGAGGAGATGTTGCTCGGCCCACTTGCCCAGCCGAAAGGCTTCCTCCATGAGACGCTTTGAGCGAGTCCCCCCTTGACGATTGACATGTGCTTTTGCAGCTATGTTGTCTGTCAGCACCAGGACATGATGTTCTTGAACAAATTGTTGAAAGTGTGTGAGAGCCAGTCGGATGGCCTTCAGTTCTAGCCAATTTATGGGGTTGGTCAGGTCTGATGGAGACCAACGACCCTGAGCCATGTGCGACTCGAGATGCGCTCCCCAGCCATGGAGACTGGCGTCTGTCGTGAGGATTATTCTGTTCTGGTCCATGAAAGAACATCCCTTGTCTAGAGAAGGCGATGTCCACCAGTGTAGTGATCGCCTGACAGAGAGTGGGACTCTGACAGTGGTCATGGTATGAGCTTGCCGCTTCCGTTGGAAAGGAAGTAGAAACCACTGCAAGTGTCGGGCGTGAAGGCGTGCCCAAGGGACGATCTGAATGCAGGAGATCATCTTGCCTAGAAGCTTTGACAAGGTGGCCAGTGGCACAGAAGGATTTTTGTGAATGTGAGCTATCATGCCTCTGATGTCGGCTCGTCGTTCCAAGGACAGGTAGACTGCGCCTTGATGGGTATCTATAATGGCACCGAGGTGAACAAGTCTGTGAACTGGCACTAATTGACTCTTTTTGTAATTGACCAGGAACCCGTGTTCGGTCAAAGTTCGAATTGTGATGTTTAGATCGTGTAAGGCTTGATCGTGAGAGTGAGCAAGAATCAAAATATCGTCCAGGTAAGCCTGGAGCCTTACCGGTTGTTGTCTCAGGTGAGCTGCTACGACCGCCAGGACCTTTGTGAAGACCCTCGGGGCCGAAGCCAGACCGAAGGGGAGGGCTCGGTACTGTAGATGTTTTCCTGCGTAACTGAAGCGGAGATACTGTCGATGCTTTGGCAGAATGGGAATGTGAAGGTAAGCCTCCATGAGATCTATGGAAACTAGAAAGTCGTTGGGACGAATCCCCTGAAGAATAGAGGTTAGTGAACACATTTTGAATCTGCGATACACTATGTAAGAATTGAGAGATTTTAGATCCAATATTGCTCTCCACCCACCCAACCGTTTCGGAACTACAAACAGGATAGAGTAAAAACCTTGCTTCCATTCGGATTGGGGCACCTCCTCTATGGCGTGTATATTCAGGAGGTGCTGAACAGCTTGGTCCATCAGATGGCGTCTGGACTCACTGCTGTAAGGCGGGCATTGAATGAAACGGGTCGGAGGAAAGGAGAGAAATTCTAGAGGGAGGCCAAATGTTACTATAGAGAGGACCCAGAGGTCTGGGGTAGAGTCTTTCCACCTGTCTACAAAGAGAGCCAGGCGGCCTCCAATGGGAGGATTTGGCAAAGAATCACTTACGGCTGCGGGACTGGCGGTAGCCAGAGCCGCGAAAGGGCCGCTTAGACTGCGTGAACTGCCTACCCCTGTCCCGAAAGGACTGACGGTCCAAGGACCGGCTTGATCCCTGAGGGAAACCTTGCTGGGAGGTGTTTCCTTGGTAATAGGGACGAAAGGATGCCCTCCTGTAATAAGGAGAGGATCGTCTGTCAGCACGCATAGATGAAGAAGGCAGAATCTTACGCTTGTCCCTTGTTTCAATAAGGAGAGGATCAAGAGACTCACCAAATAATTTTTCTGCAGAATATGGAGCTGCAGCCAAACGCCATTTGGCCCGAAGATCTGCTGGCCACTGACGGAGCCAGATCATCCTGCGGGCTGATACAGTAGAGGTTAGGGCTCTAGAGGCGAATTTGGCCGAATTCAAAGTGGCATCAGCTGAGAATTGAGTAGCAGCTATGATTTTATTGATATCTTGATGGAGGCGAACCTCACTAGGGGGAACTCTTGCTTGCAATTGCTGAAGCCAAAGGATTGTTGATCGGTTGAAAAAGGAAGCTGAGGCAGCTGATTGGATTGCCCAAGCAGCTGCCTGGTGATTCTTCTTGCAGAGGAAGTCTAACTTTTTATCCTCTGGTCGTAAACCCTCGGAAGTATCTCCTGTCACATAAGAGGAGGGAGATGAAAGAGCTGCTATAGGGCTGTCCACTGGGGGAACTTGCAACAGTTGAGCAAATTTAGGTGCAACTGTGTAATATTTCTTATCTGAGGCAAGGGCAGAGGCCATGGTTGCAGGGCTAGACCATTGTTTCCTAACCACATCCGTGAATAATTGAGGAATTGGAACATAGGATTGTTCAGGAGTAGGTTCAGAAAAAAGTCCTTTTTTATGTCCTTGGGCTTCACGCATTTCCTTAACATAATCATCATTGTCTAGAGCTGCAGTAAGGCGTGCTTTATGTAAAAGAGATTTAAACTTGTGTGGGGGAAATAAACCTGTGAAAGCAGGTTGATCCTGAATTACACCCTCATCATCCGATAAATCAGAATGGAGATCCTCCTCCAATGCAAAAGATTCACTTGCTCTAGAAGCTGCTGGGGAATGAGAGCCAGTCAGGCTAACTGCAGGAGAAACTCTAGCATGAGTGGAATGCTCAGAAATTATTGAGCCTGAACGATGGCTTTTACAGGCATCTGCCACACGAGATGTGATGGCTCGATCAATTAAGACTTTTAGTCTTTCAGGCAATTTTTCAAAAAGTTCCTCAGGGGTTTGTTCTTGCAAGGGCGACTCCCTTGCAGAATGAACAGGTGTCACAAGTCTGCCAGAATCAGGAGTAGCAGGAGCAATTAATTTACTTGCAAATGGATTTTGCAGAGTGCCTTGCTCTTCGCTCATAAGGACTCCACCCTCACCTTCTGAAGACCAAGCCTGGTGAACTTCAACAACAGGGAGGGGGGGAGTAGGAGGAGGAGGGGGAATTTCCTCACTGGCCGCATGGACAATGGCCCTTGTAATATGCTTCTCTAAAGCCTTATGCCTCCGTTCCAAATCTTTTTCTTCTGCTTTAGAAGTGTGCTTATGTTTGGAAGTTGCTTTTTTTCCTGGAGACATGGTATTTCCCTCCCCCTGGGAAGAACGCTCTGCCATTGCAACGGTATACTCACTGCGACTGTGGACTGGAAGGAGTTTTAGTTTCACTTTCGCCACGTGGTGAGATAAACAAAAGGCAGAGGCTCTGGCGTTTGCTCAATGGCTGCCAGGTAACACGTGAGCAGGATATATGCTGCTCCAGATGTGGCTGTCCAGGCGGACCTAGAAACAGCCCAGATAAGCGCCTTTTTACACAGCCACAAAAAATCCAGGCTGTAATAATGCCACTGGAGAGTGCAAGGAAACCTTACAACTCTCCCTGTAGAAGCTCCGTTGGTGGTATAGGAGGATTGGGACCCAAAACTTTTAAAATTCCTCCTATGGACTCGTTGGTGGCAAAGCGGCAATTTTTTTGTCTCCAAAATGCCGCGGCGCTTCAAAGGGCCGCCCTACAGCTGTTCTGCGGTCTGGGAGCTGAGGGCGGCGGCGGCGGCCAATTTTAGCGATTCTGGGGTGATTCCCAGAAAATCGCTATAAACGTTGGTGGTAAAGTGGTTTAAGACCTCTGCGCTTTCGTTGGTGGCATAGGGCTAAAAAGCCCCACCAAAGGAAAAAAGTTTTAAAAATCGCGCGAAAGAGGCTTCCAAAATGGCCGCCGCCTGGAGCTAGTAAAGCCTAGACCAGGCTGCTCCAATGCAGAGATATACCGGTAGGCTAGAGAGAGAAAAAAAAAAAAATTTAAACTAGCCTAGTAGACCGGTACCCTTGCAAAAAATACAAAATAAAATTAGGAAGTAAAATGAAGAAAGGAAATAAGAAAACAAAAGGTCAAAAAACTTACAATTTAAATGCAATCGAACAGACCTGGGCTGAGAGCCAGATCTGTAGGAGATGTTACTCTCAGGCCGACTGAGCCTAAACTGGGCCCCAAAGGGAGGAGCAAGGGGCGTGGTCAAAAAACTATGGCTCAGCCAGTGACAGACCCGACTGAAGCAGCCCATGTCTGGACGATGACACAACCTAATCAAGGAAATCAGGTTCCTAAGATCCGTTTTCAGCTGCCACGGCTTCCTGCAACCCTCTGCCAGTAAAAACAGAGCTCGGGAGGGCTGCATGCGGATCAGCACCCAGAGCAGCATAGATTAACTCCAAGGTTAACATCAGACCAACAATCAAGTAAACAATACCCCAGTCAAGGAACTGCCAAAGAAGCCAACAGCAAACAACCAATCAAAGTACCTCTAAGACCATCCCTACCAATGCTGACAGAGCAAGACATCTATGAATCGATTCAGAAGGCTGCTGAAAACCCCCCAAAGCCATGTTCAAGAAAAATAAACAAATTCAACTCATTGTACAACATGAAAAAGAGAAGTCAGTGCAACAACGGCAAAAGATTTGCCAGTTTTTCTATATTCAGTTTTTTGTGTCTTCGTTGTGAGCATACCTATTCCCTTTATAGGGCTCCACTGCCTTAGCATTAAACAATGTCCATTTCACGGTCTTTTTGCTGCTTTTACATTATTTAAGCTTATATTCCCCAGGTTTACCCTCAAAGTGATGCTAAAATTTAGCTGGTTTTAAGCTTTCCTACTTTGTCTGCTCCAGTGAAAGTAAATCCCAGTTTTTAAGTGTTCCCTGCTTCTCCTCCCCTCTCCCCCCCAGTACTGTTAGCTTACTAACTTTTGTTTCATATGCTGATGTCTCACTATCGTTTGTACCATCTGTCCCTTTTCTCTTAAGTGTGCCGGATAAAAGCCAATGATCCATTTTTGGATTCCTAATTATAATTGCCAAATGTGCAAATTAATGACGGGCCTCACGTGCTCACACACACACACGCAATGGTGCACTGGGGTGTGACACAGCAGGCTCTTCTATGAAAGGAGACGTAAGAAGCCAGCAGCAAGGGCCGGATACAGAAGGAAGCTATTACCGCCACCCCTTCCACATGTTCGTGCCAGTTTGTTGTTTCTTCACCTGGGAAAGATCACGTGACTATCTCATCGCATGATCATTCCCTAATTCTAAAGGGTTCCATCTCTGTTCATTCGGTATAGGTTGCCAACCAGTCAAATAATTACAGAATGCATTTTTAACTTCTGAAGTTGTAACTCAAAATATTTTGAATATCAAAAAAGGGGGACTACCGTCTAGGGCAGGGGTGTCAAACTCAAGGCCCGTGGGCTGGATCCAGCCACCCTGGAAACAGCGAAGGACTGGCCTGTGGTGCCTCTCCCGGCAAAAACAGAGCTGGAGAGAACTGGGCGTGGCCTCCCTGGGCTCTGTTTTCACTGGCAGAGGGTTGTAGGAGGCTGTGGCAACCGAAAATGGAGCTCGGGAACCCGTTTTCTCTGGCAGAAGCACTATGAGCCAGTCCTTCACTGTTTCCAGGGCAGCACCGCAGGCCAGATCTAAGTACCTGCAGGCCGAATCTGACACCCAGGCCTTGAGTTTGACACCCCTGGTCTAATGTATGGCTTTCAGTTTACTAATTTACAATTATGCAGTCTTGCTCAAATGTTTTCAGACTCTTTACTGATCTTCATCCCCTTTCGTGATGTTTGCTTCTCCACCTCTTCAAACCAGCCTCCACCTCACTTAATTTCCACACTGGAAGGGAGAAATTGTCAAATAGGCACACCTGCAAATCCTGAGGCAAAGATTTCCCAAGATTCTTCCTTCCTCCAATTGCGGAAAGTTTTAAATCTGTTCCCAATCTTGTTCAAGCTTTTAACATGCCTTTAATCCAATATTAGGTGGAAAACCTTCCAGATATTTACTTCTTCGATGAATATGAAGTCTCAGATAAGATTAAGAATGAAGCTTAGTCTCCAACAATCGTTGGCTTTATTCAAGGACACGTTTGAAGTGCCACGAAATCCCCAATTGTAAGACACCCTATAATATTTAAATACCTTATTCAATTAAAGTAGGACATTTACACATCTAACCCAGAAACAGAATAGCGGCTGCAACTTCAGATGATCATTGTACACATGGCCATCTCTTCATATTGTTGGCAACAATAAACATTATATGGCAACAGCTGTATAATGTTGTGTTTATGCTACATAAATAAATAAATTTAGACCAAAAACATATTTCTGCCATTAAGTCTTAACCTGGATGTAATTCATTGTGAAGGGGACAAACCTGTGCCACTTTAACGGAATTCTGCGTGGACCCACCAGCATGATATTCTACCTTGAATTTTTTCACAAGTTCTTCAAATCTGAAAAAGATCACAGAGAAAGAGAAAAAAGAGGATACATTTTGTGATTCTGTATATTTCAAAACTTCCAGGTTATAGAACGCTGTGAGGATTTGAATTTAAGGCAGGGGTGTCAAACTGGGGGCCCACGGACTGGGTGCATCACGCATAGGCCACGCCCACCCCAGCTACGTGAAGGCAAAAATACGATACGTCCTATAATATCAGCGGTGAGTTTGACACCTGTGATTTAAAACATCAATATAGCAATGGTTCAGTAGGAAATTAACTCCAATAGACTATTACCATGTTTCCCCAAAAATAAGACCCAGAATTATTATTTTTTTTTGCCACCAAAAAAAGGCACCAGGTCTTATTTTCGGGCAGGTAAATGTTATCCACTGACTCACCTCACTTGCTCATGTCGCCCCCAGCCTCTTTTTTGTTATCAGAGGCCTTCAAGAACTTCTTTGTCCGGCACGGCCTGCAAGGCTTTTCTGAAGGCCTCTGCAACCGATAACAGAGCTCTGGATCCATCTGTTATCAGCTACAGAGGCCTTCAGGAAAGCCTTGCCGGCTGCAGCAAAACAAGTGGGCGAGGCCTGGCTACAACTATCTGAAGGTAAGTAGTAGGGCAGCTCCACCATCCCCACCCTAGCTTAATTTTTACCTGTGCACCTGGAGTGGGCAGGGGTCTTAATTAGGGGTTATATTGGGCTCACATGTAAAAATCAAGCTAGGACTTACTTTCTAAGTAGATAGTATTTTCAGGGAAACATGGTACTTGCTTTCGCAAGAGACAAGGTTGATAAAGCAGGAGGAACTGTTAAAGCATTATGAAAGGTCCCCCCCCCCCCCAATTTGTCTATTTTGGTCAACCCACAGAGGAAACCATGAGAAAACATTTTTATATATGATTGCAGTGGCCAAACTACAGAAGAAAAAATATATCCTTTAGGATAGAAGCATGAAACCTGGCACATATAAAATTGAAATTACAGTAGGAAGGATTCCCAAAATTACACTATACTATGCTGGATTTTAGTCAAAAGGCTGAGAAATGAGAAGTCATAATGGCAATCAATTTTACTGTTATTTGAGAGAGTTAAAATACTCTCAAGTTCTAATAGCTCAATTTGCCTTGCTTTATATGAGATTATGGGCACTAATCAGACCTAAACAAACAGATAACATAATATAAGGCAATTTAATAGACTAAACAAATGGCAAAGTCAATATTTAATAAGTTTGCACTCCGTTCGGAAAAAAAACCTCTCTGTCAGTTCATGCTAATCGGTTTTTAAATGTCCTTTACAAAAACATTAATAAGCAGATCTAAATTGCAACTCTCAAATTAAGGCTAATGTAAATCTTCTTGAAACTAGTAGTTTAGCATTTTATAAATGAGCCTCAGGATTATGGAATCCCCCTTTGGGCTCTTCCCACAAGGGCTGTGGGAAGGGTGGCTTCAATTTTTATTTCCAATTGATCAGGCGTTGAAAGCTTCTTACTGGTTTTGTTTAATCAAAATTTTGAGACCATTCCAGTTTTCAATCTGGAATCTCCCTACACTTTCAGCTCCAATTCCTACTTCACTGTGTGCGTGCGTGTAAGAGGGAGAATGTGCCTGCCCTTCTCTTTTTGCTGAGAATAGCTAGAACCAAGTCAATAAAAGACAATCTTTCTGGTCAAAATACTGCTTCCCAACAGAAGACCAACTTTCTGGTCTTCTCCAAGTTCCCGTTCCTCTTCCAAATAATTGTTCTAAATCTTTCTGCTTACCAACCCCAATTCCTGAACACTCCCACACCCCATCATTCCTAGATCAAGGCAAATTTGGATAAAAAAAAATAATAAATCTGCATTTTTTTCTATAAGTTCTAAATCAATCATGAAAGACAATTTGTTTTAGAATTGCATCACAATACAGCACAGGTAGTTCTCAACTTAGAACCATTCGTTTAGTGACCGTTTGAAGTTACAATGGCACTGCAAAAGTGACGACTTTTCACACGACCACTGCGGTATCCTCATGGTCATGTGATCAAAATTCAGATGCTTGGCAACAGGTTACAGATTAATATTTATGACGGTTGCAGTAACCTGGGGGTTCATCTGATCCCCTTTTGTGACCTTCTGACAAGCAAAGTCAATGGGGAAGCCAGATTCACTTAACAACTATGGCAAGAAAAGTCATAAACTGGGTCAAAACTCACTTAACAACTGTCTCGCTTAGTAACAGACATTTTGGGCTGTTGTGGTCGTAAGTTGAGGACTGCCTGTGTGTACAATGCAGGGCATCATTCTCCTGTGCTTGTCTTGGTCCTCTAACTTGTCCGAGGAGATCTCTTGAGATCAGGCCCTAACGTATTGTGAGTTGAAATATTTTGTCCAAAATTACAAACTTCATAGAAGACAATTCTGAGTGTAGAATAAAACAGCCCATGTTCCAGATTTTTTTCCAGAGCTCAGAATAAAACAAAAATTTAATTCTATACTGTTTTATATCTTCAATATCCGATTATTAGGATTTTTTAAAAAATCCTCTAGCCATGGAGACTTGAAGAACGCTAATTAAACAGCAGGCACAATTTCCATTATGGCTGCTACTAGCAAGATTGTATTGAGAGGAAGAAGAGTTAGTTGGGTACATTTCGAGAGATTGAAAAGCATTTTGAATAATCGAAACACATGTTGACCTTGCTGTTTTTTTTAAATTCTTTGCTATGTAGAAGTAAGCATGGGTTGTAACATAATGTTATTACTGTTTAATCTTTGTGAACTGTGCTTTCTTTTACAGGTAAGTTACCAAATGTGATGGTGTTTACTGTTTACATATAGATGTAGCTGTGGGAGAGAGCAAGGGATTGCATGAGTGGCTGGGAAACTGTCAGAGAATGCTAAAAATGAGAATCATGTGACTACAGCAGCCCAGCAGTGATAAAACCACAGCAGCTTAGCAACACTCAAGCAGCCACAACTTTCCCTGGGAGTTGACAAAGTTTTGCCCTATGATGCACTTTTTCACACAATTAGAGCTTACAGCCATGATGGTGAACCTACAGCACAGCATTCACAAGTGAAGGAGCAAACTTACATTTCTCTAGAAACTGCTTTTCACTTTTTCATACCTCAGTAAACATAACTTAACACTAACAAAATTGTCAAAGGACTCTAAGGAATAAAAAAAAATAATCATACACCTTCAAAACCATCTCTTCAAAGTTAAACATCAGTTGTTCCACTAAAAACAAGAGATACTCATCACTGATTAATAAGTCAGTCTTGACACAGGATGTAACACAAAACTGTACTATAGTACTAGGAGAACCAGCCAGCCTCACCCTGAGCCCTCCGCCTTTCACCACAGTGTTAGGTGCCATCAGCACCTTAGCTAAGCAGAGCTGAAACCAGATTAATTTCAGCTCTGCTTACGTGAAATGAAACTGTTGTTTTTAACAAGTTATATGAAGGTTTAATTTCAGTTATGAGACTATGATGCTTAGAGCCAAGATACTGCATCTCAATTATTTTTAATATATACCATGTTTCCTCGAAAATAAAACCCTGTCTTATATTTTTTTGAACCCTGAAATAAGTGCTTTGGCCTTATTTTCAGGGGAGGTCTTATTATTTTGGGGCGCGTGGAGCAAGACAGGGGTCTTCTTGCCGTCTTACCTGATTTCCACCTCTGTCTCCCTAACCCTAACCCAAGAAAATGGCGGGGACCGGCTGTGCATGTGCTTAAATATTTTCAGGGAGAGCATCATGCAGTAAATGCTTTCAGCCTCCATCTACAGTGGTGGCCAGCATTTTATTCACGATTATAAAATCTTGATTTTGCAATGATTCTGCTAAATTTAGGAGTGAATTATCAAATTTGAAATGTAAGAGAAAGGGGTCTCTTAACTTCATTTCTTTCATTAATTTATATACTTGCTCAGCTCACAATCAATCTCTTTTTCCCCAATAATCCAAGGACTTTGAGCAAAGAAGCATAGCGGTGGATTAACATCTTTTCCAAACTTTAAACCAAAGTTTAATCTGCATTTTTTGCTATGTTGAATGGCCTGAAAACAGAAAACTGGTACTTATGGTATGTAATCCTGTTGTTCAAACGGCTAACCAGTTTTGAGTGGGGTGAGGTGGATTTAAAAAAAGCATTGCCTGGTATAAAGATACCATGGAACCAGACTTCATGTCCAGAGTCTATTTCAATATCTTACAGAACTTTTAGTTTTTGCACAAAGTAGTTTTAAATGACACATTCGGTTAAGCAAAAATACACAACTGATTGTAATTCTTTTTTTTTGGGGGGGGGGTGTACCAATCTCTCTAACAGGAAGGGGGAATGTTATATGCCATGCTTACCTTGAGAGAGGAAAGTGGGTTATCAAAATAATGTTTTAAAAAGCATGAAATAGTATCAGTAAACAATGTTCTCTAATTTCCATATCTGCTTGGTAAATAAGAATCATTTAAAACGTCTTTAAATTCAGAAAAATATACAGAAATCTGACTTAAATATCTACCACTGACAAATATTTATTTTAGACCTATTACTGTCAAACATTTAATGTTAGAATCTCCCAACTTATTTATTTCAGAAATTTTACACAGCATTCAAGGAACTTTCAGGTAATAGCAAAAAAGTGGCTTTTAAAGATGAGATTTTTTTTTTAAAAAAATGGATAAAGCTTGCTGACTTTACTAAAAAGAAAATAAAGTCTTTAAATCACAGAGCTAATGTTTTAACCTTACTTTTGTGCCCGAGTTACTTTTTTACATCTTGTTCCAATACTGTTTAAATGTAAACATATGTGGAAAATGTTCTTTTAGCATCTATTAAACTGACATTTAAGTCCATTTTTTTTCAACCTCTAACGTTTGTGGTAAAGTATTTCAAAGCTATGAATCTTCGAAAATGCACAGGCAAATTGTCTCTTTCATATATAAACATCTGTTCTTCATAACGTGGAATCTGTTTAGAATTAGTGACTTCTGATTTAGTTGCTATTTGTTTAGAAGAAGTGGTTTTGGAAAATAAAGCACTAGTTTGAGGTAATTTTATTTTGCAAATAATAAATACTTCTATAAGAAGTTGCCATTTTCCTTCTATAAAAACATATAAACTTTCAAATCTGTAGTATATACTTGACTCTTCATGCACTCATCTTCTAAATGTGGCTGGTTGTAAGTCACACTTATTATTATCAAGGGCAAGGGGAAAGACGGTTGTTTAATTGCTTAATTTCCATTCATTTCATTACTGGCAAAATATGTAATTAATAGCTGTTCAAAACCTTGGGGTTCATAAGCCCTGCTCCCAGATAAAAGCATTCAGCGTTCTAGGAGAATTCCAATCATATGCCGAATAGCTGATGTAGAACTTCATAGCCATGGTCTTGGTTAATGATTTTCTTGGCTTGTTTTTGATGGCGACAAAACACAATATTGGGAAAAAAGAAGAAAAAGAAGTAAAAGGCAATCTCTTCATGCACAGAGACTGAATTAGCAGACCAGTTATCTCTGGCAAACTGCTGGATTTCAGCCTCTCTGTTTAGCCAGCCAATCTTCCTGTATGCTTTTGCTATCTGTCTCTCTACATGCTGATTTTGAATTATCCTGCCTGAAACCGGAAATTTGAGAACAGTCTGAGTTACAGTCTGAAGGCCACGTTTGAGGTAGGAATAGAAATTAATTCATCATTATTTCCTTCTCAAAGACTGTTTCGGTTAACTATGTTGGTTGCTGCACCTATTTATTCTTTTGGAAGTTTTTATAGTTTCATTGTTTTAAATGGTTTTAACTGTTTTATGTTTTTATAATTGTAAGCCGCTCCGAATCACTTGGCTGAAATGGGAGGCTACAGAAATCAAATCACATCAAATCAATCAACGTAGGAGGAGTGGCAGATTCTGGAGGCAGGGTCAAAAGAGGAATCAGCAGAGAATCTCCATATAGCCACAAATGGACTAAATTCAACCCCTCTTGAATCCCATTGAAAAGTTTTGAGTGAGTTTAGTTGATTAATGTCAGGGATGAAAAACAAGACCGCATGTGAAGTTCCAATTAAACTGATTTATTATTACTTGTGCTTAATGCAGAGGACTCTATTCAACTAACAGTCAGCACTATTTGGTGCTAGATAAAGGTCAACAGAATTCAAGAAGGGTCACACTTAGTCCATGTGTAGCTATGTAGAGACACAATGCTGCTTCCTCTTTTGTCTCTGCCCCCAGGCTCTGTCATTCCTTCTCCTACATCCGTGATGGCAAACCTATGGCATGCATGCCCGAAGTGGCATGCGGAGCCATGTCACCTGGCACGCTGTCGCACCAGCCTAGGTCCACTGCGCATGCATACGTGCCTCCTGCTGGCCAGCTGGTCTTCGGGTCTCTGCTGCACATGTGTGGGGCGCATGCAGGGGATGCACGCGTGCATGCATGGGGGGGCGGGGCGCATGTGCAGGGACACTCACATTGCATTTTGGGGGTTCGCACATGTGCACCCCCGCTCCACATTTTGGGCCTGGAAGACCTCCTGCACCAACCTGGAAGCCAAAATGGGGCGTGGGGCATCGCACAAGGCCCCCCTGTGCCCCGTTTTGGGCCTAGAAAGCCTCCTGCACCAATCTGGAAGCCAAAACGGGGCGCAGGGGGGTGGGGCACATGCCCGGGGGACGCACAAACATGTGCAGGGGACGCACACACATGCATGGGGGACGCACACACATGCATGGGGGACGCACACACATGCATGGGGGACGCACACACATGCGTGGGCATCCTCGCATGCGCAGGGGTGCTCGCATTGCATTTTAGGGGTCTGGGCACGTGCGTGCATTCACGCACATGCTTTGGGCACTTGGCACCAAAAAGGTTAACCATCACTGTCCTACAACAATCAATACCTATAGGAAATGCTAAATAAAACCAATATGATGATACTTTCAACAAGATGACACTTTCAAGAGGTGTGCTATTAGGGGCCTGACCCACAGCAGGTTGAATTGGGAACAATTAATGGGCACATAAGAACCCAGAAGCTTTGGATCAGTACTTTTATTGTTACCAAAAACAACTACAAAGACATTATGAAAGAGTTCCAGCGACTGCTGTATTTCAAACATAACGCCCAAATGCAAAACCAAGATTTAAACTTTTCCCCAATGTTTTCTCTTGCCTTGCCTCTCTTTCAGACTGGAGACCCAATTTCCATCTGTCCCTTGTTTTGACAATGATCAGATCTACTTTCATGTCTTTCTCAGACTATGTGAGAACTACCTCTTACATCTGCCAAACATTAAGCACTTGAATAAAAGTGTCCAATGGGATTATCCGTCGAATATTGCCTCTTTATCAAATATATTATCCTCTGGATTGCATTCGGTATGTAAGTCTGAAATTCAAATGCCCACTGCAACAATACTAGAAAAAAGTGAAGACATAAAGAAAGCAACACACATTTTTAAAGCTCTTTGGAATTAGGATGAAAGACTTGGAGAAATGGGCAAACACAGGGATGTTCAACCATGTATTTCCAAGTTCCTTTCACTCTTACTCCAAAACTAGAATGGGAAGGGTTTGGATTTTATATGGAAATAAAGAGATATGTTTAGAAGAGAAAGGTTATATATAGTGGTGGTTGTGGTTAAAAAAAAAGGAAAGTGAGTACGGATATTGAGAAGGACCGTGCTCTGACCTAGGCTTCCTTAGAAGGTATACAGCACAACCTTAGTCCCAGGAAACCTCTTTTATTCATAAGGCTGTGAATTATTGTCATTCACAGTCCAAAAGGCTTCTCAAACAGTCTTTCAGGGGAATATTTACAAACACCCACCTTATCTCCCTTGGAATACTGCCAGAGAACTAATTGCCACACGCAGGGCAAGGCCAAATTTAGCACAGAGTCAAACAGAACTTTCCAAAGCTTTAACTGACCAGATGAACTAATGGCTTCCTGCAAAAGCTCATGTCCTGTTTGCTCCTCTTTTATGTCTTATGGGAAAGGCCAATCATCTCCAAACCTTACTCCCAACTCGGACCTGTTTTCTTAATTGTTCTTGTCTTCTGGCAGCTCTGTGCATGCTCACACTGGGAACAGGCTCCCGCTGTTCTTCTGCCTCACTGATGTCAGACTCTGGAGACAGCACATAGCTACCAGATGGCCTTGGCCTCCTCTCTGCCTCTGACTCAGAGCCCTCATCCGAGCCTTCCTCAGACTCCAGGACTAGCCCATGTTCCTCACCAACCTCCTCACTGTCTGAATCTGCTGCCAGCTCTGCTGGCCACTGGCGGGCCACAACAGACCAAGTGAGAGAACTACCACCACTAGTCCATAAGGACTGCTTTTTCACAGCTCGTCTTTTGAGTGAATTTTCAAGCTAATGAATTGTTTAGCGACATTATTTATTATTTTTTATACAATTTATGGCAGCTGTCCACTCCAAAAGATTCTCTGTGGCTCACAACACCCGATCACAAAACTAAAAGAGTTAAAAACATGGTAGCAAAACATGATAGCCTGTGCTACAAAAAATAGCTGCACGATCAAGAAAAGACAACAAAGGCTCCACAAAAGTCCCTCAACCCGGGTGTGGGAACAGGGACAGGTCTTAAGGGGTTTCATGAACCCCAGGAGACAGGCAGCTATAAGTATTTTTGGGGTGGATGCTATTCCAGAGGGTGGTGGATGAACCCTCTTCATCTGTACCATTTAATGCAGAGGTCTCCAACCTTGGCAACTTTAAGACTTGTGGACTTCAACTCCCAGAATTCTGGGAGTTAAAGTCCACAAGTCTTAAAATTGCCAAGGTTGGAGACCCCTGATTTAATGCATTTAATTGAGAGTTTTAGAGCATTTAATTGAGAGTCTTAGAATGCACCTCTCTGTCCAATTATAAATTTTCTTAAATAAATAAACAAACAAACAGAAGGCATTGGGCTCTAATGGAATCCAATAATGAAGGTAATAAAGTTCAGTGTATTAGTTACAGGAGAACATAAATGAGAAAGGCAATTGTCCATTCCATAAGGATGCCATCATGTGAAAAATACAGTTAGTCCTCAACTTACAACCACAACTGAGCCCAAACTTTCCACTGATAAGCGATACATTTGTTAACGTCTCCACATTACAACATTTCTTGCCATAGGGGTTAAGTGAATCACTGAGGTAAATCACTGCACTTTACAGGTGTAAAGTGAATCTGGCTTCCCGCATTGAGTTTGCTTGGATCACATGACCTTGGAAGACAGCAAGGGTCATAAGCATGAACCAGTTGTCAAGCACCTGAATTTTGATCAGGTGCCCATGGGGATGTTGCAACCGTCAGTGTTGTGGCTTCAAAAGGTCACTAAATGAATGGTTGTAAGTCAAGGACTACCTGTACTGGACTGAGCATCTGAGTCAACACAGCTTGTTTTTTTAAGGCTATAGTGAAGGGCCTGCCATATCCCATCGTTAAAGAGGCATTCATGGCCCCAACTCTCTTGGCCTTCAGGAAAGCTTTAAAAAATTGGTTGCCCCTCAGGCCTTGGGGCAGGAATGTTAGCTGGCCTGAGTCCTGGGAGGTAGAATATGTTATGTGCCTCAACTGTCTCTTTTGCTTCTATCGTTGGGTTTTTGTTGTTGTTATTGACTGCTCTTGTTGTGGTACATCATCCAGTTGCATTTCTGTGTGTTGACCAGCCAGCCGTATACATCCTTAAATAAACAAATTAAGAAAATCAGACATTCTTGTTCTAGTTATGCTCTGCTTGAGGTTACTTATAGACTCAGATGTGGAACTTCTCCTTACAGTGGAGGCAATCCCAAGAAGATAATTAAAGACCCCCTCTGCATCATTATCAAAAGAGGCATTTTATTTGTTTGTTCATTCTTTTGAGATCTCTTCCTGGAAACCTGTGCTATTCCTCAGGCCAGGCCTTTTAAGACACATCTATACTTTGACTTTAGGGTTAACGTTTTACTTTTGCAATTATTTATTCATCTATTCAGCCAGTATTTGATGATTCTAGGACCAGAAGTAAACCACCTGTCTGCCCTGCTGCCTAGACACATCTTTAAAAAAAATTGCATTGGAATAATAAAGTTTTTACAATTCTTTTAAGGCTCAATTGCCTATCTTTTATTGATTTTTTTTTTGGCTATCTGTCATGGAACACCATGAACATTTTTGGTGAACATTTTAATGGTTCAGCTAGTCAACTAAGGTCCCACAATCAGATGTGGTACTTGAGGTTTCTATTGAATTGTGATAATTGGAGTCATAGCTGGAGGCTGTAATTAATCCAAGGTGCAGATGATAGGAAAAGTGGAGTAAAACCTCATTCTAAGCTTTCTATGAAGTGTCTACTATCCATAGTGAAGCAGCAATCTTAAGATACGTGGATTTCAGCTCCCAGAATTCCCCATGCTGGCTGGAGAATTCTTGGAGTTGAAGTCTACAAGTCTTAAAATTCCCAAGGTTGGAACATCCCTACAGTAGAATATTTGAAAAGGGTATTTTCTTTTTAGAAAACTAAACTTAGCTACAGTGCAACTGTTTTCACAGAGCCGTGGTGGCGCAGTGGTTGGAATGCAGTACTGCAGGCTACTTCTGCTGACTGCCGGCTGCCAGCAGTTTGGCAGTTCAGGTCTCACCAGCTCAAGGTTGACTCAGCCTTCCATCCTTCCAAGGTCGCTAGATGAGGACCCAGATTGTTGGAGGCAAGAGGCTGACTCTGTAAACCGCTTAGAGAGGGCTGTAAAGCACTGTAAAGCGGTATATCAGCCTAAGTGCTATTGCTACACCAGGCAAAGTTTGCAATGAATACCACCACTAGAAGAATGGGAGTAAGGTGAAGATTGTCCCATTTCTGAAGATCTGATTTGGGAGACAGCCTTTCAGACGATGCAAAATACTATCCAGCTGGTAAAACTTTGTCATTGTTTTGGGACATTTTGCTCCCTTTGGATGTTCGCTCGCCAAGGATTCTCCAATTCCTCTCTTTCTAATACATTTCTCAATCTTCCTGGTTATGACCTTAATTGAAGCAGTACCCCATGCCAACTTTGAATCACTATTATTTCTCCTTTCTTACCTAGACATCTCTTTTCTCTCTCTCTCTCAGGACCATCTCCACCAGTCACACAGCAGATCTACCAGGGAAGTCCCCCTGAAGGGAGATTCCTACAAGCACTGATGCCCCGAGAGGGCTTGTCCCCCAAATTCATGAGAAGACACAAGCCTTGAACATTGGTGCAACTGTTGCTTTGCAGAACACCCTATCTTAAAATTCAGTCACGTTAAAATACTCAGCAGCTTCTAACTCATTTTTATTCACTTAAAATACTTAAGATCTTAAGTATTAAGAATGTATTAAGTATTTAATATTGCATCTATGCAATATTAAAAATGGTTCCAAAACCAGCCAGATTCAAACACGCAAATGCAACGGTTTCTAATATATTTCTTTTTAATTCTTTCATTTATCCATTAAGTGAAAGGTTCATGTAGAAAGGTTCAAACAGCTCCAATGTGTTCTGAATTAAAGGGGTATTAGGAAGCAGTTTTTAATGATTACATTGGATTTAGCCTTTCCTCATTTGTAACAAATGAATGGTGAGGGATACCTTGTAACAAGAAAAGGTTGGTATTTACTTCTTTATTTGAATTAAGTTATATGTGAACATTTTAAAATGTCTGAGAATGAATGAATGAATGAATGAATGAATGAGCTTAAATAAAATGGAGGATAAATTTTCTGTCCTGTTTTGAGCTTTTGGAGGAAAACCAGAATATTTATTTATTTGTCTGCCTGTCTGCCAATCAATCTGTTAAATACAGCTATAAACTTCATTGGGCTCCAAATACTTGAAGAAATGCCTTACAGTATTCCTGAAAGAAATAAGCTATAATTTCCCAGAGAGGGAAGATGAGACTGACATCTATTATTGTTTGTTCTCATCTGTTAATTTCATGTTAAATGAACACATAAAGCCATTTTTAAACTCTTCTGACGGGAAATGTAAATTAATTTCCAACTAAATTGTTTTCAACTTTGGTTGTCTGCTTACTGGCTGTATCCTAGGTGTTACTATTGTTTAATTAATATGGAATTGTTTTTTTATAAGTGCATGCATAACATCAATATGTGACTTAATTCATCTTAATTACGTCTGTGCAAAACACAGCAGATGTGATTTGCCCTGGTATTTCACTTCCAATGTTGGAGCTCATACAATTATTAAAAGGAGGGGGGGGAGGGAAACACATATAGTTAAAGGTAAAGGTTTCCCCTGTCCGGTTGTGTCTGACTCTAGGGAGCGAAGCTCGTCTCTGTTTCTTAGCCAAGAGCACCACTGATGTCTGAAGACTCTTCCGTCATGTGCGTGACTATATACACTGAGGCACACGGAAGGCTGTTATCTTCCCACAGAAGTGGTACCTATCTATCTACTCTCACTTGAATGCTTTCAAAATGCTAGGTGGGCAGAAGTTTGGGCAAATAATGGGAGCTCATCCCGTCACAGGGTACTTGGGTATCGAACTGCCAACCTTCCGGTCGACAAGCCCAAGCGTTTTAATCACTAAGTGCATACACTCTTACATTTAGGTAAAAGTCTATTTGTATCTTTTAAATCTCTTAACAGCATTTTGTCAGCCAATTTGAATCAAAGTCCCTACAAAAGTTGGCTAAGTGGCCACTTGTCACCTCCTGGGTCCAATGATGCTCCTTTCCACCATGACTTGGCTCTACCTAGACTGACCTTTGATGTCAAAAAAATTATACATCAAATCAAATTCTATCTATGCATAGATAGAGGGAATGATTGATTTCAATATCCTTCCATTGCTAAAGCCTTGATTGTCCCAAAGGTGCTTTTTCAGGAGGCAACTTGACTTTCTTGTTTCTTCTTTGAAGACGTTTCGCTTCTCATCTAAGAAGCTTCTTCAGATCTGACTGGATAGTGGGGAATGGAAGGATTTATATTCCTTGCAGACAGCTGGTCATTTGCATCCTTTTTGAGGGTCCTTGAAGCACTTGGAGGTTTATCTGTGTCTTCAGGGTCACCTGAGTGGTGCAAATGGTTCCTGTAGTCTGCAATTTTTTCCTCTGGAAATCCATTCCTACTCCCACCCCATTCAAAGGGTGGTTCATCCCAAATTGCATAGCTAAAAGTCTGTAGAGATTCTCAGTCATCTAGGTCATGGTTATCCCATAGGTGCCTTGATTAATTATAACACTATTCCCTTTTCTTAGATTTGCATGTTTTAACCAACCAATCAATAGAGAAACAGACAGTTTCTGCTTTTTTTATTCTCCCAACATTTTCTTTGGTTTGAGTTAAGAGTGGCTTGGATCCTCTAGGCAATTCTTTCCTGTGTCCTTGCAGCCCCCCACCCTCCTTTCTGTAAACAGGGCATGGAACTGGGCTTGGATCATCCAGCCAGGTCTTATCTTCCTGCGATGCACCACCCAACTCAGAACAAGGATAAAGACTAGGCAAGGAGGCAGCCTTCCCATTCCCAGATTTGCCATGTGTTTATGCAACTTCCAGCTGCTTTGCTTAAACCCTGGACAGCACCTCCATCTGCCGCCACAATTGCAATAATGCAACCCCTGTACTACACAGTGCGGCCAAATCCAGAGCTCTTTCATTCAACTTGGCACTCTAACTTATGCTCTCATCCTGTCCTCCCTTATTTCCTATACTCCTGAATTTAGTAACACTAAACGGAGAAACTGTTGTCAGAATACTAGCTATTATCCATTGTAATTACTTTATTGGGTCTTAACTTCCTCCTAAGAGGAACCGTGCAAGCATACAAAGAGTCTTTAAGACAGATTGTATTGGCTTTCTTGGCTAAGAAACTGAGATGAGCACCACGCCTTAAGAGTCGGACACAACTGGACTGGAGAAACCTTTACCTTTACAACTAATAACACTTCCATAACTAAATATTCACAACTACAATAGCTATTTCAACGTACGCTTTCATGTATTTCACTTCATACTGCTAAATTCCAAATAATTCATGAGGACCACTTGTACTTTTTAGATGAAGAATGGCACTTATTATTTGGCACACTGTGATGTTGAATTATTTAATCTCAACTGCATTACAATCAATTTTATTTTCCTTATTTGAATACTCCCAGCTAGTTAATGTACTAAATCTGTCATCCTAAGCCTGAACTTGATTAATGATGTACTGTAGCTAAGTAGAATTAAATTAGCGTATAACTGATTAGTATATAATTGGAACAATGTTGTAGATTCTCCAACTTTAATTAGGATAGCTTATCACAGATAAATTATGTTAGAATATACAACAATTTAAGTAAAGAAACAATGGATCCAAAGCTTAATTTTAGATAAGTCAAACAGGGCTATAAATAAAAACAGTGGTTATATTTCTGTGTTGCCACATTCTTCTGGTTAAATATATCACGAAACTAAGGCTTTGGTTTCAAAATATATCACAAAATACATTCTATGTAATCAACATTGTTTATACTAAATGAATAACGTAATAAAAAGGAGTGCACTTGTCTGAATGCCAAACTTGTTTCATCTCCTCAGACAACATGACACCCTTATTGAAAATATGCACATACTGGAAAAGATGTCTATTGTAAAGCCAAGATGTGATTGCAGTACGTTACTTGCCCAAAAAATTAATTTAATTGCTGTAGTGTAATGGCGGTGTTAACTGCAGAAATAATGAAGGAGCCTGCGCCACCCCACGAAACTCTGAGCTCTACTGCCGGATCTGAAAACCAGGCACTCATTCACAAGTACAGAGCAATGTTAACCAGATACCGAAAGATTAGGCCTCTGAGTCAGAAGATGTCCTACTAGGAAAGAGCAGAGGAGAAGTAGCCTTAGGATGTGGACCGATTAAAGTCAAAAGGGCAGTGATGTGTGGAATATCAAGACCATGAATCAAAGCAAACGTGATACTATCAGAGAAGAAATATGGAAGACTTGATATCACCATTGTGAGAATCAGCATCTGAAGCTGACTAACTGCATCAGGTTTTCTATATCAGATCTTCTACGCCTGGGGTGTCAAACTCAAGGCCCGCAGGCTATGGGGTGCTTAAATCTGGCTGGTGGGACTGGCCTGGAAATATCAAAGGACCACCCCACAGTGCCTCTGCCGGCCAAAAGAGACCACGCAGAGGCCTCACAGGGCCTCTGTGCGGCCCGTTTCTGGCCAGCAGAGTGCTGCAGGAAGCCATTCAGGCTGAAAACGGGGCAGAGGGGGCTGCGTGAGCCCCCCCCCACACACCCCATTTTGGCCAGCAGGGTGCTGTAGGAGGTGTGCATCCTGTGTCCCCCCCCGTGCCGCCCCCGTCAGTCTGCTGAGAACTACAATGCTGATTCAGCCCTTGAAGAAATCCAGTTTGACACTCCTGTTCTATGGGCAAGAGTATCATATAACATATGGAATAGCCACTGTTCTTAACAATCAGGTGTCAAAAGCAGACAAAACTTCCACTACCCAAATGACAGAACCCAAAGTGATCCAAGTCTATGTTCCGATCACAAGTGCAAAGGAAGCAGAAGTTGAATTGTTCTATGGTGACCCAAAACACCTTGTTAACACAACATCCAAAAGGACATCGTGCTGATTACAGAAACCTTGTGAAGTTGGAAGTAAAACAGCAACTGGAATATTAAGAAATGTTGGTCTTGGAGTATTGTACCACATGAAACAGGAAAGGAATGTCTACGAAGAAAATTCAAATTTGATAGGACACTTGAAGAATTATGGCCTGCAATTCTTAACTAAAGAAAAATATCCTGTAGTACAAAACTCAAAAAAAGGAATGAAATGGCTATTTGCTGATTTGTTGAAAATATCTCAAAGAAGACAGAACATGAAATGCAACAGAGGATAGGAAAAAGTTTCAGAGATAAGCCAGAAGAAATAGGGGTAACATCCAAATAAGCAATCAAAGCTGACACCAGCCAGAGCATAGAACAACTCAAAAAAGCAGCACAATAAGGTTTATTTAAGAGAATTAGAGGAAATCCAGTATCATTATGCAAAGAGACCCTCATACTCAGTTCCTGGGTCTCAACACCTGTGTGCATTTCCCTCCCTTAAAATGCCCGCATTTCTCCCCTTTCATGTGGACTATTCCTTTTGATCAAATCATACTCCTTGGTCATCTGTGCATTCCACAATTTTTATCCCATCAGTTTCAGCCAGGTTTACTGGATCATATATTATTTGCCTTCCTGCTTTCAGATTTCTAGTGCTTCCTCTTATTGCTCCATAGCACCTTTGGATCATAAAACTTGATTCATTTATTCCTGTAATCATCCGCTCATTATGAGCTGCCACCACACGGCCCTCCCAGTTTCAGTATTTAGTGACACACTAATTTCTGGGCTGTCTTCTCCCTCCCCCACCATATTTAGTCACAGGTTTTATGATCAGCTTTGCAAGGTGCCTTCTAAACCAGGGGTCTCCAACCTCGGCAACTTTAAGCCTGGCAGACTTCAACTCCCAGAATTCCCTAGCCAGCTTCTTCCCAGTTCCTGTAAAATGCAGCTCTTCCCTTGCCAGAAGCCACTCATCTCAAAAGATGTGCTCCATTGCTGAAGAGTCTAACCTCCTCCCATTGGCACCATCTGTGTAGCCAGCTGTTCACTTCCAATATTCCCTCTCTCTTGGGTCACATCCTTCAACAGGAAGGCCTAATGAAAATGCCATCTGGGTTTCCAGTTCCTTCACTTCTTGCCCAGGTCTCTTGCAGTGTTTTCAAGGCCGTGTCCCGACTATTTCATTTGTTCCTTCTCTGCCTAAGCAGAAAAGGTTAATGGTCAGGGAAAGTAAAATGTTAGGAATATTTACATTACATCCTGCTGTAACATACTTCCCTTGACAGATTATTTCTTCACCTGCTTTCGTCCCATCACTTCCAAATAAAAGCAAGAATCCTTCCTTTTGTGGTGCCTGGAAGGTTTTTTCAAAGGCTTTTGTAGCTGCTCTTTATCTGGGGATCAGTGGTGGATTGCACATTATGTTGCTACAGGTTCGCCATGTGCCTGGTTCGCAAGCGCGCATGCGCTTTCCACGCATGCGTCCAGCCTCAAAAACGTGCCTAAATAGGACGGCATATAGCCAGGGCATGTGGGCAGGCCCACCCGTGATTTCTGCTACCGGTTTGGGCAAACCGGTCTGAACCGGCTGAATACCACCTCTACTGGGGATCCAGGAAGATTGTCAATGGACTGTCATGGAACCTATTCTGGAACTCCAAAGAATAAGGACTCTTCTCAGCAGACATAGGTGTTTGTATCAGTTTTCCATCGCTCTGCTGGGAAGCTTCTTGGTAATTTTCTTCTTCCACAAGTGTTTCCTGTAACTCAGGGATAGGCAACTATGGTCCTTTTACAACCTGTGAACTTCCAACTCCCAGAATGCTGGCTCAGAAATTGTGAGAATTGAAGTCCACAGGTTGTAAAGCCGCCCAGCCCTGCTGCAACTGATCCCAGAATTTCTCCTTACTCGGGAAATCTGGAGGTGTCAGAAAGTGTGTGAAGTTTTGTTCTAGTCTCTTAACCTTCTCTTCCAGGTTTACCATCATCAAGGAAGAAAGCAAACACAGTATGCCTTGTGTTAATCATAAGAGCACTGTCCCATGTTTCTGTTCCTCAGGTGAATAGGAAGGAGATTGAACCAAAAACAATCCTTCTCTTTGACTTCCCTGCCAAATTCTTGTCTGCTTCCCCAGTTTCCTTGGCGAGTGAATTTGTTCTCTGAAAGATGACATCTTTATTTGTCCCCAAAATTGCCTCAACCAAATAAGCAGCAAAGACTACACCAGTCCCTTGTAAAGAAGCCATTTGTTAGCAATTTCTCCCTAGCTTGACTCTTTCTTTCTCTTCTGCTTCCTCTCCCTTCTCTCTCTTCAGCTGAAGGATTTATTTTAATGAGAGAATCATTCAACTGTTCATTAGAAGTGCAATATACAATCAACTAGGATGAAAAAGGCTGTTGGTTTATTAAATTGGAATCATTATTTAAGTCTTTGAATCGGTATGGTTTGGTGGTTAAGATGTAAAAATGGAACTGGGAAGACTCAGGTTATAGCCTACCCATAGCCATACAAAGTCCCTAAAGGACCTCCCCCCCCTCTCTCCCTCTCTCTCTCTCCCTCTCCCTCTCCCCCTCTCGCTTCAACCAACTTCATAGAGATGTTGTGATTAAAAAACGGGAGGAGAACATAAGCGGTATTCTTCTGGATCAGACCCTTGGTCCATATACTCCAGCAGCCTGGTCATCCAGTAGCCAACCAACTGCACAAGGAAGCCCAGTAGTTGCACAGCAGATGATTTTCAGCAGCCATCACGTCGTCATCAAGGCTACTAGTCACTTCATCATGGTTAGCCTATTTTGATCCAACCCTTTCTTTAAGCCAACCAAGCTGATAGCTAGCGTGCCATCTTATGATAACAAACTCTAAAGGTCCCTCCTCAATGGTGGGTTGCTACCGGTTCTCCCCAGTTTGGGCAAGCCAACAGCGGAGATGGTCAGGTGAGAGCGAACCGGTTCTCTCTGACAGTTAGCTTGGCCCTCCTGCCCGCCCCTGCGTTATATATACCTTATATTTGGTCGTTTTTAGCCCAGCTGAAAGGTGCAGCAGAGCGGATTGCCGCATCTCAGCTGTTCCTTAATACACTGCGCTTGCGCGAAGCACAAGTTTGGTGTGCATGCGAGAAGCACGTGCATGACGCAAACTGGTGGTAACACCAGTTGAAACCTACCACTGTTCCTCCTAAAGTTTATAGGTAAAGGTTTCCCTGTATAATCATGTCCGATTTTAGGGCACGGTGCTCATCTATGTTTCTTGGCCAAGACAGACAGCATTGTCCAAAGACACTTCCATGGTCATGTGGCCAGCATGACTATATGCCAAAGGCACACAGAACACTGTTACCCTCCCACCGAAGTGGTACCTATTAATCTACTTGCATTTGCATGCTTTTGAACAGCTGATGGCTCAGCAATTAAAAACTTGAGATGAAAATTCCTTTATCAAAACTATCTGACAAAAATAATAATAATTGAACTTGAAAATCATTTTTGCCTGATTATATCATAAATGAGCTTGCACCACATCTGAAATTTGGGTTTCTCTTAGCCTCAATATTCTAACTTTCAAATTTTCTATTTATCCTATTATTTTATTCTGTGCTTATTGCTGTTCAATAATTACCTAAAAATGGAATAGCTATAAAACTATTTAACTTTTTGGCTCATTCTCCTTTTTAAAAAGGGGCAAATGCCTTTGTCTAAGAGGAACTAGTAGGTGGAGAAAAAAGGTTTCATGATAACCTCAGGCATTGTTATCACTCCACATTCATTTATTTCTACAGCTGCCTTTTGTTATTCGGCACGAAACCTTCTGTTTCATGGGATATGAGCTATTAATTTTATTCATGGCAGGGATATCCAAGGTGAGCTGGAGCTTTAAAATGTTGAATGGTACACTGAACTCACTGTGAAGGCCCTTTTTCTACAACAGAAAAGGTCGGTTTGGGAGATGTATCTCCCTCCTGCTTGCTCCACAGGCAGGTTTAAGGAAAACAAATGATGACGAGCCTTGTCTCTTTTCAGTCTGCTGGAAAGACAGCTCAAAGGATAGAAATCTGGAGAAATGTAGGAAGGAAAAGGACGAAAAGCTATATAGTACATGCATTTGTTTATCACCCTCTTGGATTTCCCTTTTCTCAATCCATCAATCATTTCTGGGTAGGCTGTATGGCTTATTTCCACTGTTGGAAAAATTCAGGGTCCTACTTTCCCTGCTACAGAATCAAAATATTCTAGAATAGAACATTCAAAACCATTCAGTTTGGTCACCACGATGTAAAAAAGATGTGGAGACTCTAGAAGAGAGTGCAGAGAAGGGCAACCAAGATGATTAGGGGACCAGATGATAAAAGACATGAAGAACGGTTGCAGGAACTGGGTATCGGGTGGGTTCTAAAAATTTTTACTACCGGTTCTGTGGGCTTGGCTTATTTTGTGGGCGTGGCTTGATGGTCATGTGACAATTATTTAGGATTTAGCAGAGGTACTGATCTACCAGGCTTTTAACTGCTTGCAGAGCTGTACTGATCTACCCATTTATTTTTTGCAGGCACTGGTCTACCCATTTATTTTTGCAGGCACTGATCTACTCATGTATTTTTGCAGGCACCGGTCTACTCATTTGTTTTCTTTTAACACTGATCAGCTGTAGGGCGGCCCTTTGAAGCCCCACGGCAAGAGTTTAAACAGTATTTTTTCCCTTTAGCCATCAGCTGGGACTCAGGAGTCAGCAAAAGATTGGGGGTGGGGCCAAATAAAAGGTAAGAATAACGCGGTGGGGGGGGGGCGGAGGGGAGCGGAGGCAGAACCAGTTCGGTGACATCATATCGTCACTGCTACCAGCTCGGGAGAACCAGGCTGAACCGGGAGGAACCCATCACTGCTGGGTATGTCTAGTTTAATGAAGAGAAGGACTAGGGAAGACATGATAGTAGTGTTCCAATATCTCAGGGGCTGCTACAAAGAATAGGGAGTCAAGCTATTCTCCAAAGCACCTGAGGGTAGGACATGAAGCAATGGGTGGAAACTAATCAAGGAAGGAAGCAACTTAGAACTAAGGAGACATTTCCTGACAGTTAGAACAATTCATCAGTGGAACAAATTGCCTCCAGAAGTTGTAGATGCTCCAACACTGGAAGTTTTTAAGAAGAGGTTAGATAACCATTTGTCTGAAGTGGTGTAGGGTTTCCTGCCTAAGCAGAGGGCTGGACGAGAAGACCTCGAAGGTCCCTTCCAACTCTATTATTCTATTCTGTTCTATAACCCAGAAACGTGTACTTCCGAACTGGTAAGGAAGGTAAGTAGATTTTACCCCTATTTAGGATTATGAGCAACAAAGTTTATAGTGATGAAAGAAGGAAGGTCCACCTTGGGGGCCACCATAGGGGCTAGATCTTGCAAAAAGGAAGCATTGTGGTCTCCTTTTCTCTATTTTTCACCACCATCTTATCCTCCGATAAAACAGGACATTTGTAGCTCCAGGTTGAAATGAGGGCTGGTTGGTGCTCTCTGAGCTGGACGTTCTTGCAGATGTTTCATGACCCAAACTAGGTCACATCATCGGTGCATATTATCCTCTTCCTCAAGAGTTGAGTTAGTCGTGATAACAGCTTTCTTACTGCTTTTTTTTTTTAAGGCAGAAGAAATGGATGGACAGGATTTGTATTTTGAAATTGCATCTAATAAGTTTGTAACAGGAAAGGCGTCTTCTGTCCCCTCCCCTAAGCAGTCTTTGCTTATCAGAAGGTTGACAAGTGACAAGCAAAGTCAACGAGGAAGCCAGGATTAAGGTCTTAAATCAGTTGTCACATGACTGTGACCAATTTTATGATTGTCTTTTTGTGTGTGTGTGGAGGTTGTTAAGCAAAAGCTGTGGTTGGTGGTTAACCAATGAGCATTCTGGGGAGGTTGGCCGTAAGTTCAAATAATCACTTCGCAACCAGTCATAAATCAAGGACTACCTCTGTGCTTTTTAAAACTCATGTATTAGAATGCACTGTACTGCATTTGGATAAAAGATTCCACATGTTTGCACCTAAGCCCCTGATAATTTACAAGATGCTGATGCTAAAGCTTATTTTAAACCCAAAACACTTAAGAAAAGAGTCACGGAAGAGACCACGATGTTTGGAAAAATTAAGGCAAACAAAACATGGGCAGACAGAAAATAAGGCAAATTCAGTCCTAAAATACTGGAGAAACAGGCCTGGGATTCTATCAAGAAAGGCTCCTTCCAGCTATCTCTACACCTGGTGTATCTTCATCCCTTCAAAGCTTCAGTGGCAAAATGGCATCAAGCTTTGTTGTTGTTGTTATTGTAATAGGCCTTTTTGTGGTACGGATTAGCTTTTATTTCAGTCTCAACAGGACAATTTTAAAGAGGGAAAAGAAGCAAAACAGCAGCAGCACCATCATGTGGCAGTCTGTTCATCTGCACTCAAAATGGCAAAATTCTTTATGGCATTATTGGCAGTTTAATAAACGTTGACCATCCCATTAGAGTGGGGATTAAATAATCAAAGACTCTTAGAAGAGAAGGCATTTAAAAAAGAGAAAAACCTAATTCAAAATTAGCCAGCTTTAGTATATAAAATAGTAGTTCTGTTCACAGAAATGTTACATCATTGCTGTATCTGTGGAAGAAAATTCAAGCCATGAACTACCTTCAGGATAGGATCCTGTCGTGCTCAGGGCTTGTCAAATCCCACAGGATGGCAGGCAGGGATCTATCTGATGGATCTTTCCTGCAGATTCCCTCTGCTCCTCTGGAGCAAAACATCCCACATCTGAGTTGGACCGTAGAAGCCCCCACATGCTGGGATTATTTTATAAGATCTTTTTTTTTTTGTTAAAGCAGAGGAGGAACAAATGATCACAGGCTAAGCTTGGATTAAACAAGTTACATTTCTATATTTTTAAATATCTGTTTATGTTTATACAGAAGTAGTATAAACAAAAAGGAGGAGGAGACAAACTAGCTTGTGACCAAATTTGAAAATCAACTATACAAGCTAATCCCTTCGAAGTAGGCTCCAAAGAGTTCTTGATTATGGCCTAAGGCCAAGGAACATAGAGCAGGGCAGGGGTGACCTTGGAGAAGAAAAGGGAGAGAAAAATACGATTTAAAGCAGGAAGAGAAGGGATCATTAGAAATAAAACCAGGGGTGGGCTCCTGGGGGTTCGGCAGGGTTTGGGTGATTCTCTAGCCAAGGATTGCCGGGGTTCAGAGAACCCCCAAATGCCACCCCTGGCTGGCCACACCCACCCCTCCCCTCCCCTCCCCGGAGTCTCCACACGGTAAATGCAGGGGCCACGCAGATGGTCTGGGAGGGCAAAAAACGGACTTACTGGAAGTTCCGGAAATCCGGAAACAGGCCTGTTTCCAGACTAAGGAGGGCCTCCTGAGGCCAGGGGAAGCAGTTTTTGCCCTCCTGGAGGCTTGAGGAAAGCCTCCAGAGCCTGGGGAAGGTGAAAAACAGGCCTCACGGAAGTTTTGTACTTGTCCTCCCCAAGCTCTGGAGGTTTTCCCCGAGTCTCTGGGAGAGCGAAAAATGGCCCTCCCGGAAGGTCTGTAAGGCTGGAAACGGGGTTGTTTCCGGCCTCCAGAAGGCCTCCGGAGACTGGGGGAAGCAGTTTTCGCCCTCCCAGAGGCTTAAGTAAACCCTCCGGAGCCTAGGGAGGGCGAAAAACACCTCCTCCCATGGTGCCCCCACTATGGCCACGCCCACCCAGCAACAGGGCAGCAAACCCATTGCTAAAAGATCTGAAGCCCACCCCTGAATAAAACCCTTTGGTATAAGAAGGAAGGAAGGTGGCCAATGTGGTTGGACTTTCAACATTCTTTTCCTAAAACCTGTACAGGTAGTCCTTGACTTACAACCGTTCATTTAGTGACTGTTCAAAGTTACAATGGGACTGAAAAAAGTGATTTATGAGTGTTTGTCACACTTAACTACCGTTAGAGCGTTCCCCATGGTCACGTGATCAAAATTTGGGCACTTGGCAACTGGCATGTATTTGTGACGGTTACAGTGTCCCGGGCAGATGTGAAATACTACTGGTTCACACAGGTTCTAGAGAACCAGTAGCAGCAGCGGCAAGTGGTTCGGAGAACCGGTAGTGGCAGCAGCGCGCGGTTCCTCCCACCTGCCTGGACGTAGTTAAAACCAGGAAGTAACCTGTTTTTTACCCTCTGCACATGTGCAGGCTTTGCGCATGTGCAGAGGGTCCAAAAGTGCACGTAATGCACGCACACACTTCCGAACCGGTAGGGAGGGTAAGATTCCACCCCTGGTCCCGTGATCAACATTTTGTAACTTTCCCAGGTGGCTTCTGACGAGCAAAGTCAATGAAGGAAGCCAGATTTGCTTAATAACTGCAGTGATTTGCTTAACAACCATGGGAAAAAGGTCATAATATGGAGCAAAGCTCCCTTCACAACATCCTTGCTTAGCAATGGAAATTTTGGGTTCAATTGTGGTCATAAGTCAAGGATCATAAAGTTTCAGTATTTCTTGTAATCAAGTTTCCTCATCTGGTCCCACTTCAAGGGAATAACAAATAGCTTATAACACAACCAAAATCACAAACACATTACAATCTAACTGTCTTATACACATCGAAAGCAATGCAACTGCACCAGCAGTACAAAAGGGTCAGGCGAAAGAGAGATTTCTGCTTTTTCCCCCTCATCCCCTCTCACAGAGAGCCCAGAAAAAAAAAGAGATTTCAAGAGTGTTTGCATAGCATGCTCAAAGCTTTGTTGGGGGTATTACTTGGAACTCTGACAGCCTGATTGTGTAGAAGATCCGTAGAAGAGCGAACAGCTTACTCTCTTTCAATCCCTTCCTCTCCAATCTCTCTTGTCTGCAAGGGGCAGGGGAAGGGGAAAAAAATACAAGTCAGGCATAGGACAATGTGTGCTGACTGTATTGACAACCACAAATGGTCATAAATGGGCCGTAAAGCTTTCGACACCACATAGGCTTTTGAGCAAGCTGTCATAGAAAGCAAATTGTATCCCCAGGCCAATATTCCCCATTCAAGTAGGCTTCATTAAAGTTGAGACAAGGACATGGAAGAGTAGCTGTCATCATTCGTTATAAAGCTACTGTACAGTCTGGTCTTGCTGATTTGAAAAGGCAAATGCGATTTGTCTGAGGAATGGGCACCAGGAGATAAGCTGTTTCACACAGTTAATCGCCAATGTTTGATGGTGTTGGGATACTGATAAGCTGGGCTGAGTTTAGGAAGAGGAGTCTAGATGTAGATCCTCAATGTGAATGCTAAATTCACAGTTGAGTTAGGGAACTATCAGAGTAGATGCCGTCCTTTTTCCTGGGCACTTAAAGGGCCAATCATTGCAAACAATGATACTCCCCTGGGAGAGGAGGAAGAGCAGACTAGGCAACAGGGAAGAAGAGGACAAGAGCCGTAGGGCAGAAACTTCATAGAAGAAGATCCAAACTCAAAATAAGGAGTAATTGCCTAACTGGGAGAGCTACCAAGCATGGAGTAGCCTTCCTCCTGGAGTTATGGAAGCTCAATCATGGACGTTTTCCATGCAAAGACTGGGCAACTGGTCTCCAGGATGGTATGAGACTTTCTGCCCTGGGCAGGAGGTTGGACTAGAACAGGGGTATCAAACTCGATTGCGTTGAGGGCTGCATCAGGGTTGTGTTTGACCTGGGAGTCGGGTGGGTGGGCAGGGCCAGCTTGACATCACTCGTGTCGGGGCACTTGTGGTGACCCAAGTGATTGTGGCCCCTCCCGAGCTCTGTTTTCACTGGCAGAGGGTTGCAGGAGGCTGTCACAACCGAAATCGGAATTCAGGAGGGCTGCATGTGGCCCTCCTGAGTTCCGTTTTCACTGACAGAGGCACAGCGGGCCGGTCCTTTGCTGTTTCCAGGGCAATCCCGTGGCCAGATCTAAGCACCCATGGGCTGGATCGGACCGCCGAGCCTTGAGTTTGACACCCCTGAACTAGAAGATCTCACCATCTACATTTTGAGGACCCTGTCTTAGTTGGCAGTCTTAGTATATGACTACAGTACAGCACTGTACAACGAATGCCATTGTTTTTCTCTTTCTTTTCAGAGGGTTGTGAAAATATTTACAGACCCCTCACATCCTGGACATAAACTGTTTCAACTCCTACCCTCAAAATGACGCTATAGAGCACTGCAGAGCACTGCACAAGACACAACTAGACACAAGAACAGTGCTTTCCTGAAGTAAGGCTGCATTACTATTACTATTAGTCTTCTCATCGTTCCTATCACCCATCTCCTCCCACTTATGACTGCATGACTGTAACTTTGTTGCTTGTATCCTTACGATTTATATTGATTGTTTCCTAGTATGATTTGATTGCTTATTTGTACCCTATGACTATCATTAAGTGTTGTCCCTTATGATTCTTGACGAATGTGTCTTGTCTTTTTATGTACACCAGCTAGCTTTCATGCCTAAGGCGAGAGTAAAACTTACCATCTCCTAGCCCGGGAGCTGGCTGGGGAATTCTGGGAGTTGAAGTCCGCCAGGCTTAAAAGTTGCCAAGGTTGGAGACCCCTGTCTCAGTTTGCACCATTAGGCTATGTTGCCTCCTGATAAGAGCCTCTCCCTATTCCCATCCTTCCTCCAGAATGATGTCTTTACAAATTAACATCCTCAGAAGCAGGGGTGAAATGCTCCCAGTTTGGACCGGATCGCCCGATCCGGTAGCGATGGTGGCAGGTGGTTCAGAGAACCAGTATCAAAAATCCCTGCCCCCCCCCCATGCCCAGTTGAGCTGTGCGATTATCAGAGGCTTTTAAAAAAAAACTTTTAAAAGCATTTTTTCTACAACCTCTTCAGCCAAAAAAATTATTTTAAAAGTAAGAAAAAAGCCTCTGACGATGAGGCAGCTCAGCTCAGCTGGGATCGTCAAAGGCTTTTAAAAGCATCTTTTCTACAACCTTAAGAAGTTGTAGAAAAAATGCTTTTAAAAGTAAAAAAAAAAGTTGGCCATGCTCACCCAGTCACATTACCACCCCCCCCGCCCAAGCCATGCCCACAGAACCGGTAGTAACAAATTTTACATTTCACCACTGATCAGAAGTGATGAATAATATCATAGAAAAGAGTCCTTATCTAGCCAGATGTTTTGCATAGTGGGACATAGAAGGTAAGCAACATTTATGGTGCAGAAATACTTCAAAACAGAAGAAGGCAAAGCTGCAGTTTTAAGTAAATACTTCAGAGGGAGACAAACCCCAGTTCATGTAAATATTTATATTTCCCTTCTGCCAGCTGCATCCACTTTTCAAAAAGGAAGATGTTTCTGTAGCATGCAATGTTAACATTTCCATTTCTTCACAAAAACATTCCCTCTGAGAGATAAAACTAAAATCTACCCCAAAATCAGGTTGCTTTGATCCAAATAATATTCACTCCATACTTATTATTCCCCAAAACACCTATCTCCCAAACACATTTGTTATACTCTTTTTTTTTTTCCTGAACAGCGCTGCGAACATACAATGAATTGCTTTTGGAAAAAACACGGCTCGCTTTTTCTGGAGAAAAAAAGGAAAGAAACCCTCAAAAATGTACTGAGGCAGAAAACTGAGGTGAAGCCAAGGTTTTCAAGTTCATCCATAAAAAGCTTTAATTCCTAAACCGAACTGCAGCTTTAAGCTTCCTTTTTCAGAAAAGACAAACAACTGTGGATTGCACACACACCGCAATTGGGAGGGGGGATTCTTCTATGAAAGAGGTGGAAGCATCATGAAACAAGCAGCATCAGAAAAACAAAAACAAGCCGGTTTGAAATTTGCTGCATAGATTTTTGTAGAGGCAAGAAAAAGCAGCACCATCTAGCATCATTCTTTGAGAAGTGCAAGGAACGAATTTGGATGGGTATTTGCGATGTATATATTTTTAGATGCAGGACAATTCCAAACCAAAGCATAATGTGAACAGCGGAATTAGATTTCCAATAGAAAAAGCACTTTAAATGTGCATGTATGTACTCTAGTTTATTCGTTCCAATGCGAATAAAGATTCATTTTGAAAAATGGCAGGCAGGTTGTTCAGCTGGAGAAAAGCAACGAAGAAGAGGAGGAACTGCTTTTTTCTGCCAAAGCTAATTGAAAACCGCAAAAATAGAAGGACCATGTGCAGTTAAAACAACCGGCAGAAGACATTAATGCTAACTCTTTTCAGAGGGAGACAGGCTCCTAAAACTGAATATGAAAATATAACTGAAATTACAGGAAAGCAAGACAGAACACTAATTTTACTTTTCTGAGCACCTGCGATAGACTTCTGCAGAAGGAAAAACCCTTGGCCACACACAGTGCAATCAGAAAGTATTTAGACCCCACTTCACTTTTGTTCTCATTTAGAATGCTTTAAGGCAAGGGTTTCCAAACATGGCAACTTTAAGACTTGTGGACTTCAACTCCTAGAATTCACCAGCCAGCCATCTTGAAATCCACAAGTCTTAAAATTGCCAAGTTTGGAGACTCCTGTTTTAAAGGAAAACAGGGCATTTTGTCCAAAATTGCAAAGAAAAAATACTGAAACAAAGCCTATTTTTGTTTTTAAACATCCCAGTAGAATTTAAAAAATGCAATGGACTGTCCAATGATGTGTTACAGAAAAATGCAACCACTTTAAATCTTTGGACATTTATTGCAGGGGTCCCCAAACTTGGCACCTTTAAGATTTGTGGACTTCAATTCCTAGAATTCTCCAGCCAGCTATGCTAAAGCTGCCAAGTTTGAAGACCTCTGTTATAAGGGCTATAACTCTTAGGGCTGGAATGATCATTCATCAAGACCAGAGATGGATTTCACGTAATTTTACCACCGGTTCACCGCACACCGAAAATGTGAGCGTGCGCCTTCCGTGCATGCGCTTTGCTCGCACATGCGGCTTGCATGTATGCGTGCAGCTTAGAAAACGTGGCTAAATAGGATGGCATAGCGCTGGGGTGGCAGGTCGCCATTACTGGTTTGCCCGAACCTGTCTAAACCGGCTAAATACCACCACTGATCCAGACAACTATACAGAACCATTTTTAAAATAGGAAGTCACAGCATTCTTTTGAGGATGAAGCTTGGCTGACCTTCAGTGAAAACACATCTTCAGGGAGCATTGATTATTATAAAATGCATCTCATTGAAAGATAGCAAGATCCAGATTAATCAATATTCTGATGCATCAGAAGCTATCCAAAAATAACATGTGGTCATTTAATTATTATGATAAATGATTTATCTACTCCATGCATGCCCCTGGTCTGAATCACTCTGGGGCCTAGAGGATGGATTTTCTGGGATGATTCTTTGGCTGACACCTCTATTTTCATTCCAAATGTAACAAAGTTAATGTAGACCAGGGTTATCAAACTCAAGGCCCGGGGGCCGGATCCAGCCCACAGGATGCTTAGAACTGGCCTACAGGACTGCCCTGGAAACAGCAAAGGACCGGCCTGGGTGCCTCTGCCAGAAAAAATGAAGCTTGGGAGGGCTCCCTTTTCACTTGCAGAGGGTTACAGGAGGCCATCGCAGCTGAAAACGGAGCTCCGGAGCCCGTTTTCATTAGCAGAGTACTGAGGCCTCCACAGGCACCAGTGACGTCAAGCTGGCCACGCCCACCCCAGCCCCCCAAGGTGAAACACAATCCTGATGCGGTCCTCAATGAAATCGAGTTTGACACCCCTGATGTAGACTATCTACAAGACAATATTATTTTCAATATATTTTATTATTTATTTATTTTATTAAACTTGTATGCTGCCCTCTCTCCCAAAGGACTCAGGGTGGCTCACAACAATAAAAAACACATAAAATTCAGTATTCAAATATAAAAACCAATAAAATCCTCTTTAAAAAACCCCCTTCAGTCTAATCCGGCCAGGCCAAATAGCCATGTTTTGAGGTCACGGCAGAAAGAGCGAAGGTCAGGGACCATCCGGAGCTCCAGTGGGAGCTGATTCCACAGAGTAGGCGCGCCCACAGAGAACGCCTGCTCCCTGGGAGACGCCAGCCGACACTGTTTGGCCGACGGGACCCCAAGGAAGCCCTCCCTGTGAGAGCGCACCAGGCGATGGGGAGCTGTCGCTGGCTGTGGATGGTCCGCTATGTACCCCAGGCCTAAGCTATGTAGGGCTTTATAGGTAATTACCAGCACCTTGAATCTCACCCAGAGGGCAACCAGTAGCCAATGCAGGTCCCGCAGGAGGGGTGTAACATGAGTGTATTGGGACACTCCCATCACTACCCACGCGGCCGCATTCTGCACCAGGTGAAGCCTCCGGGTGGTCTTCAAGGGCAGCCTCATGTAGAGAGCATTGCAGTAGTCGACCTGGGAGGTGACGAGCACATGAGTGACTGTGCACAGGTCATCACGGTCCAGGTAGGGGCGCAACTGGCACACCAGACGAATCTGAGCAAATGCCCCCCTGGTCACGGTCGTAACATGGTCGTCCAAAGTCAACCGTGAGTCCAGGAGGATGCCTAGATTGTGTGCCCTTTCTACAGGGGCAACACCTCACCCCCTATAGCCAACGATGGAATATTCTCCTGGAACCGTGATGCCGGTATCCACAGCCACTCCTTCTTGGCAGAGTTGAGCTGAAGCCTGTTCCTGCCCATCCAGAGCCGCACCGCTTCCAGGCACCGGGACATCACGTCGAGGGCATCACTGGGCTGATTCGGGGTGGATATAAAAAGTTGGGTATCATCAGCTTACTGATGATACCCCACCCCGAAACCACGGATGATCTCCCCCAGCGGCTTCATATAGATGTTGAACAGAAGGGGAGAGAGGACCGACCCCTGAGGGACCCCATACGTGAGGGGCCTCAGGGCCGACCTCTGTCCCCCTGCCAACACCACTTGTGAACGCCCAGAGAGGTAGGAGGAGAACCACCGTAAAACAGTGCCTCCCACTCCCAACCCCTCAAACAGGATACCATGGTTGATGGTATCAAAAGCCGTCGAGAGATCTAATAGGACCAGGACAGAGGAATAACCCTTGTCCCAAGCCCTCCAGAGATCATCCACCAGCGCGACCAATGGTGTCTCCGTGCTGTATCCGGGGCTGACACCCGACTGGTACGGGTCCAGATATATTGCTTCATCCAGGGCCAACAGGAGCTGATGTGCCACCACGCTCTCAACAACTTCGCAATAAAGCGAAGGTTGGAGACAGGACGGAAGTTATTCAAAATAGCTGGATCCAGGCTAGGCTTCTTGAGGAGGGGTCTCACCACCGCCTCCTTCAAGGCGGCCGGGAAATTCCCCTCACACAAGGAGGCAGTTATCATTGCTTGGATCCAGCCACATGTAAGATCCCGGGCCGAATAAACGAGCCAGGAGGGACACACAGCACACACACGTGGTGGTACTCAGCTTCCCCATGATCCTGTCCACTTCCTCGGGAGTAACAGGATCAACTTTGTCCCAAAGCACCAGACCCATCGCCACTTCCCCCACCGACTCTGCCCAGAGTCCAGCCCCTCCCGAATCTGAATGATCTTATCCCAATATTTTGCCATATTGTAAAAAGTTTTCAGAACTTTAAAGATGACAGCACAGTTTCTGATGGGAGATTCTACTATTATTATCATGTACACGACAAAGTGAAATCCTTTGCTGCCAGTTCTTTAGCTAGTGTTGGCCTTCCTACTCACTGTATTTTTCTCCAGAAGTTAGGAGGTAGCAATGTAATGGCTTGCTATACATGTGGATCCAAGCAGTGTGACCTTTGGTAATTGACAGATGGAAATTTTGTCAATGCCCAGATTTTCTCATTGGCATCCAAGATCATTTGGTATGGTATCCAGAGCAGGGTGCCCAGATAATCACTGGGACCACCATGGCCAGTTTATGCCATAATTTTTCAACTTCAATGTTCAGATCTTGATACTCTATGAATGTCTCCAATTCTATCCTGCTATTCCCTGGTATTGCCACATAAATTTTCCACACTTTCTTCTTTTCAATCGCAGTTAAATCTGGTGTGTTATGGGGCCAAGACTTCATCAGCTTGCATTCAGAAATCCCACAATATTTTAACCTGCTCATTTTCAACCACTTTTTCATTACTGGCACATGATAAATCATTTTGGCGATAATGTGATAATAACACTGCATTTCCCTGAAAATAAGACCCTGTCTTACATTTTTTTGAACCCTGAAATAAAGGCTTGGCCTTTTTGCCATGTGTTCAAAAGCCCAATTGGCCTTATTATCAGGGGATGTCTTATTTTAGAGGAAACAGGTTATATAATAATGAATGATGTCTTATGTCATTATTATTAAAACCTGCATGCTGACCAACTTTCAACACCTCTGGGCGATATGACCAATCCCAGTTTGGAGATCATCTGCATTATATCGGGGATCCTTGTATCTATGAGGGAGAAGTTGATTGTTGAAAAAGCTAAAGAGGGCGGAGATTAATTAATGCTGAGATAGGAGACCACCCTGAGATCCCAGCTCTGCAGATTAGGCTAGGAAGTAAAAGAAATAAAAAAGATCTTAGAAGACACTTTAATTCAAAAGAGAAAACTGTCATTCAAATCACAAGACACATCTAAAAGTTTAAAAGGAAAGCTGACTGTGAAATCACTTTGATTCTACCATTTATACATGTCATTTTGACCGTGAGATAATAATCTTACATTCATTTGCCACGGTTAATATACCCTTGCATAAGCTAAATGGAACTGCATAATTCATGGAGCAAGCAAATGTTTCTACAACAAAGTAACCCAAACCAAGATTTCAGAGCTGATAAAAAGCAATTATTTCACTTATATAAACATCTAACTGCTGAGAACTTGAAGTCACTGCATCCCAGGGCTTCTTCTGGAAGTGTTTTTGGAAATAAACTCTCAAGTCAAGTGTACACATTTGTTCCAAGAGTCACCCATCAAGTACCACTGTTTACATGTATGCGATCAAATACAGCTACGGCAACAATATAAGTTTGAATTTTGAAACTACAGAGTCGGCTTTAGGAATAAAACTAAATGAACTGTTGTAGTCCTTGACTTACAACAGTTCATTTAGTGATCATTCAAAGTTACAACGTCACTGAAAAAAGTGACTTATGTCCGTTTTTCACACTTACAACCATTGCAGCATCCCCAGGGTCAAATGATCAAAATCCAAACGCTTGGCAATTGACTCATATTTATGACGGTTGCAAGTGTCCCGGGGTCATCGGGTCCCCTCTGGTGACCTTCTGACAAAGCAAAATCAATGGGGAAGTCAGACTCACTTAACAACCATTCTGCAATGATTCACTTAACAACTGTGGCAAGAAATGTCATAAAATGGGGCAAGGTTCATTTAATAAATTTCTAGAAGTTCTCCAATGTATCTTCCAACCCTTGGATGAAAGGAGGGAGGGAGGGAGGGAGGGAAGGAGGGAGGGAGGGAGGGAGGGAGGGAAGGGAAGGGAAGGGAAGGGAAGGGAAGGGAAGGGAAGGGAAGGGAAGGGGAAGGAAGGAAGGAAGGAAGGAAGGAAGGCGTTTGTATTATTTTGTTTCATTTTTAATGAAAAATAGATTAAAGCTGCTATAAATAATTGGTGAAAACAGAATACTTCCTATTAAATTAATAGAAAATCAAACTTAAGAAGTAACATTGAATTTCTTACAGCTCTTTATGTTTCTCCTCTGCCAAGATCTGGTCATTTGGTTTCAACCCGTATCTGAAAATATAGAATAAAAACTCGTAGTCAGTTGAAAAGAAATTAACACAGAAGCAGTTTTCCATTTTGCTATAAGAGTCCGAAGGTTAGTCAACATTACTTTTATTTTCTTATTTGATACATTATCAGGTATTTGAAATATGTCTATGATCCTAAACAAGTTATAGTAAACAAAAAATGTTCAAAAGCAAAATAAACTGAGCAAGAACAATCATAATTCTTTCTTTTCATTTTGCAAGGAAAGGAAAATACAGTATGTGCCAATTTATCTTCTATGTATTGGCATATTTCTGTTGAAATTCTGCACTGGCTTCGCCTGGAATAAGCCACACTACCCTCAATGAGAAATATTCTTAAGAGATCCAGTTTCCCATTCTTGATTCATATCACATGGATTCTTAATGCCATTTTAGAAAAAAAAAGATGTTTAGTATTTCTCACCATTTACATATTTTTCTTCTATTGCAACTGCTTCTTTCCCAGAATAGCAATGGTTGTTCCTATCTAATATAGTAGTTGGGGAAACATAACATCATTTATCTATAGTGTTTTTCTAATTTTTTATCTGCAAGACTATTCAAAGAAAAATACAGTTGAAAATAAAATCCAAGATTCAAGTTCCTATATCTGTTGGAGAAAAGGAGGCAGTGGCCAAGTTAAGTGGGTCATCAGCTTAGAATTGTTGCATTCCCACAAGTGCTCCAAGTCCAACCCCTCCTAAATTCTGTTGACCCTTACCTGGTGCCAATTTAGTGTTGAACTTTAGCTGACCAGATTCTTGTGTATAGGTTTGAATATATCTTCTATATCAGTGTTGGCAAACCTTTTTGGCACTGAGTGTCAAATTGGGAGCAGGCGGGAGCGGGGGAGCGCTGGAAACTGGAAGAGCAGCTCCCTGGTGTGTATGCATACGCTGGGAACGGACGTTGTCTTACCTGAACGTCCCTTTTCGACACACTGCGACTCCAATCCATCAGCTGGGACCTTCCTCCTGTTGCTGGGGTAACTGAGTGTAGAATTCTCCTCTGGCTGACCACGCCCACTCTGTGACACCCACGTCAGTCTTGTCTCACGAAGGCGAATGAACTTGTAAAACCAGAACTGGCAAACAAACTAGAACAGATCAATTGTAAAACAGGAACAGCATGCAAATACGGGCGGGCATGGATTGGAGTCGCAGTGTGTCGAAAAGGGACGTTCAGGTAAGACAATGTCCGTTTTCCAACACACTGCTCCTCCAATCCATCAGCTGGGACATACCCAAGCTTAACCTAAGGGGCGGGAAGTCGACTGTTCCCTGGTGCCTGTTCAACAATCACTTGTTCCAATACCCTGCGCCCAAAGGTGGCCTTAGCCATAGTATCTATTTTGTAATGGCGTATGAATGAAGACACCGACGCCCAAGATGCTGCACGGCAGATGTCAAGTACCATTGTGTGCGCCGTCCAGGCAGCTGTAGCTGCCGCACTACGCGTTGAATGTGCAGAGATCCCGCTGGGAGGGGTTCTGCCCCCACTAGTATAGGCAGTTGCAATGCAGGCCCTAATCCAACGACTAATGGTCTGCGATGACACTCTCCTTCCCATGGTGGACGGATGGAATGAGACCAACAGCGCCTCAGTATGACGAAAAGACTCAGTCCTTTTTATGTACCTGCGCAACGCTCTCCGGACATCCAGAGTGTGCCAATTCTTCTCACGAGGGTTCCGAGGGTCCGGACAAAAGTTTGGGAGTATGATCTCCTGGGCCCAATGGAACCAGGAGTTTATTTTGGGTGTGAACGATGGGTCCAATCGCATGACCACCCGGTCGGAGAAGAAAATGCACAGGTCCTTGCGCACCGACAGAGCATTTAGCTCGGAGACACGCCGAGCAGAAGTTATCGCCAGAAGAAAGGTGAGTTTGAATGTGAGAAGTTTCAAAGGGATCGAAGCAAGTGGCTCGAATGGTGGAGCAGTCAGCGCTTGCAGGACCACAGGTAAGTCCCACGTTGGAAATCTGTGAACCACTGGCGGTGATGAATTAAAAGCGCTGCGGAGGAAGCTGCAAATTCGAGGATGATGTGACAAGGAGAGGTACGGGTCGCAAGCAAGTACTGTGGCCAGAGCCGCCACCTGGCGTCTCAAGGTAGCAGGGGCGAGTCCCCTAGACAACCCTTCCATAAGAAAGTCCAAAACATCCGGAACCTCGGCCGATGTCGGATCCACAAGGTGGGCCGCGCACCAGGCCGTAAACGCCCTCCAGGATGCCTGATATATCCGAGTGGTCGAAGGACGTCTGGACGCTTGGATTACCTCGATCACCGAATGGGATAGCCTGTCCTTCCTCAGCAAGAGCCTCTCAAATGCCAGACGGTCAACCGGAGCCACAGAGGATCTGGATGATCGATGACCCCCTGGCTTAGAGAGACAACCCGCTGAGGAATCGTCCAAGGTGGTGAAATGGACAGGTTCACGAGATCCGCGTACCAGGGTCTGCGCGGCCAGCAAGGGGCGACCAGAAGTATCTCCGCCTTCTCTGCCAACAGTTTTCTGATTACTTGCGGAATCAACGGCAACGGTGGAAACGCATAGAGCAGTCCGGCCGGCCACGGGGTCCTCAGAGCGTTGCAGGCCTCCGCCCCGGCGCACTGGTAACGTGTGAAGTACCTGGGCAGCTGTGTGTTCTGTGGAGTGGCGAACAAATCCACGAGAGGACGCCCAAAGTGATGAACGATGGCCTTGAAAGCGTCTGGATGTAGCCGCCATTCGGCGGGGTTGATACACTCCCGGCTGAGCCAGTCCGCTCGTGTATTTGATGTGCCGGCGATGTGATCGGCTCTCAGAGAAGCGGTATGTCTCTCTGCCCATGCTAGCAGAAGTTCCGACTCTATCATTAATGGTCTGGACCTGGTGCCCCCTTCGCGGTTTATATGTGCTTTGGTCATCATGTTGTCCGTCCGGACCAACACATGCTGCCCCTCCAAGATATGGCTGAAGTGGCGAAGCGCCAGATGAACCGACCTCAACTCCAGCCAATTGATGCTGTTCTTCTTTTCAGAGCTGGACCAACAACCCTGGACCACCTGATCCTGGAAGTGGGCTCCCCAGCCCGTCAGGCTGGCATCTGAAGTCACGATGAAACGGTCGACACCGAGGAAGACACAGCCTTGTAGAAGAGCTGGAGAAGTCCACCATGACAGGGAGATCCGCACCTGAGGCAGCAAGCGAACCTTCTCCGTCGACGTGCCGCGTTTGGTCTTTTGAAATGGCAGCAGGAACCACTGTAGTGCTCTCGTGTGTCTGCATGCCCACGGAACAACCGCGATGCAGGACACCATCTTCCCCAACAGTTGGGAAAGCTGGAGAAGAGGGACTGACCACTGTGACTGTACCTGCGTTGCTAGGGTCTTGATGTCCTGAACCCGATCCGACGAGAGGAAGACCTGCCCTCTGGCTGTGTCGATTACGGCACCTAGATGCAGAAGGCGCCTGGTTGGTACAAAATGGCTCTTCTTGTAATTGATGGTGAAGCCGTGACTCTGAAACTCGTGCACCACCACAGCCATGTCGTTCGATGCCTGAAAGGGGGAGGCCGACAGGACAAGAATGTTGTCCAGGTAGGAGAGGAGACGAATCCCCTGAGACTGGAGGGAGGCAGCCACCACCTCTACCAGCTTGGTGAATGTCCTGGGGGCAGAGGAGAGCCCGAATGGCATCGCACAATACTGGTAGTGATGGGAGTTGTATTCGAACCTGAGGTACTTGCGATGCGCCTGATGTATGGGGACGTGCAAGTACGCTTCCCTGAGGTCTACTGTCTGCAGGAAATCGTCGCGTCTGACATAAGTCAAAATCGAGGAAAGCGAATGCATCTTGAACCTGCGGTACAAGATGAAGTTGTTGAGCTGCTTCAGGTTCAAGATGCCTCGGTGTCCTCCCGAAGCCTTCGGGACTAGAAAGAGGGTGGAATAATAGCCCGTCATCTGTTGGTCCTGAGGAACCGGCTCGATCGCTTTGATGGATAGCAGATGAGTGATCTCGGACTCCATCAGCTCTCTTTGGGATAAGAGATGCGGTACGGGGCAACACCGAAAGCGAGCTGGAGGAACTCCAATGAACTCGAGACACAGTCCGTGACGCACAGTGCGCCGTATCCATTCCTCCTTGGATGAGAGCTCCCACTGGTGGTGAAACAGGTGGAGGCGACCACCAATGGGACTTGATAACAGGGAGTCATCTGCCCCGTTTGGCGGAACGGAAGGCCCCGCCGCGGAAAGGTCGCTTGGAGGAGGTCTGGGCCCTTGTACGGTCTCGGAAAGACTGTCTGTCCCCTCCTCTGTCTCCACCCTGTGGAAAGGAGTGGTGGGAATAGGAGCCACCCGGCCCTGAGAAGGACCGAAATGGCTGTCGCTGACCATAAGGAACATATTTGCGCTCTGGTCTACGAAAGGACGAGGGAAGCACTTTGCGTTTTGTCTTGACCTCGACGAGGAGAGGCTCCAACGCGGCACCAAACAAGGCAGGAGCTTTGTAAGAAGAAGACGTGAGCTTCCACTTTGGCCTGTAGTCAACTCTCCAATTCCAAAGCCAGAACATCCGTCGGTTGGTGATTGTAGCGGCCAAGACGCGGGAGGCAAACTTGGCAGCGTTCAGGGACGCATCGGCAGAATACTCCGTAGCTGCCACGATTTTATTGATGTCCTGATGTATGCGCGTCTCGGCGGACGGAAGGCGCTCTTGCAGCTGACGGAGCCAGACCACTCGGGGCTGTTAAGGACCTCGGCTGGGCAAAGGCACCTTGAACTACCTCTGCAAACAGGGGCGGACACGGGATGACATCTTTGTCCTGTTTAGCCACCTGGAACAAGGCGTCATGAGTAGCCGAAGGTTGTGCTGCACCGTCGGCAGAAGGAGCCGTTAAGAGGCCACACTGTGTGGTTATTTTGGCCTTATGTAAGAGAGATTTAAAAACAGAAGGCCGAAAAAGGCCCGTGAAACTCGGCTTGTCTGGCGCGAGGCCTTCATCTTCGGAAAACTCTAAGTCCTCCGGCAAGTCGTCTGCCTGATCAGAGTCCTCAGATGACACAGCATCTGGCTGGGACAAAGTAGAAGGCTTAAGCGCTGGCGCCGGGCGGTGATACTGACCAGAGGTGGAAGGCTGGGCATCACCCGTTCCTTGCTGCAACCCTGCTGCCAGAATGGTCGCCAGGGTGGAGGAGAGCACAGACTGGATGTCCAACGGGGCGGCAACCTCTCCTTGCCGAAGACCTGCAGCCATGGGGGTGAAAGTAGCTGAAGGCGCCAGCCTGGGGCGCTCAACGTGATCAACTCGAGAAGCCAAGGCAACATTGGGCAAGGATGCAGAAATGCCGCGGGTTGCTTCCAAGTTTGAATAAGCACTGGAATGCCGTGCGGTGGCCATGACAGGCATAGTCGTGACTGCGGTAGACGAGCCCCGGACTGGAGCGGAAGGAAGAGAGCTCGAGGCCTCTGGAATTGCCGATGAGGCATGATGACCCCTGGCTTTCTTGGCCTTCTCGAACTGCTTCTCGAGTGCTCTGTGGCGTCTCAACTCAGCTGTTTGATGAGATGCCGACTTTGAAGACTTAGCAGGCGCCTTGGCCTTGGATTGTTTGCGGCCTTTGCAATGATGATCGTATTTGGCTGGGGGGCTGGACTCCTGCTCCAGATCGGATGACAAGTCGGAGTCAGCCATATCAAAAATGATGAAACAGGCAAGGCAATCACAGCAAGGGGCCAATGAGCTCAGCAGAGGCAGAAAGCCCACAGTAATGAGCAGTAGTGCAACAAGCTTGTTGTCACCTCCTCTACCCGAGCTGTGATATTCCAGTTACAGTGGCAGGACACCCAAAATGCCGCTCCCCGTCACCCCTAGGCAGCTAGTCCAATAGCAGTAAAAATATATATTTATATATAAGCAAAACGAAGTCAATCACTGTCCCAAATGTCCTTGACTGTGGTCTAGAAAGTCCAAAGGAATTTATCAGGCAAAAACCGCCCACTACAAAGGTGGCTGCAACAAACGGAGGCTCAAAATGGCGGCCGCTATTAACAAAGGCCTGAACTCAGTGACCGTTAGAGTGCGAGGCTGTTCTGAACTACCAAAATGGCAGCCGCCAGTATCTGGAGGCAAAATGGTGGCCTCCAGGGAAATCCAAAATGGCGGCCGCAATTCCAAAATGGCTGCCGCTGCCTCCCGAAGCTTGCAGGAACGTTGGAGATGGCAGCCGCAATCCAAATTGGCGTGCGCGCCTGCACTGGGGCTCAAAATGGCGGTCGCAAGCGTGACAGTTCAAAAAAAATGCAACCGCCTCACCCGAACACTATCCAGAGGAAGCTATTTGGCTGGGAGGCTAGCGCCGACGGGGAGCAATCAGCTGGACTTCGGAGTTTGCCCTGAAGCCTTGGCAGTGACTCCGGAGCCGCTTGAAATTGAGCTGAGGCGCTCGTGGCTATCCCAGCTCACCAGGAAGCCAACGAGACGCCAGCAGCTAAATGAGCAAACGTGGAACCACCCAGCCGGGTCGGAATCCACAAAGCCGGTAAAAAAGATAACAGATGAAAAAGGGAGCGGAACGGCCTGGAGCCCCAGGCACGTTACCGCTCCTCCGGCAGGCTCACCGATCCAATGAAGCAGCTCCTTCCACAGAGGGGTGTGTGTGTGTCAGAAAAAAAAAAGAAACTAAAATAATAATAATGAGAAATTCAGTCAGCCAAAGTAATTCTTAGAACAATTAAGAGGAGAATCACAGGAGACAAGTTCCCTCAGTAACTGAGTGAGAAAGACTGACACTCTGTGACACCCACTGACAGTGGGTGTCACAGAGTGGGCGTGGTCAGCCAGAGGAGAATTCTACACTCAGTTACCCCAGCAACAGGAGGAAGGTCCCAGCTGATGGATTGGAGGAGCAGTGTGTTGGAAAAGCTGAGCTTCCGGTTTACGGCATGCGCATGTGCGCTGGCCACCCGGTCTTCCAGTGGTCTTAATTCAATTGAAATCCAGTTTTTGAAATTATTTCTAATATAGATAAAAGTTCCACTGGATGGAGAAAAGTTATGAAAAAAAGATCACCCTGATGTGCATTTTTCTTTGGCATTAAACAAGCACTTTCTTTTATAGCTTAATGATAAGCAAATCTTAAACTGAGCATCTAAATTCAATAGAGCAATACAAATACAATAAAAAAATCATTCCTTTCACCCAATCAAAACCCCTTCCATGTTAAAAACATTAAGCACCACTATAAGCTCTCTTTCTATGCAATTATCCAATTTGATGTTTCAAAATAACTACTTTATTAGAAACATTTTTCCTGCTTTCAGTAAAACCATGTTTATCCTGAACAGCAGCATAATTACCAATCCTTATTAAATATATGTTATCATCTTGTTCTTGGCTTCATATCAGATTCTGACAATTTTTGAACCTGAATACGGCAACAATAATTCTGGGCTGTTTAACAATATGATACATGGATTTCCTATCAAATTCTGAAGTAAACCCTTAATTTGTGGGATTTAAGTGTTTAAAAATCAGGATCTCCATTCTGAAATAGAAACCATCAATCTATGAAATTTCGGCTGAATCAACGATGGCAAATCTAAACTCAGAAATGAAATTATTATTACAGATACTCTGTCTTCTGAGCAGAACACAAAAGAATAATTGAAATTATTGTAAAATCTGTTATATAGTTATCTCTAACATTCATAGATGAAATAAATGTTCATTTCCTTTCTTTCTGGTATAAAACTGTAATGAAGTCTTTTTAAGATAATGACCCATTTATTACAACCTGTTTTGCAAGATCTCTCTCGCGGTTACTCACTCAATACATACCGTATTTTCCGGCGTATAAGACGACTGGGAGTATAAGACGACCCCCAACATTTCCTGTTAAAATATAGGGTTTGGGCTATACTCCCGTATAAGACTACCCCTCTTCCAACGCACACCAAATAAAAATTTAAAAACATCAACTGGCTCACCCACATTGTAAAAGCAGCTGTGCTAGACCCAAATTGGCCCCTGCAACAAGCAGAAACCTCACACAGCCACGAAAAGCCCAAAAAAACAACTTTCACACTTTACACACACACAACACAACACAACACAACACAACTGGCTCACCCACAATGTAAAAGCAGCTGTGCTAGACCCAAATTGGCCCCTGCAACAAGCAGGAACCTCACACAGCCACAAAAGCCCAAAAAAACAACTTTCACACTTTACACACACACAACACAACACAACTGGCTCACCCACAATGTAAAAGCAGCTGTGCTAGACCCAAATTGGCCCCTGCAACAAGCAAGAACCTCACACAGCCACAAAAAGCCCCAAAAAACAACTTTCACGCTTTACACACACAAAATTCCACATACAGCGTTGTGAGATTTTGTGTGTTTGTGTAGTTAGAGTGAAACACTACCGAAACACACTAAATCTCAGAAACCTGCACAAATATTATTTTATTTTATTTTTATATGAAAGCTAAATTTAAAACTTCCTAAAGCTCCCAAAGGGGAAAAAAACTTACCCAATAGAACAGGGGTATCCAAGCTTGCCAACTTTAAGACTTGTAGACTTCAACTCCCAGAATTCCTCAGCCAGCTTTGCTGGCTGAGGAATTCTGGGAGTTGAAGTCTACAACTCCCTGCCTGCTCGGGATCGCCAGAGCCATTTCTAAGGGAAAAACTTTTTTCCTTTTACTCTGACCAAGCCGAGTCGCCTGATTAGCAGGCAACTCAGCTGGGATTGCCAGAGCCATTTAAGGCTCGTCAGAGCCTTTCAGGCTGGTCTGCCTGGTTACAGGAGAAGGACACCCGGCGTATAAGACGACCCCCGACTTTTGAGAAGATTTTCATGGGTTAAAAAGTCATCTTATACGCCGGAAAATACGGTAGTACCGTATATACTCGAATATAAGCCGAGTTTCTCAGCACGTTTTTCAGGCTGAAAAAGCCCCCCTTGGCTTATATTCGAGTCACGAAAAAAATGCCTTTTTCCTAAGGTGACCAGACGTCCAATTTTAAAAATGTCCCGATTTTTGGAAAGAATGCAGGACAAGCTAGGGAACGGCGGGAGAACAAGTTTGCTTACCCCGCCTACTCCCAATCTATTGCTGCCTCCTGAGTCCCAGCTGATGGCTAGAGGGGAAAAAAACTGTTTAAATTCTTGCCGAGGGGGCTTCAAAGGGCTGCCCTACAGCTGATCAGTGTTAAAAGAAAACAAATGAGTAGACCCCTGTCTACAAAAATAGAAAAAACAGCCCCTTTCAGCTTCAGTATAAGTTAATTACCATAAGTTGATTTGAACAGCCTCCCGACTCTCAGCTGATTTGCTCTCAGCTGTTTTGGGCGGGGTCTTTTGCTAACTGCAAAGAGTGCTGCTGGAGCATATTTTTTTTCCTCCTTGTGCAATTCAAGCTGAAAACGAAACCGAAACTAAAGCAGGTTGTTGACTTTGCTGTTTGCTTGTAACATTGGAAAGGCAGATTTCTTTTCTTTTTCCCCATCAAAAAAGATAGGTGCAAACAATGGGAAATTTATGGCAAATGGCAAAAGAGGAGAGTTCAAGATTTTAAAACACAAAAGAAAAAAAAGCTCTATTTAACTAGGGAATTGTAATAATTGAGATACTATTAATTTTATATTGTGTTGAAAGCAGAAATGGTTAAGTTGTGGTTTGGAAGAATATATGGGGGAAATTATTTGGTTTATTATTATTGGTAAATATAATTAATTGATTTTTAAGAAATTAGATTGCATGGAAATATAACAATTCATTCTTTATCTTAATATCTTTATATTTGTTTGGGTTTGGCTTTCTTCCCTTTCATCTTTTATATTGTGAGGACAGTCGTAAGTTTGAGGACTGGTCACAAGTGCGAGGACCAGTCAAAAATTACTTTTTCAGCCCTCTGAGTAGTCCATATGCACAAAAGGACTACCCAGAGGGCTGAAAAAAGTGATTTCTGACAGGTCCTCGCACTTTTGACCGGTCTTCGCACTTATGACTGGTCATCAATTATGCCCATTGTAGCATTCTTAACAACCATGTCACTCATTTCACAGCTGCTTCTCTTCACCATGGTGATAAGATAGGGCAAAAAAGTAAAATGTGAGGAGTCGTAAGTTCGAGGACTGGTCACAAGTGCG
>WNWU01000021.1:19948736-20009090 GCA_012654045.1 Ptyas mucosa
AGTCGTAAGTTCGAGGACTGGTCACAAGTGCGAGGACCAGTCAAAAATTACTTTTTCAGCCCTCTGAGTAGTCCATATGCACAAAAGGACTACCCAGAGGGCTGAAAAAAGTGATTTCTGACAGGTCCTCGCACTTTTGACCAGTCTTTTTTTATTTTGAAATTTACCAGTAGCCGCTGCATTTCCCACCCCCGGCTTATACTCGAGTCAATAAGTTTTCCCAGTTTTTTGTGGTAAAATTGGGGGCCTCGGCTTATATTCGGGTCGGCTTATACTCGAGTATATACGGTAATTGTGAGAGAGATCTTGGGAGTCTTGGTGGACAATCAGTTAAATATGAGCCACAAGATCATGTAAAGTGTTAATACCACTTTAAAATGCCTTGATAAGACCACACTTGGAATATCGCATCCAGTTTTGATCGCAACAATTTAAAGAAGATGTTGAGACTCTAGAAAGAGTGCAAAGAAGAGCAACAAAGATCATTAGGGGACTGGAGGCTAAAACATGCAGAGAATGGTTGCAGGAATTGGGTATGTCTAGTTTAATGGAAAAAAGGGCTGCATGCACGGGCAGCGAACCGATGGCAAACCGGGGAGGATTTCACCACTGGGTCAACCTGTTTTCCAAAGCACCAGAAGGCAAGAAAGGCAGTGATAGTTGGAAACTAACCAAGGAGAGAAGCAACCTAGAACTAAGTAGAAACTTTCTAACAGTGAGAACAATTAATCAGTGGAACAGCTTGCCTCCAGAAGTTGTGAATGCTCCAACACTGGAGATTTTCAAGAAGAGACTGGATAGCCACTTTTGTCTGAAATGGTGTAAGGTCTCCTACTTGACCAGGCAGTTGGATTAGAAGACCTCCAAAATCCCTTCTGGCTGTTATTTTGCTATTCTGTTATTCTGCATTAAAATTGGCCATATTGTAAATGAAGTATTTCCAACAAATGAAGGAATACTGAACTAATAATAACTACGAAAAATTTTCAACCTCTAGAATAGAAAGCCAGTGTGCTCGACCTCACTTCTATACCCACGGGAAAGATAAACTCAAATAAGGAAACTGGATATATTTGCTTTTAAAAACAAAACAAATATAATTCTATTTGCTTGGCTAATCCATTTGATCTATCTACCTATCTATATATATCTTACAAGATGATAATATTCAGTGCTGCTACAGTGATCCAACTCAACCCCCATTACCTGCCTCTGTGAAACAGATGGTTCCCAGCCTTATTGTTAGGGTCTCAACAGACATTTCAAATGTAATGATTTACATCAAGGTCACAAACCTTGATCACATGATCCTGGGACATGGCGACCGTCATAAATGTGATTCAGTTGCCAAGAATCTGAATTTTAATCATGTGACCCGGAGGGGATTCTGTGATGGTCGTTAAGTGTGAAAAATGGTCATACGTCACTTATGGAAACTCCTGTCATTGTAGACCTCAGCAGAAGACAGTCTGAGGGAAGAATGTAACTGTTATGTGATGCAATCCAATCACTGAGAGGCCAGGAGCCAGATCAGAAAACCAACTGAATGGACCACTTTTTTGTATCAAAGTCAGCTTTGAGAAAAAGCATCTATTACACTTAATCCTTGATTTACTGTATAACAGTACCATTTAGTGACTGTTTGAAGTTACAGCAGCACTGAAAACAGGGACTTGTGACCATTTTTCACACTTATGACTGCTGCAGCATTCCCCACGGTCATATGATTTACATCTGGAAGCTTGACAATTGACTCCCATTTATGACAGTTGATAACTTGCAAAGTATCCCTGGCCTGCTCTCTAGTTGCCATAGGCAAGGGGGATGGGAAACCAGCAAAGCAACATGGCAGCCAAAGACAGGAGCACATTCCAGACATATCTTTCTCAAGGCTGTCTCTCAGGGTTTTCCCACAGCGGCTGAAGGGGAGTGATCTCTACAACCCACGAAATTGCTTCATTGGCGAATGTGATTGATGACACACCCTGGGGGGAGGGGGGAAACAGCGTCATGATTAGGGCCGTAAATTATGTGGGGTCAGAGTTGACTTCATTTGAGTACCTGCAGACATGAAACTCTAATAAATAACTGGATTTCTTTTGAAGTTTGGCTTGAGACTCATGATTTAATTAGGGCATCTGTCCCATTGTCCCGGGGTCATGTGATCCCTTTTTGCGACCTTCTGATGAGCAAAGTCAATGAGGAAACCAAATTCACTTCACAACTGTGTGACTAATTTAAGAACTGCAGTGATACACTTAACAAATGTGGTGAGAAAAGTCGGAAAACAAGGGAAAAACTTACTTAACAAATTTCTCACCTCGCAACATAAATTTTAGGCTCAACTGTGGTCGTAAGTTGAGGACTATCTGTATAAGTGATGCAAGAATTCAGCCTAACAGCATCCCATTTTCCCCCTTTCTGATTAACCGGAACATTGATCCATATAATAATTGTCCTTGTGCAATCAAAACTCAAAGTAAGAAAAATACGATATCACAAAAATCAAGGGATATAGCTCATTTTATACAGAATGTCAATCATAAGATTTCTTTGTTCTTGTATCTCCAAGTACTTGCTTTTAAGTACTATTGATCGAACAAGCATTAGCTCAGATTTGGATCCAACAAATACTGTTCAAATACACAAATGTAATTTGATGCTAGCACTGCTTTGCAGGAACTATTTAAAGAGTGTTATTGGATTAGGACCACAGGGAGGAATTAAAAGTTGCATTAGGCAGCATAATTTATAAAGGCAACTTCTTGTTAGATGCAGTTCTTCCTAATTCATCCAAGAGATGTTCAATCTCCCTGAATTGGCTGTGTTCAGTAGCAGAAGACATCTGCATGCATCCATCTTGTTCTTTTTTTATAATTCAACTTGTCATTTGTACAGATCGACTTCTGAACCAAATCATCTATTCTCTCTGGCAGCCTCACCCTAATCATGCATTTGGACAAAATTTTAAGCTGTAATTAATACAGTGCAGTGCAAAAGCTCTACAAAGAGCTTTTGAACGTAACACCAAAATAATAGGTTTAAATGATTAAAAGTGATTGAGAAAGCAAGGAAAGACAAAGCTGATTAATTGCTGTGCAGTGGAGACATATGATGCCTTCAGCAATCAGCCTTAAGATCCTATCTACTCTGTTCCAGATGGTTCTTGGGATGACATGCACTTTGGACCAAACACCTCCAATATATCTGCTTGCTTTGGTATTTCTCAACCACCTGAGAAACAGAGCCCACTGTAACAACATTGCCAAAAAGGCATTAAGAGTTGTTAACCTAATCTTGCGTAGCTTCTTCTCTGGTAATATTGTACTACTAACTAGAGCATACAAAACATTTGCTAAACCAATTCTTGAATACAGCTCATCTATCTGGAACCCGCACTGCATATCAGACATTAATACAACTGAGTGAGTCCAGAGATAGTTCACGAGGAGTCCTCCACTCCTCTGCTCGCAACAGAATCCCTTATGCCACCAGACTTGAAATTTTGGGCTTAGACAACTTAGAACTACACCGCCTTCAGTCTGACCTAAGCATAGTATATAAAATGATCTGCTGCAATGTCCTACCTGTCAATGACTACTTCAGCTTCAACCACAATACACGAGCACACAATAGATACAAACTTAAGGTAAACCGCTCCAAACTGGATTGCAAGAAAATACAACTTCAGCAGAGTGGTCAATGCCTGGAATGCACTACCCGACTCTGTGGTTTCTTCCTCAAACCCCCAAAATTTTAACCTAAGACTGTCTACTGTTGACCTCACCCCATTCCTAAGAGGTCTGTAAGCCATCCCTGTCCTACTGTCCCCATTTATTCGTATCCATTTCATGTATTCATAATCATGTTTATACATTTCATGTACTCATAATCATGTTTATACTTTTATCTGTAATCTTATATATGCTTGACAAAATAAATAAATAAATAAATAAAAATTAGAAAATAAAAAACATAAACCTGTCCAGTTATGTGGATGAACAGGAAAGGGGCCTTAGCTGTCAAAAGTTTCAGCAATCTAACATGAAGGAGATCTTCCATCTGTGGAAAGCTCTCCCAAGGGGCAGGAGATATTCACCTCAACACACTCTATATTTAGAAAAAGGACAAAAAAAACCCCAAAGAAACCCAACCTTCCAAGATGTTAAGTGTTAAGCTGACTATAATCAGCCTCACATTATTGTTACTATCATCTTCATTTTTTTGCATTTATGTAACCAGCCACCTTGAGTAATTCTATAAGCAGAAAGACAGAGTGTTATTGTTACTATTATTATCCCAAGTAGATGCAAATAGCAATAGTGGGTTTTGGATTCTTCCGAATTACGTGAGCTGCATCCAACATATCAATTTTAGTTCGGATTTTGCTAGACTGAGGCTCAGACTCAAAATGATTCTCGCTCAAGAAGCATCCAGAAGCGTTTGTGGTCAGTGGGCATCTCTTAGCGTTAACTTATTTCCCAGAACCGCTGCAGGGATAAAATTGGAGGATGGAATCTCAGGAGGAAAAGCAGGATATACATCAACTGGATGAGTAAATCATATGAACAGACTTTTCTTACAGAATTAATATTTTTTGCCTTTGGCACTATATGTCACAACTAGGACTACAAGAGACTTTCCAACAATGGAAGAGCTCCAGAAAACACAAAGAAGCAAAGCACAGATGGTCCTTGACTTATGATCACAATTGGGGCCCGGATTTCCTTTGCTAAGCAAAGGAAGTGATTGTTAAGTAAGTCACATCCAGTTTTATGAACTTTTTTTTTTGCCACAGTTGTTAAAACGAACCACTGCAGTTGTTAAGTGAATCAAGAAGTCCTGGCTTTCCCCATTGACTTTGCTTGTCAGAAGTCAGCTGGGAATGGTGATCACATGACCCCAAGATGGTTATGATGGTTATGCAACCATCATAAACACAACAGCGCCTGTGAGCAATCTCAGATGCTGTCCTTGCTCCATGAGGAACTATCAAAGGCCTGGTCTACTCAACAGCTCTTCATTCTACCATCTCCGCTTTTCATGGACCTGAATTCAGTCTGGCATTTCTTCCCCCAGAAGTTCCCTGATTCAAATTATTGTGAAAGTTGTATTTTCTGCAACAATAACCAAGTAAGAAGAAAACAAGTAGAAATTCCTGGCTCGTAAGGTAGAACTTAATTTCTTTAATGTGAACATTTTTGTTTCGACTCATTCCAAAATGGTTTCAACTTGTTTAATTTCCCAAGATCAAGGAGTGAAATGGGTTATTAGTCACCATACCTCATCACCCCAACTCCAGTCAGACTTTCTCAAACAACTGTAGGAGTCTTTTTCCTAATGTCTGAACCTCTAATTACAGACGACTTTCTCATATTAAAGGGAGCCAGCTAAATAAACAGCCACTTCAGACAGAGGCCTCTTCAAATTAAAAGAGGCATTTAGGATGACAGACTCAGGAAAGATTTGTTGGGACTTTGAAGTATTCTTTGTCCCTGCTCAGTTTAGGAGTCTACACACATACACAAAGTTGATTTCTTTTATTCCATCATCTTAATCACTTTGGACACATAAATGCTTCTCTCCGAAGATAAAAAATGTTGCTTTGATATCCCCTTGCCCACTTTACCTCACAAGAACAACAGATCATCACTGAACCTCACCTCCCCAGAGCTTCAAACAAGCCTCAATCAATCAGAATAAAGCTGGAAGGGACCTTGGAGGTCTTCTAATCCAACCCCCCTGCTCCAGCAAGGGATCCTATACCTTTCCAGACAAATAGCTGCCCAATCTCTTCTTAAAAGCCTCCAGTGATGAAGCGCCCACAACTTCTGAAGGCAAGCTGTTCCACTGGTTGATTGCTCTCACTATTAGGGAATTTCTCCTTAGTTCTAGGTTGCTTCTCTCCTTGTTTACTTTCCATCCATTGCTTTTTGTCTTGCCCTCTGGTGCTTTGGAAAACAAGTTGACCCTCTCTTCTTTGTGGCCTCCCTAGTCCAATTCTCAGTTTCCTATTTTCACTTCTGCCCTGCCATTCATTTATGTTCTATTAGGGAAGCAGAGCAGCTAACAGAAAGCTGTGTATCTTCCCGCTGAAGTGAAGCTGTTTACAGAGCAAAGATACAAAACAGCCCTAAAATGCAATATAGTAATTGTATTATATTCGAGGCGAACTTCAAGATAAAATACATCCTGAACTGAAACAGACCAATTAAGGTCATATGAAATTTTATAATCAAACATTAATCAACTGTCAATGCCAGAAAGTAACTGGTAATTAATATCAGCTTAATCTGCTACAATTCCATGGAGCAACCCAGATAGGAGATGTACATATAGATGCATGTATATTTGCTCAAAGCCACAACAATGTCACTTTCCCACTATACTTTTATCTTGCAATCATTATTTGCAGTTTGTTGGAAAGGAGTTGGGGTGCCATCGGCCTCCTCTGGAACTTAGCATGTGGCACCCAGTTCTTGCTTGAAGAAAAGGGCCTTAGTTGGTTGGCTAATTGAAGCAGCTGAGTTGAAGTCCTCCCACATGACCTGCTATACTTCTGCTGCTGAGAAAGGTGAGCCAAACTGGAATAGAGGTAGCACAGAGGCTTCAAGAGGGTGGAACAGGGGTGAAATGTAAAATTTGTTACTACCGGTTCTGTGGGCGTGGCTTGGTGGGGGGGGATGTGACTGGGTGGGTCACGGACAAGAGGTTGCAGAAAAAAATGCTTTGAAAAGCCTCTGACAATCCCAGCTGACTTGCCTTATCGGCAGAGAGGTATTTTTTAAAAAATACCTCTCTGCCGATCAGGCAATTCAGCTGGAATTGTCAGAGACTTTTCAAAGCATATTTTTTAACACCTCTTCGGCCAAGAGGTTGCAGAAAAAAATGCTTTGAAAAGCCTCTGACGATCTCAGCTGAGCCGTGTGATCATCAGAGGCTTTTTTTTTTAACTTTTAAAAGCATTTTTTCAGCCGAAGAGGTTGTAGAAAAAATGCTTTTAAAAGTTTTTTTAAAAAGCCTCTGATGATCGTGAGGCTCAGCTGGGGATGGGGGAGGGGGAGCAGAAGGGATTTTTGCTACCGGTTCTCTGAACCACCCGCCGCCATCGCTACCGGATCGGGTGATCCAGTCCGAACCGGGAGCATTTCACCCCTGGGTGGAACCTGATCAGATGAGCCACAAGCTGATTTAGGAGATTTAGGGCATGCCAAGTTGGTTGCTCTGTCTTGGGGTGGAGAAAGGCAACAGTAGAGAGTTAACCATTCACTCATGATAACCAACCAATCTCTATTAAGGAACTCTATTTTCGTTTGAGTCAAGAGTAGCTGAGGAATGTTCTACAACTGGGTGCAAGGCTGAGGTAACCAAGGCGCAAGGAGGAAAATCGTTCGGTGGCCTTGAAACTCAATTCACTGGAAAGACACAGCTAAGGTACATCCGGCCAGCTCTTATCTGCTGCTTCTCAGTTGTTTAAATGAGGTAAACAATTCTATTTTCCACAAATAAATGTAAAGTAGTAAGGGCTATGCTTACTTGCAGGTGTAATTGGAGACTGGCCTTACAACAAACCTGTACTTCATGCTTTGAAGTTGGTAGATAAGAATCGCTTCCAAGCAACTAGAGTACACTTTTTGTTCTTTGGTCTTGGAAGCCTCAAAAGTTATAAGCATAAGTCATCGGAATAACACAATGGAGTAACAGAATAACAGAGTTGGAAGGGACCTTGGAGGTCTTCCAGTCCAACCCCCCTGCTCAAACAGGAGACCCTAAGTATTTGTAAGGTCAGTGTAAAGCACTCTTAACAGCCAAGATGGAGATTTCCCTCAGTGCATATGATTACAGCTGAAAACTCAAACTCTAGAGAACTACGTACTACAATTGTTTTTCTGTGTTACAGAAAAAATATCCAGGTTGCTCATTCGTTACAACAAACGAGTAAGATTTTGAACAATCTAATGTCTAGATAAGCGATCTAAAAATTGTGCTACAATGCAAGAGAGAACGGAGATGAACTGAACAATTAACAGATTAACAGAGTTGGAAGGGACCTTATAGGTCATCTAGTCCAACCCACAGCTCAAGCAGGATACCCTACACCATTTTTAACAAATGGCAGTCCAATCTTTTCTTGAAAGTCTCAAATGATGAAGCTCCCACAACTTCTGAAGGCAACTTCTGTTCCATTGGTGGATGGTTCTCATTGTCAGAAAGTTCCTCCTCATTTCTAGGTTGAATCTCTCTTTGGTCAGTTTCCATCTATTATTCCTTGTCTGGCCTTCGGGTGCTTTGGAAAATAGCTTGACCCCTTCCTCTCTGTGGCAGCTCCTCAAATATTGGAAGACTGCCATCATGTCCTTCTCTTCACTAGACTAGCCATGCCCAGTTCCTGTAACCATTCTTCATATGTTTTAGCCTCCAGCCCCCTAATCATCCTGGTTGCTCTTCTCTGCACTTTTTCTAGAGTCTCAACATCTTTTTTATAGTATGGTGACCAAACCTGGATGCAGTATTCCAGTTGTAGTCTTACTAGGGTTTATAGAGTGGTATTAGTACCTCACTTGATCTTGATTGTATTTCTCTGTTAATGCAACTTAGGATAGCACTGGCTTTTTTGGTTGCCGCTGCACACTGTTGGCTCATATTGAGCTGGTTGTCCACTAAGACTCCAAGATCCCTCTCACAGTCACTTCTATTAAGTTTATTAAGTTAATGACCTCTAAGCTATAACATGGGACTGAAATGCCCTAAGGCAGGGGTCCCCAACTCCCAGGCTGGGGACTGGTATTGGTCCGCAGCCCGTAGGAAACAGTGCCACAAATGTGGCAGACAAGTGCACAAAACTTCATTTGCACATGTGTGGGAGTTAGGTTGTGTGCTGCCATTATGTCAACCCGGGAAGGTTGGGGACCACTGCCTTAAGGGATGGAAGAAACAAAGTAAAATGAATTGCAAGTTCTAAGTTCTTTTACTTGAGATAAAAAAAGCTTCAAAAGCAGGAACAAGTTGGAAAACTGACTAAGAACAGCAGGAGAAGCCCATGGGGCCATTGTTACTCAGAAAATTCAACTTCGCTGTGAGCCATCCCTAAAGGCCCCGATTCACAGACTACAGAGAGATGCAAATGCTTGATTCCGAAGAGAGAAGCCGAACAGAGGGAACCTTCTGGATTAAACACACTAAATTGTGTGGCAAAAATCTTGCTATAAAGGTTAAAATTACAAACAAGCATTTCTTTCAGTTGGCAAATTTTCATAGTTCCACTCCGCACAAACAAATAAAACAACTGGACTTGGCATTTGCAATGAAATTTGCTACACGTGGGATTAACATTGCAGGAAATATAACAGAAATGTAAGTGGTTTCTATATCTTAAAAGCACAATGCAGAGTTTCACTATTTAAACGCATATTGTATAGCAGGAGTCTCCAATCTTGGCAACTTTAAGACTTGTGGACTTCAACTCCCAGAATTCCTCAGTCAGCAAAGCTTGAAGTCCACAAGTCTTAAAGTTGCCAAGGTTGGAGACCCCTGCTATATAGCAATTCATCACACAGCCAGTGAGTAAATGGGCCTCAGCTGACTTAGAGAATTGGGCTAATAAGAAATAAAATATTCTTCAGGCTCTTAAAATCCCCGTGTTGATGAACCATGGAAACCTTGCTTTAATTCAGCAAGACTCTACACAGCAACACTTTTCAAGGTAAAATAAGTCATGCACATATGGCATCTGAACCCTCTTTAAAAAATTCAAAATTTTTAACCTCCTAAGATTTAATAACATTAATGCTAAAGACAGGGCTGCCCCTGTCAACTAGAAGAAGCAATAAACACCCAGCTGGCATGAAAACAAGAGAACAGTTGATAGCCCCAAATTCAAATCACGTTATTGCGGTCATTAAACAGCAGAAAGAAAAAACAGGAGAAAATACTTTCTGACTATCCAAAACATTCAATAATAAATAAGGAGGAGCAGTACATAAAAAAGGCTAGAAAAGAATTCTTATTAGTTGAAACTAACTTAAAATCTAGAATTGCGTGGCTCCTGACAAATCTGAGGAAGGGAGATGATACAATAGCTGACATAAAAAAACCCCCCAAAAATGACCAGTGGGGTAATGTTGAGACAGGGCCAATCCTGGCTCAAACCAGTTCAATTATTCTTAATTATTCTTTGTCTAATTTTCTACGCCACTGCACAGAACCTGGCAATCTTATGTTATTTCAGGATTAATATCAGAAAGTAAGAATTGCTTGTACTGCTGGTCATTATATCCTGCTTTACCAGCCAGGAGTGGGGCATTTCAAGATGCTGTGTAAAACTGGCAGTACAAAAGAACCATTTCAATGGTTACCACTTGTCCTGAGACACAAGGGCATCCTTGTGGAGGTTATGGAATCTTTTTGTTGTTGTTGTTAGTTGCGAAGTTGTATCCGACACATCGCAAGGCCATGGACAATGTTCCTCCATGCCTTCCTGTCCTCTACCATCCTCTGGAGTCCATTTAAGCTCATGCCGACTGCTTCAGTGACTCCATCCAGCCACCTCGATCTCTGTCGTCGTCTTCTTCTTTTGCCCTCCATCGTTCCCAGCATTAGGCTCTTCTTCAGTGAATCCTTCCTTCTCATTAGGTGGTCAAAATATTTGAGTTTCCTCTTCAGGATCTGGCCTTCTACAGAGCAATCAGGGTTGATCTCCTCTAGGACTGACCGGTTTGATTGCCTTGAAGTCCAAGGGACTCGCAGGAGTCTTCTCCAACACCAGAGTTCAAAGGCCTCAATTCTTTGGCGCTCAGCCTTTCTTATGGTCCAACTTTCACAGCCAGACATTGCAACTAGGAAAACCATAGCGTTGACTATACGCACTTTTATTGGCAGGGCGATGTCTCTGCTTTTTAGTATCCTATCTAGATCTGCCATAGCTTTCCTCCCCAGGAGCAAGTGTCTTAATTTCTTGGCTGCAGTCCCCATCTGCGGTGATCTTGGAGCCCAGGAAAATAAAATCTTTTTTTTTTTGTATCTTCCAGCAATTAGAGCTGAAGGCAGTTGATAGCCCCATCCCAACCCAACAGAAGAATGAAGAGGGATGCAACAGTGAAAGCTTCCCCAATGTTTGACAGAAGACAATAAAGAAACACAAACCCAAGGCTGGATTGTACCACAAGGGAGACCAAGCCACAATTGGCCTCATCATCAAGCCAATAACTGTAGGGTGGAAACAGCTGGCATCACATTTACCCAACTGTCTGTCCAGAAAGTCTCTAATTCAGTATTATTGAGGCAAGCAGAGATCTTTTCTAAGTATCTCAGGAGGGAGTTTAGGATTGCTTGGCTTGGTTGTTAAGCCTCACCCGGATTGCAAATTCAAGAAGCGCAAGGTTTCATGCTGGCCAAGAGTAAAAACATTAATTGTGAAAACTGTCAAAGAGTTAATTTGCAGGCAGACTTAGAGGCGAATCAACGAATCCATGAAAACAGGTCTGGGACGTTTCCTTCCCACAGCCCCACATCTGGACCTGGGTTGTCTCTTCTCACAACCACCGATTCTCTCTCTCCCACTGACTTCCCACAGTCTCTCCCACGCTGGCAAAGAACCTGATTCCTCCTCTGACTAAAGTCTCTCAAAATACCCTCTAGGTTTTACATTGGGGGTAGGAAGTGGACAGTGAAAGCAGGGGTTCTCCGTCTTCTAGGGAAATGTTGACAGAGAGACCCGTCATCTCCTCCGCAATGGTTTTTTCCTAACCACAAAATGTATTTAAAGCATCAGGTCAAAAATTCCACGCTGAACAGAGATGACAAAGTCTTGAAGTTTCATTTCTGCTAGTAAAAAAGCCTCACCCTAAACTGTCAAGAAGTGAATGGAGAACCCCTTAAGCAGCCTGTTGATTTACTTTTTGTAAGAAACACATCAAGGTTTAAGGATGGACCACTTTTGGAAACCAAAAATGGACCCCCCCCCAAAAAAAATTCAAGGTTCCCAAATGTTTAGGGGAGAAATGAGGATCCTTGCAAACTGCAGATGTTGCTGAAGTGCAAATCTCAATTTTGGTATCTGAAACTCTGTTCATAGAATACAGAATCATAGGGCTGGGAAGGGACACTTTGGAGATCTTCTAGTCCAGGGGTATCAAACTCAATTTCATTTGAGGGCCACATCAGTGTTGTGTTTGACCTTGGGGGGGCCAGGATGGGTGTGGCCAGTTATTCGTGTTGGGGGTGCCTTTGGTGGCCTGAATGCTCTGCCAATGAAAATGGGCTCCCAAGCTCCATTTTCGGCTGCGACGGCCTGCTGAAACCTTCTGCCAGTGAAAATGGAGCTCGGGAGGGCTGCCTGCAGCTGAGGCCCCACGGGCCAGTCCTCTGCTATTTCCAGGGCGTCCCCGTGGGCCAGATCTAAGCACCCCATGGGCTGGATTCAGCCCCCGGGCCTTGAGTTTGACACCCCTGTTCTAGTCCAACCTTCTGCTCAAGTCAGACCTTATACCATTCTAGTCAAATGGTTGAAGAAGCTTCTTGGATGAGAAGCGAAACATTTTCAGAGAAAAAAACAAGATGGTCCAGCTCAGTGGTGGAATTCCAATTTTTTTACTACCGGTTCTGTACGTGTGACTTGGTGGGTGTGGCAGGGCAAGGATACTGCAAAATCTCCATTCCCACCCCATTCCAAGGGAAGGATAATGCAAAATCTCCATTCCCACCCCACTCCAGGGGAAGGATACTGCAAAATCCCCTTTCCCTCCCCACTCCTGGGGCCAGGCAGAGGTGGTATTTGCCGGTTCTCCAAACTACTCAAAATTTCCACAACCGGTTCTCCAGAATCTGTCAGAACCTGCTGGATTTCACCCCTGATCCTGCTGCCTTTTGGAAAAAGGACCTTTGGGACTCCCAACGGCAAAATACCAAACCAGATGGAAGGGGCCAATTTCATTTTGTAAAAGGAAATTATCTTCTTCCATTCCAGACAGGTTCTGAACACCGAAAAGCCTTCTTAAAAAAAAAGCCCCTTAATCAAGGGATGAGACTTTAGACAGATCTAGGTCAACTATTTCATGACACTATTTCTTTAAAGATGCAACTTGATGATCATATGAAAACCTATAACAAATTATATCACTGCCCTTAATTATCATTTTACCTAAGTCCCCTGAAATCCAGAAATATTGAAAAAGAAACAACAACTGGGATAGCAGCAATGGAAATTGTAAATATTTGTCTGTCCTGTTTAATTTGAAAATTCACATATGTTGGGAGTGGCCAAAATACTGAGCATGGAAAATAACAATCACATAAAATTCTAACATGTCAGGAAATGTTGAAAAAGGAAACAATGAGAGTGTTTTCCATTCTATTTCTTTCTTTTTTTTCAATTGAATATTTATGATATTGGAACCAAAAGGTGTGTGTGTGTGTTTTTTTTTATTAAACAGAGAACAAATCATATGAAAGAAATACATTTTCTACATGGCAAAAAAAAAAACCATTGATAAAGTACCTTCAGGAAAAAAAGCAAGATTTAAGGCTAGATTATACACTACAAAAAATTAAGTCAGGAAGATCTTTTGTCTGTTAAGGAAGTGCCCAGAGAAATTGACAAAGAGTATTTTACCTGTGAGAGTTGTGTTGTCCTCCCTCTACTTGTTAATGGTTAGAGGTTAATCAAGAAGATAAACCATGACATGTACATTATGATGTCATTGTGCAAAAGACAAGAAAGGTGCCAACTGTGTCATTATGTAATATGGCTGACATTATATCATGACTTGGTCTAGTGCAGGGGTCTCCAAACTGGGCATCTTTAAAAGTTGTGGATTTCAACTCCCAGAATTCCCCAGCCAGTATGGTTACCAAGTTTGGAGAGCCTTGGTCTAATGCAATGATGGTTAACTTTTTTGGTGCTGAGTGCTCAAAGCATGCACGTATGTGCGCGAATGCACATGCTCGAACCCCCAAAATGCAATGTGAGCACCCCGCACATGCGCCCCACCCCTGCGCATGCATCCCCACGCATGCACACCCCCCCGCACATGCGCCCCACCCCCTCACACCCAATTTTGGCTTCCAGGGGGGGTCCTCATGCGGCGCCCGTGCCCCATTTTGGGCCTGGAAAGCCTCCTGCATCAACCTGCAGCCCCCGCGCATGCACCCCACCCCTCATGCATGCGCAACAAAGACCCGAAGACCAGCTGGCCAGCAGGAGGCATGTGCACATGTGCAGTGGAGCTGGGCCGAGGAGACGGCTCACATGCCTGCAGAGAAGGCTCTGCGTGCCACCTGTGGCACGCATGCCATAAGTTGGCCATCACAGGTCTAGTGGTTAAGGCACCAGGCTAGAAAGGAGATGGCGAGTTCTAGTCCTGTGTTAGGCCTGGAAGCCAAGCCAACTGGGTGATTTTGGGCCAGTCACAAGGAGACTTCAGGGCCTAGTCCCGCTTTAGGCATAAAAGTCGACTCAGTGACTTTGGACCAGTCACTGAGGTCTCTCAGCCCAATCCACTTCACAATAATTGTGGTGGAGAAAAAAGGAGGAGGAGGAAGGAGTCTTAGGTAGGTTCGTCACCTTGAATCATTTATAAAAATAATAAAGGTGGTATTAAAAAATATATAAAATTAAAAAATGAAATATGCTTTGTTTGCATGATGACATCATTATGGTTTTTCTCAGATGCCTGCGCCCAAGCTTTTCCACTTTGCTGACTAAAGGCCTCATAGGGATTTTAAGACAAGATCCACATTCATTTCTCACATGAGGCTAAGCCAATGTAGCTTGTTCATCTGTGCTTCAACATGTTGTGTAACATCAAGTCATTGTGATTTGGAAGCTACAGCTCAGAACACAAGCATATTTTGCACTTCCCCCAATTGTGGTTTATTCAATAAATTGTGATTCCACAAAAGACTGGCTGTTGAAATATGTGAATCCCATCATACAACCACTACACCACTCTGCAACAACTGATTTTGGGATATTCTACATTAGAAATATTCCAGAGTTCCAACTTTTGGGATAAACTTTTGTCCAAATCAGGCCTTACACAAATACTTTTATCCTACTGAAAAAGAATAAGGCAGTGAGACTGATGAAAAAGGGCAGATATTCAAAACTAGTTTAAGTGGGATCGCAATGCTGATATATAAAACCTACTCCATTTGTGCCATCTTCATATCTCACCAGAGTCTTCAACACAAGACACCATTTTATTCTGGTTAAGAAGTATAAAACAGGAGCAGCCCAGGGTTGCTAACATCTCTTCTGGGTTCTTTTGATAGTTTTTGAGAGGAGGAACTTGAGTTGAGATTTGAGAAGTAAAATAGAACTTGAAAAGTAAAATACTGTATTTTTCGGTGTATAAGACGTACCTTTTTACCCCCAAAAAGGGGGTGAAAATCTGGATGCGTCTTATACGCCAAATGTAGCCCCGCCCACCCACCGGCCCCCACCCTTCAGCTATTTTCGGCCAGTTCCAGGCGGCAGGGATCTGGGTCGGGGCACAGCCTGAGGAACAACCCTCCCTCTTCGGGATGGTGGGGGGGGGATCTGCCCAGCAGCTTCAGGGAACAAGGCGGGTGCCACGATTTGCGGCTGGTCACCCCTCTGGCTGCACTGACTTCACTCCCCAGCAATGTGAGGAGCCGCCGCTGCTGCTGCCTAAACCCTCTGCGCCCAGAAGCCAAGCCGAGCTGAATGGGAGCCCCTAAAGGGAAACGTTCCTCCTTTCCAGCCATCGCTGCCCGGATTCCCCAATGCAAATCTCAAGAGTCGCGCTTCAGGTGGCGGCCAGTTCCCCTGCAATGTGCAGCGGGGAACTGGGAAGTGCTTTGGATTCGGGGAGGAGTTTGTAGTGCTGCCGCCTGAAAGTGTTTTTCTGCACATTGCAGAGCTGAGCGCCCCTGTCCTCCTTCTCAGCAGACTCTTCTCTTTCCTCCTGGCCAGATCCACCGTCTGAAACACGGTGCACTTTTTTTTATCTCTGCATGTCACATGCACACACCCCACGTTTGGAATCGGGAAGGGGATCGCGGGGTCGGGCGGCAGACCCACGATCCCCTTCCTGACTCAAAACCAGTCCTTGCACTTAAAGACTATAGCACTCTCCCCACAGACCCATGGTTAAAATTCGGGTGCTTGGCAAACCAGCATGTATTTACAATGGTTGCGGCACCCTTGAGTCATGGGATGGTGTACACCCCACTGCATTATAATTTTGGGTGGCTTCAACGAGAGAACATTGCTGGCATATTGCACAGAAATAGAAATCTAAGTCAAATTGTACCTGTTAATACATTACTGGGGTGCATTAAAGAAAGCCAGGTTTACCCCAAGAGGTGGGAGCAGAATGTTTAAGTATAACCCCCAAGTGCTGCCCTTAACTAGCCAAAGTGCTTTAGATGTGGAAACTGTTTCAAGACTTACTTGTCAAGGAAATCCTTGTCCACCACAGCACAGATGTCAAGGAGAGGGTTTCCCATTCCAAAGAGGACATTTTCACTGCAAGATAAAAGTTTTTCAAGTTACTTCATTTTGCAAACTGCAGAGGCCTTATAAATCCTCAACTTACAACAGTACATTTAGTGATGGTTCGAAGTTACAGTGGCACTGAAAAAAGTGACTTAGAGCAACAGCACTTAAGACTTATATATACCGCTTCACAGTGCTTTGCATCCCCCTCTAAGCGGTTTACAGGGTCAGCCTCTTGTCCCCAACAATCTGGATCCTCATTTGACTAACCTCCGAAGGATGGAAGGCTAAGTCAACCTTGAGCCTGGTGAGACTTGAACTGCTGCCAGTCGGCAGAGACAGACTGCAATACTGCGTTCTAACCACTGCGCCACTACGGCTCTTAGAATCGTCTTTCACACTTAACAACCATTGTGACACCTTCCTGGTCACGTGATCAAAATTCAGATGCTTGGCAACTGACTCATATTCATGACGGTCGATCTCCTTTTGTGACCCTCTTGACAAGCAAAGTCAATGAGGGAAACCAGATTCACTTAACACTGCAGTGATTCGCTTCACATCTGTGGCAAGAAAGATCGTAAAATGGTGCAAAACTCACTGAACAACTGTCTCACTTAGCAGGAGGAATTTCGGGCTCAATTGTGGTTCTAAATTGAGGACTACCTATACAAGCTCATACCACTTTGAGACTGCAAAACCTTTCTCTCTCCCTCCCTTGAAGTCAGGATTAATTAATGACCTAAACTGCAATGCCCAAACAGAGATCAATCAAGACCTTTCACAGATTTGTTTTTAAGCCTTTCTGTGTGTTTGTATAAAAAGCACAGACAGCGCCGAGGTCACAGCAGCTAAGTGGCTTTTGAAATCCTCAAATGTTATTTTATCAAGAGGCACACTTGAAAAGTCATGAAGATAGCTCAAGCTGCTTTATCTGTAATTCAGATTTTAAAAAAAAAAAAAAAACCAAAGGGGGAAAAAAGCAAGTTTGTGGGCACCAGCTGTCCTTCTGTAGATGCCTGAGGAACATTTAAATTCACTCCGTTTGCTGGAAAGCAAACATTCGATCAAAGCTTTGTTGATCAATTCCTGCAAGCTAACTTTTACTGGCCTTGAGATATGTTGAGTAAATACCTACCAGCGTAGCAACAGGCCCCAAAAGCTACAAGTTTTTAAAAGGAGCCATGGATGGAGCTTTCCCCATTCAATCTCTAATATTTGTTTAATTGGTGGAAGTAGAACTTGACTGTTCTTGCTAGGTAGAATTCACTTACAGCAGGGGTGTCAAACTTGCATCGTCACATGATATATCCTGACTTTTCCCCCCTTTTGCTAAACCAGGTGTGGGCGTGGCCAGCACATGATGCATTGGGATAAAATTTTCTGGATAAAATGTGTTTTATGATTCATCTCTAGCTTATAAATTAATACTAACTAAAATTAAGAGCTGAAAAGTGTGTGGGTGTGTGTCTGAGTTGGGGAGGGCGGGAAGCTAACATCCTTAATGGTTTATTTTGGCTCCGGTTAATAAAAGATTACAATGTTTTTTCAAAGGAAGCCCAAAACTTTTGGCATCTGAAATGGAACCAAAGGTTTCTTTCTCCAACTGAATCAGCATTTTAGGAAATCACACTGGCCATGTTCAGATACCAATGCCTAGATTTTACTAGCCAAATGAGCCCTGTGTTGTTTTTTTTAATCCGACATCATATATATATATATATTAATATATATATATTAAAATTATATATATATATATATATATGTATATATATATATACATACATAATTTTAATTTTAAAATTTTAAAAAGTAAATTTAAAAAATATCCAAGATTAAAAATACTTTTTGTAAAAAATAAGAAAAAAAAGATGCAGATTTATTTGATGATAATGAACAAGTCTGCTGATTTATCTCACTACAGGCAAATAGGATCATGGAAATTATTAACGGTAACAGAAATATATCACAATAAATGATTGCAGCTGTAACTCTTTAAGCAGATGCTTCCATGTCACAAGCTAGTCCGAAGTTTATAAAATAATGTTCACATGGGATATTGTCTCCTTCAACTTAAGCTCACCAGGGGTCTCCAACCTTATTGAGTCTGACATCTGCACCTGTATAACTGTCTGGTTTGGCTCTGCAACCCAACAAGACAGACACCAACTTCAGAGGATAATTAGAACTGCAGAAAAAACCATTGCTACCAACCTGCCTTCCATTGAGGACATGTATAATGCACAAGTCAAAAAGAGGGCTGTGAAAATATTTACAGACCCCTCACATCCTGGACATAAGTTGTTTCAAATTCTACCCTCAAAACGACGCTATAGAACACTGCACACTAGAACGACACAAGAACAGGTTTTTCCCGAATGCCATCACTCTGCTAAACAAATAATTCCCTCAACACTGTCAGCTATTTACCAGGTCTGCACTACTATTAATCTTCTCATCGTTCCCACCACCCATCTCCTTCCACTTATGACTGAATGACTGTAATTTTGCTGCTTGTATCCTTACAATTTATATTGATATTGTTTCCTGATTGCTTATTTGTACCCTATGACTATCATTAAGTGTTGTACCTTATGATTCTTGATGAACGTGTCTTTTCTTTTATGTACATTGAGAGCATATGGATCAAGACAAATTCCTTGTGTGTCCAATCACACTTAGCCAATAAAAAATTCTATTCTATTCTATTCTAACTATTGATAACTTTAAGCCTGGAGGACTTCAACTCCCAGAATTCCCCAGCGGCTGGCTGGGGAATTCTGGGAGTTGAAGTCCACCAGGCTTAAAGTTGCCAAGGTTGGAGACCCCTGCACCACCAGGTCTACCACCCAGATCTGAAGATCAGGTTTCTAGAGAAGACCATTCTAGAAATTTCAAAAGGATAGCCTCATGTAGGCTGAGCTGCAATGAAACTGCTATTTTCCACGAGACTGGCAAACAGAAAGACTGAGCTTATTTTCAAACATCATGCCTTTCCCACCAGTAATTTCAAAGATTTTTTACTCTGGTCTTGACTAGTGACAAAATTCAAGCCTGCAATCAGCTCTCAAAAAGTTGAGACACTTCCATTACCAAAATAAATTAAGAGTCTTCTGGGAAGACAAGAATATTACTGGCACATTCATTCATTCATTCATTCATTCATTCATTCATTCATTTATTTATTTATTTATTAAATTTATATACCACCCTACTCCCGAAGGATTCAGGGTGGTGTACAGTTGAACAAAATATACATGTAATAAAGGAATTGAAAAAACCGATTTAAAATATAGTTAAATAGTTAGGTTCGGATATAGTATTGAATTAGATCATTTCAAGTTTCTGGGGCAGATTCAGAATATAAAATTTAAAGTAGTTTTTAGACGAGGTTAGGTCAGGCCGGCCTGCTTGAAAAGAAATGTTTTGAGGGCACGGCGGAATGTACGAAGATCCGAGATTATCCGAATCTCTGAGGGCAGCTCATTCCAGATGGTAGGTGCTCCCACACAGAAGGCTCTCCCCCTGGGGACCGCCAGCCGACACTGTTTGACCGACGGTACCCTGAGAAGTCCCTCTCTATGGGAGTGTACTGGTCTGTGGGAGGTTATTGGTGACAGAAGGCGGTCTCGTAGGTATCCCGGTCCTAAGCCATGGAGCGCTTTAAAGATGGTAACCAAAACCTTGAAGCGCACCCGGAAGACCACAGGGAGCCAGTGCAGCTCGCGTAGCAGGGGAGCCACATAGGAATGCCATGTCGCTCCCATAACAACCCGCGCGGCCGCATTCTGGACCAACTGAAGCCTCTGGGTGCTCCTGAGGGGAGCCCCATGTAGAGAGTATTGCAGTAGTCCATGCGGGAAGAGACGAGGGCATGAGTAACTGTCATTAACGAATCCCGATCCAGAAAGGGACGCAACTGGTGTATCAGGCGAACCTGATAAAAAGCTCTCCTGGCCACAACTGTCAGATGTTCTTCTAAGGACAACTGTGAGTCCAGGAGGACACCTAAGTTGCGAGCCCTCTCTATGAGGGCCAATGACTCGCCCCCAATAGTCAGTGATGGTGCCAACTGACTATATCGGGATGACGGAAACCACAGCCACTCGGTCTTGGATGGGTTTAGTCTGAGTCTGTTTCTCCCCATCCAGATCTGCACAGCCTCCAGGCACCGGGACATCACTTCAAGAGCATCATTGGGGTGGTTCGGGGTGGAGATGTACAGCTGGGTGTCATCAGCGTACTGGTGGTACTTCACCCCGAAGCCACTGATGATCTCACCCAGCGACTTCACATAAATGTTGAACAGGAGGGGTGAAAGAACCGACCCTTGTGGCACCCCGCAAACAAGAGGCCTTGGGGTCGACCTCTGCCCTCCCTTCAACACAGTCTGCGATCGGTTAGAGAGAAAGGAGGAGAACCATCGTAGTACGGTGCCCCCCACTCCCAGCCCCTCCAACTGATGCAGCATGATACCATTGTCAATGGTATCAAAAGCCGCTGAGAGGTCTAATAGGACCAGGATAGAAGAGCAGCCTCTGTCCCGAGCTCTCCAGAGATCATCTACCAATGCGACCAATGCCGTTTCTGTGCTGTATCCAGGCCTGTTTTCAGTTTTATTTATGCAAATAAGTTACGTTCACTACTCAAGAGCTGGCTTTGACTCCAGTGATATATAAGTCTTGTAAATAAACTTGGAAAACTGGAAAATCAATGTTCAGCCATGAAGCTCACTATGCAATGTGGTTTATACTTAAGAGTTCATAGATCTTCACAATTATTGTAAAATCTAAAGAATTTCAGCTAAACTATCCTGAATGTACTGGACCTATTGGTATATAATTGGTTACTCTGATATCTGAAATATCTGTTATTTCATAACTATGTGGAAAGTCTTACTCGTAATCCCTTGCAATTGTAGCAGAACATTAAACACAGAAAAATATTTTGAGACATCCAATGTTATTGCCATCACAGCAAAACCCCGCTTGGTTAAAAAAAGGGAACATCCCATCCATCAGCAATTTCTACAACTCTGAACCCAACTCAGGTTATCTCAAACTTCAGATTTGATAAGAAGTGTGGATGAATTAAGTTCCAGGCAGATTCTGTATTGATGGATTTGGGCAGTGGTGAAATCCATTTTTTTTTACTATTGGTTCTGTGGACATGGCTTGGTGGGCTTGGCAGGGGAAGGATCCGCAAAATCTCCATTCCCTCCCCACTCCTGGGGGAAGAATATTGCAAAATCTCCATTCCCACCCCACTCCAGGGGAAGGATATTGCAAAATCTCCATTCCCACCCCACTCTGGGGCCAGCCAGAGGTGGTATTTTCCGGTTCTCCGAACTGCTCAAAATTTCCGCTACCAGTTCACCAGAACCTGTCAGAACCTGCTGGATTTCACCCCTGGATTTGGGTTACCAGCTCTTCTGGACTGAATCTGAAGGACTGCTTTGACTTGGTGGAATCCATGAATCTCAAACTTCAATTTAAAAGCATTTGTTTACAACCCCCCCCCCCCCCCCCCAATTGGCTTGGCTCTCTTAATCCAGCCAGATTATGGATCCACGCTGGCTATGGAGCCAATTACTTCATGCACGGAGCAATTTGGGGTTTGGCAAGGGCCAGACCCCAAACCTTCAAAGCCTTGAAAGGGGTCCTGATGATCAAAGGTCAGAAAGAGCCCCTTCTTCCGTATTGTCCTGCCTGCCATTGGAGGCTCTCTTGCCTTAAGCTTTGTGTTGCAAGAACAGCATGGCGCAATCCCCATCCTTGCCTAAAACGATACCTGGCAAATGCCTTTTCCAAAGGAAACCGGGCCAAATTCATCCCGTACTTTTTGCTTTGGATCCGGGCAAAGGTTTCAAAATCAACTCCATTAGATTGCCGAGACAATCTTTCCTACCCTGTTTTGGGGCACGATTTATTCACTTAGACTAGTGGGTCAGAAAAAGCCCACAGGATCGGAAGAAGTTCTTCAAAAAGATCGTCTAGAAAACAGCTCGACCGAGCGAGAAACTTTATAGAGCTTTAAACGGGTTAGGAGGAGAATCCAAGCCGCTGGCCGAGCCAGCCAACCGGCCTTAAATCGACCATCCTACAGTTTAAAAAGAACTCTCGGATGGCGAGATGCGCGATCCAGATCCAGGCAGGTCTGGGGTTTTTTTTTTAAACGATCCGGACTGTTTTTTTTCCCCTTAAACGGGCTGGAGATAAAAAACCACTGTTAATCAGCCGCCAGACTGCTTTCCCAACGGCTTGCCTACTTATCGCTGCAGCGCACGGCTTCCCAAAATCTTTAGGAGGGGTGAAGGGGGGGGATTTGGATCCGTGGGAAAAAGGGTCAGGCTCCCCAGCTAAAACCTACGTCGCATCCCGAGCAGATTCTCTCTCTCTCTCTCTCCTGCACTTAAAAGCCACGCCGCGCATTTGGTATCCAGAGCCAGCGCTGGCGCTTTGGATCCAGAGCAGAGAACTTGGAGCGAGAAAGCGCCCCCCTTCCCCGATTCAGCAAGCGCCACAGACCGTTTCGTCCGGGGAAGGCTGTTGCCCAAAAAGCCGGGCAGAGGGAGGCGCGGGAGGCGGACGGCCATGCTCCCTTTGGCTTTGCAGGGGATGCGGCGGCTGCCTTCCTCTCCCTTGGCCGCGAGGGAGCCCTCCTCCTCCTCCTCCACCACCACGCCTGCGGAGCGCTTTGTCGGCGCAAGTCCCGCCAACTTAGTTGGCGGCTTTGGGGGGCAGCGGGGGCGTCCGAGCATCCCGGCGCTCTTCTCTCCACGGGCAGTGGCGGGCGCGGGTCCCTCGGGGGAAGAAGCCTGGGCGGGCAGCCCACCTACCTGAGGGTGGCCATGGCGCCGGCGGCTGGCGAGCAATGACGGCCCCCTTGCCTGCGCGCAGGGCGCTCCCCCGCCTTGCCGCTCCAAGCGCGCGCTGGGGACGGAGCCCGGGGCTCAGGGCCGCCCGGCCGCGCCTCCCTTTTGCCCAACGTGCTCGCCGCCATTGGCTGGCCCGGGGGAAGAGCCGGCTGGGTTTGCGCGCTCCCGACGGAGCGCGCCATCTTTGCCACGCGGGGACGCGCCCCCAGCTCCTCCCTTCCGCCGGCCGCCTTGCGGGGCAGCAGCGAGGCGCGCTCCCGCGGCCGGGCTCGGGGGGAAAAAGCGGCGCCCCACCTGTGCGCCGCAGACGGGCGAGCCGAACGGAGATCCGCCCCGCTGCCTTCGGCTCCCGGGCGTCAGGCTTGGGCTTCCCGAGCCGGGGATGCTGCTTGTTTCTTCGGCCGGGCCGCCCTCTGCAAAAGCCCCGGGAACCCACGCGGCCCTCGTGAGAAGCGGGCCCGGCTCTTCCTCCTTCCACAGCGCCGGCCGGAGCCCATAAGGTGCCCCGATGCCGTTTCTACCTACTTCGCGAAACTCGAGAAGGGACCCAGCAACGTTGAAGTCAAGGCTGCTGCCCGTCTGCATCGCGGCGATTTCTTCTCCGGTGTCTTAATTCGCACGACATCTTCGTCCCGAATGCAACCGGGGTTTATTCCTTGCAACCAGTTTCAGGGTTCGTTGGAAGGCATCCAGCCGCTGAACTAAGTGCCAGGATTGGCCCCGCCTGCCTTTCTTCAAAGCCCGTTAACGGCTGATGTGATGCCTCGATGCGATGGGAAGAAGGAATAACGTGACAAACGGGAGGAAGAAGCACAGCAACCACGGCGATGGTGGGATAAAAGAAACCCAAGTTTGGACCAGAACTGTTATCCGAGAAAGTGTCTCAGGCAAGCCCCCCCCCCCAATTCTCGTGAACATAAAGGGGGTCAGAAAGGAAGGGCATTCAGTCTGGAGGAGAAACCAAAGCCGTGGGTGCTACTAGTTTTACGTAAAACTAATACAGGTAACGCGGTGGCTCAGTGGCTAAGACGCTGAGCTTGTCGATCAAAAGGTCGTCAGTTCAGCGGTTCAAATCCCTAGTGCTGTGTAACAGGGTGACCTCCCATTACTTGTCCCAGCTTCTGCCAACCTAGCAGTTTGAAAGCAGGTAAAAAATGCAAGTAGAAAAATAGGGACCACCTTTGGTGGGAAGGTAACAGCATTCCGTGCACCTTTGGCATTTAGTCATGCCGGCCACATGACCACGGAGACGTCTTCGGACAGTGCTGGCTCTTCGGCTTTGAAACGGAGATGAACACCACCCCCTAGAGTAGGGAACAACCAGCACAGATGTGTGAGGGGAACCTTTACCTAATACAGATATACGACCACTCGTTTAACAACAGTTCAGATTTATGATGGTCTCGAGGGAAAATGACATGACCTGTCCTCAAAGTATTACAACTGTTGCACCATCAGATTCACTTAATTATTGCATTCACTTAAAAACGGGATGATTTGCTTAATGACCACAGTAAAAAAAAAGTGTCCTAAAATTGGGTCCATTCACATGTGCTAGGGGACCAAAACCTATGTCCCAATTGTGGTCATAAGATGAGGACCACCTGTAGCCGCATCTTCTTCTTCTGAATGTGCTTCTCCTCCCTTCGCAAGAACTGCAGAGGGTCTTGCCTGAGGCGCTTTCTCTGGCTGCAGTTCTGGGCTGGACTCGGTTTCCTTTTATCTGACTGGTGGCTGGGCTGCAGCTGTTCCTCAGCGTTACTCCTTGTACTAACTGTCACTATTTTCAAATTAGCAAATGTGTCAAACACACACACACACACACACACACACACACACACACACACACGCAGCAGAGCCACTGGGTGAAGCCACCTCTTGCCTTGTGCTTTAAGTGAGGCCTGGTGAAAGAGCCCTCTGTGGCATGAAAGATGAGCACAGAGGCCACTGTTCCTGTGAGTGAACCATCCCAGGCCCAGCCAAAAAGGACCCAGGGGACAGGAACCTAGCCAGACAGACAAGTTGAACAGGTGAGGACACCGGGTGCTGCTGACCTTCTGTTCTAATAGCTGCTTTCAGGTGAAGAAACTCAGTAGAGCTTTGAAGATCAAAAACAGATATGGCTGCATTACCTAGCCGGTGGCTGGCTCAAATTAAAACTATGACGTGTTTTCCTTGTTTGTATCTTAAGGAAGAACAGTAGAACTTAAAACCAAGGTGGAAAATAAAGCCTTGATGTAAAGCCTTAATGTTGTGTGAACCCAACTGATGTGGTTTATTTAGTACAGTGTGGTTAAGCAAAACAACTTAATAGGTTGCTAGAAAAGAGCCAGCGCATTGCCTATCATGTCACATGCTCTGATGACCGGGTGTATATTCAACATGACAAGTTTCTAACTTTTGAGGAACAAGCTCTTAAAACACAAAAACTAGAAGTCTACAGAGACAGGTCTCTGGACAAAACAGGGCCTATTTTTTCTACACAGTACCTAATTTGAGGGCCCCACACATTAAGAAAATGGAAACTCAGGCTACAAACACAAATTCACACAACATGCTCAATACAGTTTGCCTGCTTAGGCCAGGATGTTGTATAGGATCCAGCAAATGGGGAATTGCTCACTAAATCACAGTTTGATATGTGATACTAACTCATATATAGATATCTGCACTTAAGAGTCTGAGCTAAATAGGAAATGCTTCTTTGGGTAACAGATTTCCGAGAATAACATATGGCAGGCGTAACAAAATCTGTTGGAAGGAAAGAACCCACAGGATACAATTAGCACTCTGGAAATCAATGCTGTCAAGATTTTAAAGCTCTTTGGGGCTGGTGTTATAGCTAGTCAAAGAAATCAGAATCAAACTAGAAAATTCAAATGCTCCCTCAGGTATTTGGCGACTGCATTAGTTTCTAGAGGTTCCTGGATTCTTGGGATGTAAATGCCTAGGATTATCATAAATATGAAGAAAATAATGGGGGGAGGCATTAGGCTTGCAGCAATACAGGCTGCTCTCACTTACTGTAATTAGGACCACAACTCAGTCATTAAGCGGTGCAGTTCTAAGATGCGATGTTACCTATCCTACTTACGATTGCAGTTCCAACGGCAACCTTCCCCATTGACTTTGCTTGTCGGAAGCTGGCAGGAAGGTCACAAATGACGAACACGTGACCGTGGGACACTACAATGCCCACAACCACAAGGACCCATCATAAATGCCTCTTGGGCAACACCAGCATAACTTAAAAATGCCCTGAACAAGTGGACGTTAAGCAAGCATTACCTGCGTGTGATTTCAAAGACACCTCCAATTGTACTTTGCCAACATCCAAGCATCCTTGGGCTAAAACTCTGGAAATGTGCACTCCCACACTTGCTGTGCGAAGGTCAGTTTCCAAAAGTACTTTTTCTTAAAGTACCTAAAAAGTGCAACGGCAGTAGCCCGCATGGTTTTGTGCAGACTCTGGTGTGCACAGTTATCACTTCTCCTGCAGGAGCTGCATTGGCTACCGATCTGCTTCCGGGTCCAATTCAAGGTGCTGTTTGTCACCTTTAAAGCCCTTCATGGCTTGGGACCAGGTTATCTAAGGGACCATCTCTTGCCGGTCACATCCACCCGACCCATCAGAGCGGGGAGGCAGGGAATGTTGCGGGTCCCATCCCCGAGGGAGATACACCTGCTGGGACCCAGAAGAAGGGCCTCCTCCGTGGTGGCTCCCTCTCTCTGGAACATCATTCCCCCAGAGATTAGAATGGTCCCCACTCTGACACTCTTCCAGAAGGTGCTGAAGACCTGGTTCTGCCAGCGGGCCTGGGGAACCGAGAGCAGGTCGGAATCCATAAATGGCTCGTGTGATGGGCTGTCACTGGGGTGGGGATGGGGGGGTCAGGAGGTGGGGGTGATTTTGTTATATTGTACTATATTACAATATTTTTCGGAGTATAAGACGCACCTTAATTTTTGGGGAGGAAAATAAGAAAAAAGCTGATTGGCAGGTGGATCAGCCTCCTGGAATACCTCCAATCAGCTGTTCCCAGAGGTGAATTTTAGTAACAGGGCCCTTGGTTGTGAGCTCTGTGCCTTGCTTTTTTTTTTTGCCTTTTTTTCTTTCTCTGAAACTTTTGAAACTCCATTTCAGAAAAAACTTTTTCCTGCCTCTGAAAGTCTCTGAAACAGAACTTCAGAAAAAAAGCCTCTGAAGCTCTGTTTGGCGGCTTCTTTTCTGAAGCTTCGTTTCTGATGCCCTTTTCAGCCTCTGAAACCTCCGTTTGAGAACCTGGGCAGGGCTACATTCGGAGTATAAGACATGCCCAGATTTTCACCCTCTTTTTGGGGGGGGGGGGGGGAAAGTTGCATCTTATACTCTGAAAAATATGGTAATTTATTTGATTCTTTTTGTTAGTTTTTATTATTTTAAATGTGGTCTTTTATTCTATAAGCCGCCTTGAGTCGCCATGGGCGAATAGGTAGCAATATAAATTAAACAAACGAACAAACTCAGACATTTACATCTCCCCAATGGAGCTTTGCAAAGTCTTTTAAGATAGATCCATCGGCCTCGGCAGAAAAACCAGAAGGCTTTCCAGCCTTGAAATGCAAATTGCAGATGAGCTTCATCAACCTTGCGCTCCCCGTTGCCAGGGAAGTCAGACATCCATCAGCACACATTTTCAGGAAGTACTTGCTTCCAAAGGTGCTTTTTTTTCCAAAGAGGCAACTGGACTTTCTTGTTTTTTTTCTTTGAAGACGTTTCGCTTCTCATCCAAGAACCTTCTTCAATTCTGACTGAATGGTGGGGAATGGAAAGATTTATACTCCTTGCAGACAGCTGGTCATTTGCATTCTTTTAGCGGGTCGTTAAGGTCCCCTGGAGGTTTATCTGTGTCCTCAGGATCACCTGAATGCTGCAAATGGGTGTGGAGCCTTCTTGGAATTGTTGAAAGGACTGTGTTATAGACTGGAGATAGATGATGTCATATCCCTCCCCTTCTGTTAAGAGGGGGCTGTTCAATTTTGACATAGTTGGCCTCTTAATGACCCACTAAAAGAATGCAAATGTCCAGCTGTCTGCAAGGAGTATAAATCCTTCCATTCCTCACCATCCAGTCAGAGCTGAAGAAGCTTCTTGGATGAGAAGCGAAACGTCTTCAAAGAAAAACCAGAAAGTCCAGTTGCTTCTTGGAAAAAAAGCACCTTTGGGACAACCATAACCTGGATGACTGAGAATCTCCATAGATACCTGCTTCCTTGCTTTGTGCTCTCCACCATCCTACAGAGAGAAGCCCCCAAATACCACCCCATGACCTGGCCAGGTCTCCCTTTGTTTCTACCCACAAAGCTCCAGACCTGTTTGTTCCTTGGCCCAAGTTCAGAAGCCATCTCTGAAAGCTCGTCATTCTGCAGCCCACAAAAGCTGGCTTCACATTAAACAAGAAGAATCAAACCAAACACCCTAAAACTTGGCACAATTTGCTTCTTGCACCAGCCACCATTTTCACATGTCTTCATGTGAAAACTCAGCCAACCAAACCCAATGTTTCTACACAATTTGCCCACTAAGCACTGAGTACTCCATGAAACCGAGGCAGCAAGATGTCCAAGACTCAGATTTGACCATTAATAATTAACAGATTAACAGAGTTGGAAGGGACCTTATAGGTCATCTAGTCCAACCGTCCGCTCAAGCAGGAGACCCTACACCATTTCTGACAAATGGCAGTCCAATCTCTTCTTGAAAGTCTCAAGTAATGAAGCTCCCACAACTTCTGAAGGCAACTTCTGTTCCATTGGTGGATGGTTCTCACTGTCAGAAAGTTCCTCCTCATTTCTAGGTTGAATCTCTTCTTGGTCAGTTTCCATCCATTATTCCTTGTCTGGCCTTCAGGTGCTTTGGAAAATAGCTTGACCCCCTCCTCTCTGTGGCAGCTCCTCAAATATTGGAACACTGCTATCATTTCTCCCCTGGTTCTTCTCTTCACTAGACTAGCCATGCCCAGTTCTTGCAACCGTTCATCATATGTTTTAGTCTCCAGTCTAAAGATCATCCTGGTTGCTCTCCTCTGCACTTTTCTAGAGTCTCAACATCTTTTTTATAGTATGGTGACCAAAACTGGATGCAGTACTCTAGGTGTGGTCTTACTAAGGCTTTATAGAGTGGTATTAATACCTCACTTGATCTTGATTGTATCCCTCTGTTAATGCAATTTAGGATTGCATTGGCTTTTTTGGCTGCAGCCACACACTGCTGGCTCATGTTTAGTTGGTTGTCCACTAAGACTCCAAGATCCCTCTCACAGTTCCTGCTGTTAAGCCTTTTACTTAATTTTACTTAATTATTTTAATTAATTTTAATTATGCAAAAGGAGGAATTTCTCAAAAGGAAAAAGCATTTTGCTGAAGCTAACGAGCCTGACAATGGACCGCTTCAGTGCCAGCATTCGAGCAATGAATTCCTTGCCCTTGAAATAAACCCTCAGTCGGCTTTTCTATCTTGTAATGATTTTGTCATGAGGTTATTAAGGGGGAGCTGTTTTACAGTATGAACCAGCTTGTTACTTTGAGTTCCAGAATTGTTACCGGTGGGATAGGTAAAAAAAGGTGCTAATCAGTTCAACTGCATCAACAAGAAAAGCCCTATGGACACCATTCCTGGAAATCCCGCTCCCTTCTTACAAAGCATGTAGGGATCCATTAGGTCAGCAACCTGTGGCTCTGGAGCCGCATGTGGCTTTTTCATCCCTCTGCTGTGACTCCGTCCCTCAAAATATGCATCACAACCGCCAATGTGCAACATCCGCTGGCATGAGGTTTTCAAACCCCAGTAGGCCAACCATGGATAAATCCAAGAAAAGAAAAGTTTCAGAAGAAAACGCAATGCTTAATTCAACTAGATATACTACCGTGTTTCCCCGAAAATAAGAACCTGTCTTATATTTTTTTGAACCCTGAAATAAGCGCTTGGCCTTATTTTCGTGGAGGTCTTATTATTTTGGGGCATGTGGAGCAAGATGGGGCTCCTCTTGCCATTTTACCTGATTTCCAGCTCTGCGTTTAAATATTTTCAGGGAGGGCTTATTTTTGGGGGGAGGCTTATTTTAACACATGCGCTCAAAAGCCCGATTGAGCTTATTATCAGGGGATGTCTTATTTTCGGGGAAACAGGGTAGTTTTCCGGCCGCTCAGGAAATAGTTAGAGTTTATTTGATTTATATACCGCTCTATTCCCGAAGGACTCAGGGCGGTGAACAGCCATGAATTAAAACACATAAATACAACATTTAAAACAGACTAAAATCGAATTAAATAATTTGGCCGTATACAAATTTTAAAAAACCCCAATAATTTAAAACAAATTAAAATTCATATTATTAAAAGAGGGGAAATTAGGCCAGGCCCGCCTGATGGAATAAAAAGGTCTTAAGAGCGCGGCGGAAGGTGCGTAGGTCCGGCATCCTCTGAATCTCCAGGGGGAGCTCATTCCAGATAGTAGGTGCCCCCACAGAGAAGGCTCTCCCCCTGGGGGCCGCCAGTCGACATTGTTTGGCTGACGGCACCCGGAGGAGCCCCTCTCTATGAGAGCGTACTGGCCGGTGGGAGGCCACTGGTGGCAGCAGGCAGTCACGTAAATAACCAGGTCCTAAGCCATGGAGCACTCTAAAGGTGGTAACCAAAACCTTGAAGCGCACCCGGAAGACCACCGGGAGCCAGTGCAGCTCGTGCAGGAGAGGTTAGGCACTGGAAGGGTTTTGTGGCTCCCAGTGTTTTCTTTTCTGTGGGAAACGGGTCCAAATGGCTCTTTGAGTGTTTAATGTTGCTGACCCCTGCACTAGATCAGTAGCTGGGCTGTCCTGTGGCTTTGTTAGACTTCTACACCGCTTCCGTTCACAGATTCTTGGCCTGAAAGCACGAGAACGACACCCATAAGATTAAATACTACAAGACCATGATCTGCTCAGAATCATTTAAGAACCCGCCACTCTCCTTTCATGGATATCCCATATCCAATGGAGGAGCCTAGTAGCAATAGCACTTAGACATATATATATATAGCTTCACATTGCTTTACAGCCCTCTAAGTGGTTTACAGAATCAGCATCTTGCCCCCAACAATCTGGGTTCTCAAATTTACTGACCTCGGAAGGATGGGAGGCTGAGACAACTTTGAACCGATCAGAATTGAACTCCTGGCAGAGGGCAGAGTCAGCCTGCAATACTGCATTCTAACCACTGTGCCACCACCGCTCCTAACCCAAACCAACAAGAGGCAGTAAAGACCATGAGCTTCCCAAACCTGGCCTGCTAGGGAAGTTTCATCATTAATTCTAAATTTCCACGAGACAAGACTGAGTTCTCCAACAGCTCAGCCCCTATGGCGGAAGGGCAGTGCATCCATACAGCACCCCTTCAGAGGAGTCCCCTGCTGTGCCTTTATGGGAAGCACAGCAGCTGGCCCCCCCCCCAACGCATAATGCCTATATATTATTCATTAATCTGGAATACCAATTCCTCAGCCAGCCCAAATGATCTTGTTGAGTATTAATCACCACCTCCTTTCTTGATTCAAATAGAAACTATCTCTAATCTGCCTGTCTGAATAAAAGTCCTGTGTGCGAATTCAAAAAAGTTAGGGTTAGGGTCAGTTGGCTGCAAAAGGCATGATGCTGCCTTTCTCTTTCCTCTTCTTTTTTCCTTTATTTTTCTGCACATTTTACACTTTTCTTCTTTCTTTTAGTTTAATTTGCATTAGTTTTTACTATGATTGCTAAGAACTTCAATAAAATTATTAACAAAAAAAATTGCAAAGTACCACTTCTTTCTTACTATTACTATACAATATACAGCAGTGTTTCTCAACCTTTGAAACTTAAAGCATAGCTGGCTGGGAAATTCTGAGTGTTAAAGTCCACACATCTTAAAGTTGCAAAGGTTGAGAAACACTGATACGCAATGTCTGTAGAAATTCTCCGTCATCCAGGTTATGGTTGTCCCAAAGGTGCTTTTCCAGGAGGCAACTGGACTTTCTTGCTTTTTCTTTTGAAGACGTTTCGCTTCTCATCCAAGAAGCTTCTTCAGCTCTGACAGGATAGTGGGGAATGGAAGGATTTATATTCCTTGCAGACAGCTGGTCATTTGCATCCTTTTAGAGGGTCCTTGAAGCACTTGGAGGTTTACCTGTGTCCTCAGGGTCACCTGAGTGGTGCTCCTGGTTCCTGTAGTCCGCAATTTTTTCCTCTGGAAATCCATTCCTACTCCTACCCCATTCATATAAATCCTTCCATTCCCCACTATCCTGTCAGAGCTGAAGAAGCTTCTTAGATGAGAAGTGAAACATCTTCAAAGAAAAAAACAAGAAAGCCCAGGTGACTCCTGAAACAACACCTTTGGGACAACCATGATGTCCCAAAGGCTGGATGACTGAGAAATTCTCTACAGACTTTTAGGTATACAATTTGGGATGGACACCCTTTGAATGGTGTGGGAATAGGAATGGATTTCCAGAGGGAAAAATTGTGGACTACAGGAACCAGGAGCACCACTCAGGTGACCCTGAGGACACAGATAAACCTCCAAGTGCTTCAACGACCCTCTAAAAAGATGCAATTGACCAGCTGTCTACAAGGAATATAAATCCTTCCGTTCTCCACCATTCAGTCAGAGCTGAAGAAGCTTCTTGGATGAGAAACGAAATGTCTTCAAAGAAAAACCAGAAAGTCCAATTGCCTCCTGAAAACAACACCTTTGGGACATTGATATGCAATATTTCTACTAATGTTATTTTGCTTTGGGTCACTTCCCCCTTAATTTCGATTATCAACTTAATTTTGAAACATTCTCTGATCTATTTGCAGGTATTATCTAATTTATTATGCAGCTCTCATAGGTTTTCTCAAGTTAGAATCTGAGCAATTTACACAAAGTTTTATTTAAAAAAGCACAGATCAAGGGAGTTTCCATAAGGCAAAGTCTTTTACATCAAAATGTAAAAGATAAATTGATAAATGCATATTTATCAGTCAATAATTATAAACACAAATAATCAGAAGCAATGGGTTTACATAAGGTTTGTGGAGTGAAGAACCTTCGGCAGAGGTATTCTTGTTGGGACAAGAGAAAATTATGAAATAATAGAAAGTTCCAGATAATTGAAAATAGGATATAGTTTGCTATTGCTATTGACTCAGCCTTCCATCCTTCCGAGGTGGGTAAAAAGAGGACCCAGATTGTTGGGGGCAAAAATCGGACTCTGTAAACTGCTTAGAAAGGGCTGTAAAAGCACTGTGAAGCGGTATATAAGTCTAAGGGCTATTGCTATCAACATGCAGAGGTCAATTTAAAATGATTTGTTGCATGGTAGGATTTTACCTAGTAGCATGGTAAGACACAGAACAAAATGACTGAACAGTATATATCAAATATCATCAGTCGTTTAACTTAATTCCTTCGATCACCTTTCCATCATGCAAGAGTACGCAGCATAGATTACAAAAGAGTAAATGTAAATTATAGAGAAACAATGAAGCCAACATGAAGGGGAAAATTTTGCCCAATGCTGAAAACTCAAAAGAAACTGGGTCAACTGCCTTTACACGATCAGACGAGCAAAGTCAAGCATACAAATCTTGCTAATAAAACAAACAGAATAACATTTGAGTTGATCTTTAAAAGACTAATAATAATGCCTCTCTTGCTCTCTTTCCCTCCCTCCAAGACAATGCAGGGTTGTCCACAGGAAAGGAGTCAAAAAAGTCAAGACGGCGGCCACCTAAAGCGATTAAAGCCCTATCCTTTTTTAACAATTGACATTAAAACAGGGCGGGACTTCAGTTGCAATGATTGTAGAATTTTTGACCGCCAGGACACTGTCGAGTTAGACCAATAATGTTGAAAGATCTTAGCATCACCCTGCCGAATCAAACATCATCACTGTATAAATTATGTGAATTACTTCGTTTATGCCAGTCACCAGATGACATCCTAACACGAAGTTATTATCCAGATATCGTCAACTTACGACCACAGTTGAAAGCTGAATTTCCATCACGAATCAAGGCGTTGGTTAAGCGATTCATGCCCGATTTTACAACCTTTTCTGCCACAGTTAAGCGCGAATCCCGTTGCTTGTTGGTAGCTGGCGGTGAAAGCAACCACGACTCCCAAGATGCTGCAACCATCGTAAATACATGCCAGTTGCTAAGCACCTAATTTTTGATCATGTGACTGTAGGGAGGACACCAATGGTCATAAGTACTTCAAGGATCAGTTGGAAGTCACTTTTTTCAATGCTGCTGTTTTCTTAATAAACTCCGTCAGATCTCTTTGGATCTATTGTGACCTAGGCTCACTTAGTCATTACAGGACACAATTAGTCTCAAACAAAACTATTTTATTGTAACAGCTGAGAATTACTTTATTCCCAGCTTAGTCCAAATTAATTCCCAAATAAATCCTTCATAAAGTGTCCTTCGGGCTTATCACAAACCTTCATCTTCTTTGGCACCCTGCCAAAGGCCTTTCTTGGCAAAGCCCCACGAAGTTCAGAAACATGAGAAGCCGACTGGAAAACAAATGTAGCAACGCTGCTTTCCTACAAAGAGCCCAAGAGCCTTTGCTGCTCTTTTAAGCCTTATGGGAGGGGCCAATCATCTCCTGCCCTTACTCCCGAATCGTCCTTTTTGCTTTAGCTGCTCTTGCCTTCTGGCAGCTCTTCTCATACGTGCACTAGGAACAGGCTCCTCCTGTTCCTCTGCCTCTCTGCTGTCAGCCTCTGGAGGCTCCAGAGTCCGCACATCACTCCCAGATGGCCCTGGCCCCATCTCTGCCTCCGACGCAGAGCCCTCATCTGGGCCTTCCCCAGCCTCCAGGACTGGCCCATGTTTTTCCTCAACCTCCTCACTGTCCGACTCCACTGCTATCTCCATTGGCTGCTGGTAGACCACAACAGGATCATGGACTCCAAGGCTGGAGAATTAAGGCTGCAAGACCCAACACAGGGCCTGTCTTGGATGTCATCCCATGACGGGGAATAGAGGGGCAGGAGACTGGCCTTGGGGTGGGGGAGTCAGATTGGGATCCTTTGCTGCCCCATTGTTCTGAGAGAAGGGTCACTCCAGCAATTTGGCTACATTTTCTTTCATTTCTTTCATCTCTTGTTATAAAAACACGAAGAAAAGGAAAGATCAATAAAACGAGGCACTGAAATACAGCCAAATACCCACAAATGAATTACTTAATCATAGTTTGATCAACCCTCCTTGTATTTGATACGTGGAAACATGGTTGGTTGTTGCCAAGTTGAAAGTCAAAAGCAAAGCAACCACATTAGAGCCAAAAGCCATGCATGTTTACTTTTGATACGGCAGAAAAACAGACCCCCTGATTAATTCCCAGGTTCTTAAACTAATGTCATTTGCCTAACAGAGAAATCTATACTATTTCAGAGACATTTTTCTCTTTCCTATCACATTCACAATTCAGGATTGAAGCCTTCCAATGCAATTCACAGGCAATTCAGTATACAAAAAAGAAAAAAAGAAAAATTACAGGATCTCTATCTTCATTAAAATTCTTTATCTAAGCTTTTACAACACTGAAAGCAACCCCCCCCCCCCTCCATTTATATGGGTCTCTAAGGTAAAGGTTCCCTGCACACATATGTGCTAGTCGTTCCCAACTCTAGGGGGTGTTTCAAAGCCGAAGAGCCAGCGCTATCCGAAGACGTCTCCATGGTCATGTGGCCGGCATGACTCAACGCCAAAGGCGCATGGAACGCTGTTACCTTCCCACCAAAGATGGCCCCTATTTTTCTACTTGCATTTTTTACATGCTTTCGAACTGCTAGATTGGCAGAAGCTGGGACAAGTAACAGCTCACCCTGTTACGTGGCACTAGGGATTCGAACCGTTGAACTGCCAACCTTTCGATCGACAAGCTCAGCATCTTAGCCACTGAGCCACCGCATCCGTGTATATGGGTCTCTACTATGAATAAATTTGAAACAACTTATGTGCCTATCATATATATGACAATTTTTAGCTAAAACTTCAGCTTATAATGTAAAGCTTCCAGAAAATAGGATTTGTAACCGATGTTTGTTTGGGGAGTTTTTGGAGAACAAATTCCTGATTTTGAAAATCTGAAACTCTGGTCATTGTGGGTTCAGAGGATATGGAAAGTTACAAACTCTGCTTCAAAAGTGCAGAGTCCTATGGGTGGAATTCATTTTATAAATCCTGAAAACACAGCTTGTAGGCGATGTCAAACCAAGTTACTAAAGATTAAAATAGCTGCTTTACATAAATTTTAACAGGATGCATCTTCATTTGTGTACCCTCAGAAACCACAATTTAAGGTGTTCCATTTTAAAAGATTCTCTTGAACAAGACAGGTTTACCTCTTCTTTTCTAATGGAAAGAACCATCAAAATCTCTGGAATACCTGGAAAATAATTCCTTGTTTCAGTAAAATATGCATGCGATGCACAAACCCCTTAATCCCAAAGTTGGAGAAGAAGGGAAATAAAAATGAATTTCTATAAAAGGAAGAATCACATGAAATATGCAAAAAATAAAAAATAAATCTACATTTGGAAAGATTCCTAGACACCCAGATGTCAAAGGATGTCCTTAAGGCCATGACAAAATTGTCAAGATTTAAGACAATCACCCAACTTGGAAATGCCAAGCTGGAGAAGACCAGAAAAGGAAGTTTAAGACTTTTGCTTTGAAAAGTCTGCTACTTTTTTTAGAAATAGGCAACCCATATCATTAGGAATCAGCATGAGAATTTCGATTTTCAGTTGGCCAGGGGTGCCAAGTGTCTTTTTATTTCTCTGTACGAGTTATGGCATTGGATGTTTCCTGCTTTAAAACATTAGATTCTGTTTTTTAGACTTTCCTGCAATTTGCAGTAATAATCTGAAAACTTTCTACTGTTTTCCAGAGATTCTGCTTCATTTGTAATAAAGTAGTCTTTGGAGTCCTTAATCCTTCTCTAAACTTGTTTCCTTGCAGATGTTTCATTACCCAACTAGTTAACATCGTAAGTGCTTTCTTTAAAAAAAAAATTGCTTAACAAATTAAAGTAAAAGAAGTTGCTATTTTACTGTTATCTGAACGTTATTATTTTCTTCTGTACTGAACATCCACAATTCCTTATTAATATTTAAGTATATATTTTGCTTTTTTACATTTGCTTACAATTTATCTTTTGTTTTAAATTAAATTTGATTTCATTTATTTCTTGTGAGTTGGTAAAGGACCAACATTGGGAAAAACCAAATGTTCTAAGTGCAGCTATTCTATTTATTTATTTATTTATTTATTTATTTATTATATTTATATACCGCTCTACTCCCAGGGGACTCAGGGCGGTGTACAGACAAATGATAAAATACATATAATACAAATATTTTAAAGATTGATTAAAATACAATTAAATAATTTGGTCTTGAACCTAAAATTAAAACTCTAAATTTATGAGATTAAGAATTTAAGAGCATTTTAGAAGAGGTTAGCCCAGGCCAGCCTGCTGGAATAGAAACGTCTTGAGGGCACAGCGGAAAGCACGAAGATCCAGGATTGTCCGTATCTCCGGGGGGAGCTTGTTCCACATGGTGGGTGCCCCCACAGAGAAGGCTCTCCCCCTGGGGGCCGCCAGTCAACACTGTTTGACCAACAGCACCCTGAGAAGCCCCTCTCTACGTGAGCGTACTGGTCGGTGAGAGGGTACTGGTGGCAGAAGGCGGTCTCGAAGATACCCCGGTCCTAAGCCATGGAGCGTTCTAAAGGTGGTAACCAAAACCTTGAAGTGCACACAGAAGAACACAAGAAGCCAGTGCAACTCGCGCATGACCAGTAGGTGACACTTCAGATATTATTTCAATTTCTTTATTTGGATATTTTAAATGCCAGAAAGGCAGCAGAGGGTGTGAGATGCCACTGCTCTCACACAGGATTAGACATTGGGTAAGATGCCCACTGCAGGACACGAAGTACTAAGGAAGAACTATAAAGCGGCTATAGGAGGAGAGGCCAGGTGCAAAGACCCAAAGGACTTCTAGGAATTGATGTCCTCCAGCATTCAACCCTGCAGACCTCAGCACAACAAACATACACAGAAAGAGTAAGAAAGCCTTACTTACTCTGTAGTAAACCCTTCTGGGTGAAGCAGACTTTACTTTCAAGTAAGAACACATAAACTAGAGGAGACTGATTTAGTCAGCTTACTTGTAGATTAGGTTGAACCTAAGAACGACGATCATGCATTGGTGGGATTTAAATAATTTAACAACTGGTTCTCTGGCTGGGTAGGCGTGGCCGGGTGGTCATGTGACCGGGTGGGTGTGGCCAACTCAACATCACTCATCACACCCAGCCCCGCCTCCTGGCCACTCATCTCAAAGGCAGAGGTAGGATTCAGCAATTCTGACTGGTTCGGAATAATCCCACCACTGGCTGGCCCCGCTCCTTCCCATTTTTTGGGCCAAAAAACAGCCGAAAAAGGGGCAGGGGCGGGGCCAGCCAGTGGTGTGATTAGCCAGTTTGCTGAATTGGGCAGAATTTTAACAACCGGTTCGCCTGAACTGGTCTGAAACGGCTGAATCCCACCTCTACCATCATGAGCATCTTGGGATGACCATCATGGGTATCTTGAGGAGAAGGAAACCATAAATGGTCTTGGTTAAAGTGCTGGACAAAGACAACCCAGGTTCGAGTCTACTCTCAGCTGTGAAATCTCCCTGGACTCTTGCCCAACAGGATGGTTGTTATAGAGCACAGGTGTCAAACTCAATAGCGTCACGTGACGTATCGTGACATTTTTTTGCCTTTGCGGAGCTGGGGTGGGCGTGCCCTGCGTGTGATGATCCAGCCCGCTGGCTGCCAGTTTGACACCCCTGTTAGAGATAAGATTGGAGAAAGGAGCTACAGTAGAGAAACTGCCTTGAGCTTCCAGAAGGAAAACAGGATAGAAATATAATGAATTATGACACAAGTAGTCCTCACTAACAACAGTTCATTTACTGGCCATTCAAAGTTACGATGACACTAAAAAAAGTGACTTATAACCATTTTTCACACTTATGACTGTTGCAGCATCCCTATGGTCAGGTGACTGAAATTCAGACACGTGGCAACTGACTCATATGTATGATGGCTGCAGTGTCCTGGGGTCACTTTTGCAACCTTCTGACAAGCAAAGTCAATGGGGAATCCAGGTTCATTTAACAACCCTGTTACTAACATAACATCTGCAGTGATTCACTTAACAGCTGCAGCAAGGAAGGTTCGTAAAATGGGGCAAAACTCACTTAACAACAGTGTCACTTAAGCAACAGAAATTTTGGGCTCAGTTATGGATGTAAGTCGAGGACTACCTGAACTCCATAGTAAACCCCAGTTTGAGCAGAATGCATCTCCCTACTTCCCTTGTAAAATTACTTCCGTTTTCTTTTTACTTTGCATTATTTTAACACAGCGAAAGCAATAAACTCTACTCCTACTCTAGGGACCTCATGAAGTCACCCACATCATTTCCTTGGTCATCCCAGGGAACTAATTTACCACCACTTTCTGCTCTCAACACCCTGAGAATTTTCCAATGGTTTCCCCTCCAAGTACTAAACCAGAACTAACTCTGCTTAGCTTGGTCAGATTGACCAAAGTCAAGTAGATGCTACCACCTAGCTGGGCATCACAAAATCAGAGGGAGGATGATCTTCCGGTTTCCAGCACAAGCGCACACACAGGTTCGCCAACGATGGGTTATCTGTTTGCACAGGACATTAAAAGCAAATGGCAAAGGGCTCAGGAAAGCCACTCCACAAGGCACGTCCTTGAATCTAGGTTCCAACAAATCGCTGGGATCAAAGTTTTCTCTGCAAATACGTTTTTTAATCTCCCTGGTCAACTAAACATTTATTTGGCATTGCTACTTTTCTTTCTTTAAATGGGACTGTATCCCTACTGTATTACCTCATGTTAGATTTAGATGTGCCATAAGGAATAAGAAGTTGCTTACACAAAATAAGGATATTTTAATTTGGAAGAAACCAGTATGGTATTTGTTAGTTAACAAATAACCTTTTGTATAACCCCCTACTTTATACTTTATTCAGTGAGCTTTGTTCTAGTATGTAACACACAAGATTAATTGCACTCTGTATTAAAATTATTTAATGAAATACGTTGTGTGCACTTAACAGACTTTGATCTCCTATTTTTCAGATTTATACATACTGCTATGTGGTTTTTGGGTTGGGGGGGTTTAACTGCTGCTTTAAAAAAAGAAAGTTCTTCGATAAATATTTTAAAATCACAAGAAATTAAATTAAGAACAGCTAAAACTACCCAATGTACAAATAGCAATAATGTTAAAACAGTAAACATTTGGATGAAATAAAATTAATCAAAAGGTGACATAGCAGCATGATCTCTTAAAATATTAGCATCTTAAAAGGTCAGGGAGAATGAAGGACTTTTGTATGTAGTCCAAAAGAGACACGAGATATTGACTGCTGGAGTCCAATGCTCCAAAGGACAATCTTGAACTTACAAAAACAAAGAAGAACTAAAACGAACAGCTCTGCGTATTTTATTTTATTTGGAAGAAGCACTTTGGACTTTGCACGAAGCGTCACAGCTGTCCGTTATTCATTAAAGCTGCTTATGTTCTTTCAAGATTGCAGTCTGACTCTGAGTGTTGAATTCTTTAAAGGCAGTGTTTCATAAGATGAACAACTTTTAAGATGTGTGGACTTCAACTCCCAGGATTCCCCAGCTGGCATGCTGGCTGGGGAATCCTGGGATTTGAAGTCCACACATCTTAAAAGTTGTTCAGCTTGTAGAAACACTGCCTTTGAAGCAACAGAATTCTCTTCAGGATGGATTCACTAACCATTAAATGGTATTTTCTGGATCTGAAGCAGAGGTGGATTTCAGCAGGTTCTGACCAGTTCTGGAGAACTGGTAGCGGAAATTTTGAGTACTTCAGAGAACCGGTAGTAAAAATTCTGACTGGCCCTGCCCCCATCTATTCTTTGCCTCCCAAATCCCAGATATCGGGAGGAAATGGGGATTTTGCAGTAACCTTCCCCTGGATTGGGGAGGGAATGGAGATTTTACAATATCCTTCCCCTGGAGTGGGGTGGGAATGGAGATTTTACAGTATCCTTCCCCTGCCACGCCCACCGAGCCCTGCCATGTCCACCAAGCCACACCCCAGGAACCGGTAGCAAAAAATTTTGAAACCCACCATTGACCTGAAGCACTTTGTAAATAACTCTTGCATATTTTGAAATGGATCTACGCACTCATCTTCGATGATTTTTTTAAAATCAAAAAATTGGATTTTAAAAATTTAAATCGGTTTTTTTTAATTTTTATCAAATTTATTTTAATAAAATGTTTTTGGAGTAAAAATCTATCTAAAGATAGTTTTCTATTTAAGATCATTAATTATTTAGTTTATTCAGCATGAAATGGAGCTTCGCTATGTAGCATGAGGCTGTATATTCTGCAATATTGGGACTGTCGGTGAGTCAACAGCAGGTCAGGAGGAGCTGCTGTGGGACAGAGATGACAGTTGCTCTTTTAAAATTCCGATTTAAATTGAGTTGATTTAAATCAAGGCTTTTTACTATTGATTTAAATCGACTTGATTTAAATCAAATCCACCCTGGCCTAAATGGACTCCAGGGGATGGTAGAGGACAGGAAGGCCTGGAGTAACGTTGTCCATGGGGTTGCGATGGGTCGGACACGAGTTCGCGACTAACAACAACAACAAAAATAGATATATTAGATAGCTAGTTTGATGTAGTGGTAAGGCATCAGGCTAGAAACTGGAAGATTGTGAGTTCTAGTCCCACTTTAGGCACAAAGCCAGCTGGGTGATCTTTCTCTTAGCCCTAGGAAGGAGGCAATGGCAAATCACTTCTGAAAAACTTTGTCAAGAAAACTGTAGTCCAGAAAGCCTCTGAAATTCAAACACAGTTGAATGGGGGGGGGGGGGGGGGCAGAGATAACCCTTAATGAACATTTGTTGATCAGGACTGATAGTAAAGTTTTAAGAATTTGTTTATAGGCACACAGATGAACCACAGGAAGACATCCTTTGTTGTATTTAAGATAAGATGAAGTTACTAAAATTATTTGTACTTGTGATGAAGGGGGAAGTTATTTCTTTATATATTTTTTCCTTTGCTATACTTAGTTTTTCTTCCTTCTCTATTTTTCTTTCTGTTGTGTATTTTCTGCACTTTCTCATTTTTATTTTTATGCTTTTCTTTTTCTTAGTTTGTATTAGTTTTTAATAGTAATATATTATTTGTATTCGTTTTAATAGTTAAATAGTAATATTTAACACACTTAAAAGAAACCCTAGGTGGCAAACCCAGCAATACAAAAATACCAACATTTTGCTGCCATCAGGTGGCCGCTCAGATACGGTACACCTAGCCCTGCCATGCCATTGACTACTTATTACACAGAGTATCTGTAGTCTCGGCTCAAATTGGCAAGTAGTTTGAAGCCAGTTAAAAGAGCTATTGAGAGGGGTCCCCAGCATCCTATTCAGTGCAGATAAGAGCAAGGCTTGATTTTGCCAAGCTGAAAAAGGGAAGTGCAATTTTTAATATTTTTTTCATTAATTTATTGATACAGTTTAATAAATTATTGTTTGAATGGTTCATTATTCCAGGATATCAGCTCAATTAGACCTCAAAGCTGAAGTACAGATACATACACACAAACACACACACACAATGCTGTGCAAAAGCCTTAGGTTATATTTGTTGCTGTAGCAATGGTATAATGACCATATATAATTCTGTCTTCAGTCTCCTTATTATAATACAACTATAAAAATACAGGAAATGTGTATGTGATATTTCAAGAGGAAAAAGCAGAAAAAAAACAGCTTCCATAGCCCAAGTGGCAAGTGTGCAGTGTGAGCTCCCCTGTTCTTGAGCCACAGCAGACACTTGCCCCCCCCCCCCCCACACACACACAAATTGGAAGAGCAATCAAGATGATTAGGGGACTGGAGGCTAAAACATATGAAGAACAGTTGCAGGAACTGGGCATTGCTACTTTAGTGAAGAGAAGGACCAGGGGAGACATGATAGCAGTGTTGTAATATTTGAGGGGATGCCACGGAGAGGAGAGGGTCAAGCTATTTTCCAAAGTACCTGAAGACCAGACAAGGAATAATGGGTGGAAACTGATCATCCTAGAAATAAGGAGAAATGACAGAGATTGTTCTGACAGTGAGAACAATCAACCAATGGAACAGAAGTTGCCTTCGGAAGTTGTGGGAGCTTCAACACTGTAGGCTTTCAAGAAGAGACTGGACTGCCATCTGTCAGAAATGGTATAGGGGCTCCTGCTTGAGCAGGGGGTTGGACTAGAAGACCTCCAAAGTCCCTTCCAACTCTGTTAATCTGCATTTGTATCTACCAAACCTGCTGCTCTTACTGACCTCTGAATGTGCCCTACTGTTTCATGCCAAAATGATTATTGGGCTAAAAAGCCTATTTACACCAGGTTTCTGCATGACATGCTTTTGCTTTACACATGAGTGCAATTCATTGGAAGCTGGCTAAGAAAAAACCGCCCTGTCAATCACAAGATCCCAGTCTGTCCCAGAATTTGACAGGCAGAAAATTCATACTTTTGCATCAAGCAGGGCCACTCCACACACACACACACACACACACACAAAGCCAAGCACTTTTGGGGGGAGGGGGGCTAAGATTTTTGCACATGCGTGCGTGTGCATCGCCTTCCTAGATGTTGCACACCCTTCCATGCAAAACCCAGCATTGCAACCAAGAGGAAAAGTTGTGACCCTGGGAAGCCTTCACTCCCACTCCGGGTTGGGGGTGGGGGTTCTCTCAATTCAATTCAATTCAAACCTTTATTGTCAATGCAGAACATGTGTGCAATGAGGTTGGCTGAGACCCCCTTAGTGCACCCCCCCCACAACACAATTCATCTCAATAACTCACAGTGAAAGAAAGAAAACCCCTAACCCAATAAATCATGCTAACAAACACACACTCCTCTATACATATATGTGCAAAGCATTACATTATAATATATTGCGCCAATATGAGCATGTTGCACGTTGCACCGGCCCTACAAGTCTATCATACTACATACTTATGATGTAGACGATGATTACATACTACCTACTACTTACTTATGATGTAGGTGATGATGACATACTACATACCACATACTTATGATGTAGACGATGACATATTACATACTTATGATGTAGATGACATTATATACTTATGATGTAGATTACATACTACATACTTTAGATGACATATATACTTATGTAGATAAAATACTACATACTAATGTAAATGATGACATACTACATACTACATACTTGTGATGTAGATGATGACATACTATACTTATGTAGATGATCACATACCACATACTACATACTTATGACGTAGATGGCATACTACATACTACATACTTATGTAGACAATGACATATTACATAACTATGATGTAGATGACATACTACATACTTATGTAGATGACATACTACATACTTATGATGTAGATGAGATACTACATACATATGTAGATGACATACTACATACTTATAATGTAGATGACATACTACATACTTATGTAGATGATGACATGCCACATACTATATACTTACGATGTAGATGACATACTACATACTACATACTTATGATGTAGATGACATACTACATACATATGATGTAGATGATAACATACTACTTACTACATACTTATGATGTAGATGATGACATACTACATACTTATGATGTTATGTGGCATTCAGGAGTCTGACAGCCCAGGGAAGGTGAACACTGGGGAGGCCTGTTTCTCTCTTCACGGGGCCACGTTGTGTTGTTGTTGGTTGTTGTTGTTGTGGGAGCGTCATCCCTGGAAGCTTTCAAGGAGAGCCTGTGGACTGCCCCCTTGTCAGAAATGGTCTGCTTGGGCGGGAGGCGGGGGTTGGACTAGATGACCTACCAGACCCCTTCCAAGTTCTGTTTAATCTAATTTTGCTTCTCCACGGGGCCCGATCCCCTTGGCGGTCCCCGGGGAACCTGACGGGAAAAGGGACGGACGGAGGATTTGCAGCACGACGCCACTCTTTCTGCCCAGCCAAGCCGGGGAAAGAGCGCACCGTGGGCGGCCAGAAGAACCGAGCGGCCCTTCCTACCCCGCCGTCTCACCCTCGGCGCGCGCTTACCTGAGGCGGCCCGGCTCTTCCCTCAGCTTCGGCCTCTTGGCGCGCGGCGCCTCCTCCGACCTCCTCATGCCGGCGGCCGCGGCTCTGGCCTCGGGGTGGGTCGTGGGGGGAGGCGAGTCCTTCTTCCCCGCCCCTTCCCGGCGAGCGGCAGCTGAGGCGGAACCAGGCGGGAGGCCGAGGGGGGCGCGGCGGCCGTGTGTCACGCGTGGCCGAGGCCGGCGCGCTCGTGGAGGAACTGACAGCGGCGGCTTTCCTTGCGGCGTGGCCGGGCCGGCCGGCCTCCTCTTCTCCAACCCCCGCCGGGACAGCTGGCGGGCCGGGGCGTGGCCGGGGAGGGCTTCGCAGCCATCTTGGGCCGCGTTGCTGCCTCAGCCTCCTCCTCCTCCTCCTTCTCCGCCGCCGGTTTCCTCGCCAGGCGCGGCTCTCGCGGGGAAGGTATCTGCGGAGGGGGCCCCGGGCGGTGAGTTTCTCACGACCGCTGAGCGGGACTCCTGGGTTTCTTTCGGACTCTCTTCCCGTCTCCCCAGCGCCTTCGCGGGGTTTCGTGTTTGCGGGAACCGTCTTCGGAGTCGGCTGCAGGAGTGGCCGTTTTAGGCCGTCCTGGGACGGCCCGAGAGTGGCCTGTAGACTGGAGAAGTTGTGCCCCCCCCCCCCCCCCAGCAACCGGTCGATCCCCGGGCAACCGCGGCGGTTGTGTTCGGAAAGACACAAAGCCGGGGCCTGTGTGCAAACTCAGCCCTTGTGGATCATCTCAAAGGTGTCCCGGGACTCCGGGCAGTTGCCTAAAGGGGTTGGGGGGTCACTTAGCTGGGAGACCCATTGCCATTTCAGAAGCCACTTTGTTAACGACGACAAATTTTCTTTAAAGCTATTTAGCTCTCATGAACTAGCCATACCCTTACTCGGAAAATATGTGTGTGTGTGTGTGTATTCTCAGTTAAAATATTACATACAGCAAGCGATGCTGTAAAGCAGCCAGATATTTGTTTTTATGTATATATTATGTTTGTGTATGTAGTAATTTTTTTTTACTACCGGTTCTGTGGGTGTGGCTTGGTGGGCGTGGCAGGGGAAGGATACTGCAAAATCCCATTCCCACCCCACTCCAGGGGAAGGATACTGCAAAATCCCCATTCCCACCCCACTCTGGGGCCATCCAGAGGTGGTATTTACCAGTTCTCTGAACTACTTAAAATTTCCACTACTGGTTCTCCAGAACCTGTCAGAACCTGCTGGATCTCACCCCTGGTGTGTGGTGTGGGGTTTTTTTGTATTTTTTTTATCTTTTTCCCTTTAAAACAAACATTTCATTGTTCATTAGTCAGTGTGTGGTCTTGAGTACAATTTTTTTGTGTCATAATAGTGATAGTTTACCATCGAATTTTTTATACACATCTATTCTTTTTTTAGCGTTACAACTTAACATATCTCCTAATATAACATTTCTCTTCCTAAATTATTTAATGTTATACTTTTTATCCATATTTATTTTCTAACCAATGATAAAATAACCCCTATATGTTATAATAATGTGTATGTATGTATGATGTATGCATATATGCAACATTTGGCTGCTTTACAGCATTGCTTGCTTTTGCACCCTTTTTGCTGAGATGAAACCCAAGTCGAGGTCCCTTTCTGAAAATGTGTGATTGTGACTTGGGATCAAACCAAGGTTAAACCAAAGCATAATAATGTTCAGTGTGTCAAGTTTTATGTGGGGGTCTTTTTTTGGCGTTGGTATGGTTTGGCATGGTTTATATGATTCATAAATGAGGCCTTAAGCCCTCCTGATTGAAGAGACTATGGTTTAGATTAGAATATGTGAATATATTATATTCCAATAGTGGTTTGTCCTTACATGTTAAGCCATGATTTATTTAGGGAAGAGATCACTGTGAACAAGGGTTGGCCAAGTTCACACAGATCCCTCAGCTGTAAGTCATGACTTACAAACCACAGCACTGGATCTGCACAACTTAGTCAGACCCAGAGCGCAGAAGGGGAATAACTCTTCACAACTAAGTTCTGTGACGTTGCTGCCCTGTGCTTTCTGTTAATCATGGCTAAGATACTCAGCCAAGCAAGTGCTGCAGCCGATCAGGTAGACTGCTCCTATCCAGAGTGACTGCATGGAGCAGAGGAAGCCTTGGTTTTCTTCCCCCCATCCGTGGGGGTTGTGCAAGGGGTTTGACTTGGCATACTGGCCCCATTGGAAACACTGCAGTTGTGATTTGTGGCTGCTCTTAACGTGTGTTGTGTTGGCGGCCACGATTCCAGGCTATAGTTCGTTTTTTTAAAATTTGATTTATATGCCGCCCTTCTCCGGAGACTCAGGACGGCTTACAATGCGTTAAGCTACGCCATCTTAAAGTCAGTTTAAATGGCCTGTTGTGATTGGGTAATGGGGGGTGTTGTTACTCCAAGAAAAAAAGAAAAATTTCCCCAGTTTTGGATAATTTACCCAGATTTGGGAAGCACTGGTCTAAGCCAAAGAAAAGAAGCTATTAAGGCTTACTGCCATTGGCCTATCTGCAGGACAGGAACCCCAGGCTGCAATTTGTACCCATGAGTTTTTACGATTTATTTTCCTAAACCGTAATGTCAATATCCAGGCAAAAATCCCTGTTAATGTTAAGTCCCTCATAATGATGGGCAGTAATTAATGATGTGCAAGATGGAGCTACACAACTCAGGTGTCTCCTCCTCCTGAGTATTTCTTACCTCTTCTGCACCACTGGGAAATGAAATGTGGTAAGTAAGAAGTTGGGGGCAGGTTTAGGCCCCCCTTCCCCCCCAAAAAAAGCGCTCAGTTTTTGCAACCAGTTAAGCCCTCACATTTGTTTAAGGAATTTGTTTTGATGAATGCCTGAAAAGATAAAGCAAACTGCAGGTTTGCCGTCTCCTGGAACCTAGCTGGCTGTGGAAGGCCATGTCAAGCAGAGGCTTATCCAAGGTTCACGCCAAACATGAATCAGCCTGATAGAGGAACTGGGACATTGTGTACTTGGGTCTGTACTTTTGATTCAGAGTGCATCAGGAGAAGGGAAAAGTGGCCCTCTCCTAGACTTTCACAGGGGTGGGGACACGTCATGCTCAAGCATTCACAGTGTGTTAAGAGGACTCCAGATGAAAGAAGGAGAATGCTGGACCTTGGAAAGTGCTAGAGAGCCTTATCCAACATAGTTACGGGAAGTCTGTTTAGTCATTACTAGCTTCCCTCTTGGCTTGGATAAGCCGTGGCGGCTGCGTTCATACGGTCTGAGCCACAGTCAGACAAATCCTAAATAGGGCTTAACGTGAATTTCTAAGTCAAGCTCGTTTTTTCAGCAGACTCTGTAAGAGAAAGGAGGTAAATGCTAAAGGTCATATTAGAGATCGTCCTTGTTTTCATATGCTGAGTTATGCAAGATCAAAGATCCAGCGATAGCAAATGCTGCCATGGCCCTAAAGCTGTGATAGCGAACCTATGGCACACGTGCCCAAAGTAGCACAAGAAGCCAGGTTGCCTGACATGCGCAGTGTTACCTGTTTGTCTTCTGGGTTTCTGGCGCCCATGTGTGCGCAACGATCAGCTATCCTTTGCGCATGTGGCAGTGCCGAAAACCGGTGTGCACATGCGTGCTGGCCAGCTGATCATTGGGTGCGCATGCACACTAGAACCCGGAAGTTTGGCTTTTCTGGAGCGTGGGCCTGACAAGCGAGCATGCAATTGCGCAATGAGCGCCGAAAAGCTTCGCCATCACTGCCTTAAAGTATTGTTCTAAGACATAGATAGATCTTACTGTTTTTTTCCCATGGAATTTATCAAAGACTACTTTGAACCAGAAAAATTGGGGTCTTACTTTTGCTAGCACAATAGCTGAAAAGTAAAGGTTACCGTGATTTTTGCACAGATCATGGCTATCCCCACTGTTATTGATAAAATTATAATTAACCATGAATCCCTGTATCCCAAAACAATGTTCCTGAGTATGTCATACTGATTTTTATGGAGAATCTCTCTCAAATGGCCTTTGAAAGGCAAATGATATTTATACCCATTATTTATGCAAATAAGATCCCTGATCCTGTTAATCTGTGTTGTCCTGGTACAAGTCATCATCAATCCTTGTGATTATTATGCAACGAAATATGAAAATACACATATATTGGTTGGAGAAGATGTCATAAAGTTCACAACTCCTATTTTCATAGAGTCATTATAGCATGAACTGATGGGGATACATAATGGATCATCAGACACTTCTTGTTTAATTGCTTAATTTAGTTATGTATTCTTTGTACTTTGCATTTTTTGTACAGCTGAAAGCAAACTGGTGGCTTTAGCCAAACAGTAACTAGGGCCAGCAGTCCAGTAAGCCAGGTTAGCAAAACAGTAATCAGAGCAAGAAGTTCAACGAAGCAGGCAAACCGGGCAAGTCCCCAAGACAGAGCACAGTAATCTCCAGGCATCGGCAAGTGCACATGAAGCCTCACAGATTCAATGCTTGTTCCCAACAAATGCCCCTCCCACTGGCACATCCTTACATCTCAATCCCCAGGTGTGCCTTGTGAAGGGGACGGGGCACTCTTCTACCTCATAGCTGGCTCAGTCTGCGTTGTTCTCGCCTTCTCTCTTCTCTCCATGCTCTAGGATCAGAAGGGGGTGGTCCTTGCCTGAGCTCTGTCTCTCCCCTCCCTGTCTGCAAGCCTTTCTAACCCTGAAAAGCCTTGCCCGGACTGACTCTGCTCTTCCCCAGTTTCCTCCAAGGCCAACAGAACTGCCCTCTCAGTCTTTGTCGGCTCTTCCAGCTCATCTTTCCCTGCAGATTCAGACTGGGGCATGACACATATCTTTGGGTCTATGGGATATCCAGTCTAGCTGAAAAGAAAGGGATTGAGTGCCAGGCCCTGGGACCCAGCCTGGTCCAGTATCTCTCCTCCAGCTCATCAGGTTTTGAGCCAGAGCTACCGTGAAAATAAGACCCTGTCTTTGACTTTTTTGAACCCCAAAATAAGCGCTTGACCTTATTTTGGGGGCGGTCTTATTATTTTGGGGCATGTGGAGCAAGACCAGGCTCCTATTGCCGTCTTATCTGATTTCCAGCTACGGCGCGTTTCTCGCCGTTGTGTGCAGAGAAATAAGTTGTACTGTAAAATTTTGGCGAGGGCTTATTTTTGGGGGAGGGCTTATTTTAGTGCAAGCACTCAAAAGCCCGATTGAGCTTATTATCTGGGGAGGTCTTTGTTTCGGGGAAACACGGTATGTGCTCTGAACCTGAGAGAGTGAGGGCACACTTATATGCAAGCATGGTGGGCTTGTTGGGGTAATGGGCACCAGTCATCAGTTAATCACATTAGGACAGTAGTGGGTTCCTCTTACCTTCACTACTGGTTCAGAACCGGGAGAGCGCATGTGCGTACGCTCAATTCGCTCGTGCATGGCACTTTTGCACATACACAGAACCTTCTGCACACGCACAGAGCATCTGTGATGACGCCTGGGCAGGTGGGCAGAGCCTCCCGCTACCACCACTACCCGTTTGCCCCCCACTGCATAAGAGTGTGTCAGTTGAAACTATCTGAGGAAACAGTTGCAAAGTCTTGTGGCTCAGGTGGACTGCCCAGTAGTTCCTTTTTATTTGGGGGAGGGGGTGGAATATATGAAGGGCTCTGAAACTTTGCTTGCAACATACAATGGGGGTGAGTTCACATAGTTGCTAGGTGGAAATGTTATTGACTGGACCTAGACTCTGCTTACATGACGGTTTATAGTTTACTTTTTATGTAAATACAAATCTTGGGGTTAGACCACGGGTGAAATCCAGCAGGTTCTGAAGAAACGATAGCGGAAATTTTGAGCAGTTCAGAGAACTGACAAATGCCACCTCTTGCTGGCCCCAGAGTGGGGTGGGAATGGAAATTTTGCAATATCTTTCCCCTGCCACGCCCACCAAGCCACACCACACCCACCGAGCCACACCCACAGAACCGGTAGTAAAAAAATTTGGATTTCACCACTGGGTTAGACCATTACAAAACAGTTGAGATTGGACCGTGCAGGAGAAAAATAATTATCTGCTCAGAAGAACAATTCAGATTTCTAAGAATTGATTAGGTTTTCAGGGAGGAAATACTGATGTATCTGCCAATTGTTGCCCTAATAGGTAACTAGCCAAATATAACAATTAAATATTTTGCTTTTCTTTTTAAAAAAATTGTTCCTATTAACTGAATACAGAAAAGATAAAACATTAGGTAAAGTTATGAAGAAAGGGGGAAAAAACCCCACAAATTGTATGCCTATTTATAGATACATATATAAAAATATATTTCAGTCAGTGGTAACCATATTTCACAATAATCATCCATTGCTAATCTATGTTGACTGCCATTCATTTGTAATGCTGCTACTAAGGCCATCTTAGGGTCTTTTTCTGCTGCTTATAAAAAATGTTGGGGAGACAAATTTTAAGACAGTATACTCATTTCATATGACTCACTACTCATGCAAGTTCACTTTGCTATTTAAAGAAGATAGACTTCTGTGTGCTTTACTCATAAAATTATGCTTTGTATATTCAGTTGGTAAATGTAATTACTGCCTGACTGTTTTACTTTAAACAGTATAGGCCATAGTTACATTTATTAATTGAATTTACTTTAAAATGTTTTAATGTTTATTGCAAACCAAGTGTTTTATGATGAACACTTGAAGAAAAATGAAGTTTAAGACAGAGGGAATTTCCAGCACAATTCCTAACCACAATCTCCTGGTTAGGAACAGATCCACAGAGTTCTCTGACTTGTTAAAAAGTCAGAAAAACTAAACAGCAAGAATAGACACAGTATAGCTCTTATTTCCTTCAAACTTGGCAGTGCCCACCACAAGAGATTGCCACCTGTCACTGCTACACAAGAATTCTAGCCCTCTTGATGATCAAGATTGGTGTCTCTCAAACTTGAAAACTTTACGATATGTGGCCTTCATGATGACCACACATCTTAAAATTGTCAACCTTGAAAAATACTGTTCAAGATAATAAATCTTGAATAAAAAAAAATGCAGGAATAAAAGTAGCAATCTTATGACACCATTGTTGCTTTATTCTGGAAGGGAATGCTTTATTGGCTTTTTTTTTCTATTCTTTCCAGGATTTTTTAGAAAAAAATAAATTCTTGTGTTTAAAAAAACTCTTGTTCTGATATTTTTTCAGCCTTTTCTCTGTAAGCCTTTATATCTGTAAGCCTTTATATCTCAAATATGCTCTGCTGGTTTAAATTCAGGTTTAATATTATTTTGGGCCTAGTTTAGTTTTAGGCTTTTAAACTTTTTAATATTATTAAAAATTGCTGAGAGACACCTACTTGTCAGCAATTATATACTGTTGCTGCTGACAATGTGTCCCTCAGCAACTTTTAATAATAATAAAAAACAGTCTAAAAGCCCAAAACTAAATAAGATAGAAATGTAAGAACAAGAAATGTCTGTATATAGGAGAAAATTAGGAATAAATTTGGCTTAATCGGCCATAATGAACAACATCGGTAATCAGTGCTTTCTCATTGCTGTATTTGACAAGTGTGCGGTTTAATAGAATATTTAACACCTGATCTCTTGAATAGGGCTAGGAATTATTTTTTATCAGTTACTCCAAATTAATTAATTAGTTCATTTCTTAGATGATCTTAAATATTGGTCTTCTTTTCCTCCCTTCAAACCCTTCATTTATCAATTAATTGCAAACAGTTACTTTCTTTGTGTAGCTGTGAAATCTGCAGAGAGGTTAGTGAGTAATGAGATCTGCTGCTGTTGATCTAAGGATGGCAGCTTTAATCATTAGATAAACATAACTAAAGGTAGTTATAAATATAATTGCTTGCTACCCCAGCCCAGCAGATATACAGTTGCAAGAAAAAGTATGTGAACCCCTTGGGATTACGTGGAGTTTTGCATGAATTGGTCATAAAATATGCTTTGAACTTCATCTAAGTCACAACAATAGAAAAACACAGTCTGCTTAAAATAATACTACACAAACATTAGATGTTGCCATGGTTTAATTGAACATAACATGTAAACATTCACAGTGCAGGGAGGAAAAAGTATGTGAACCTTTGGACTTAATAACTGGTTGACCCTCCTTTGGCAGCAATAACCTCAACCAAACGTTTCCTGTAGTTGCAGATCAGACCTGCACAACGATCTGGAGTAATTTTGGACCACTCCTCTTCACAAAACTGTTTCAGTGTAGCAATATTCTTGGGATGTCTGGTGTGAATCGCTCTCTTAAGGTCATGCCACAGCATTTCAATCGGGTTGAGGTCAGGACTCTGACTGGGCCACTCCAGAAGGCGTATTCTGTGCTGTTGAAGCCAATTTTTTTTGTTGAATTACTTGTATGCTTTGGGTCATTGTCCTGTTGCATCACCCATCCTCTGCGGAGCTTCAGTTGGCAGACAGATGGTCGTACGTTTTCCTGCAAAATGTCTTGATAAACTCTGGAATTCATTTTCCCATCAATGACAATAATCCGTCCAGGCCCTGAGGCAGCAAAGCAGCCCCAAACCATGATGCTCCCTCTGCCATGTTTTACAGTGGGGATGAGGTTTTGATGTTGGTGTGCTGTGCCTTTTTTTCTCCACACATAGTGTTATGTGTTCTTCCCAAACAACTCAATTTTGGTTTCATCTGTCCACAGTATATTTTGCCAGTAGTGCTGTAGAACATCCAGGTGCTCTTTTGCAAACTTCAAACGTGCTGCAATATTTTTTTTGGACAGCAATGGCTTCCTCCGTGGTGTCCTCCCATGTACTCCATTCTTGTTTAATGTTTTCCTTATTGTAGATGTGTCAACAAAAATGTTAGCATGTGCCAGAGATTTCTGTAGGTCTTTAGCTGACACTCTAGGATTCTTCTTTACCTCATGAAGCATTCTGCACTGTGCTCTTGCAGTCATTTTTACAGGACGACCACGCCTAGGGAGAGTAGCAACAGTGCTAAACTTTCTCCATTTGTAGACAGTCTGTCTTACCGTGGACACATGAACATCAAGGCTTTTGGAGATACTTTTGTAACCCTTTCCAGCTTCATGCAAGTCAACAATTCTTGATCGTAGATCTTCTGAGAGCTCTTTTCTGCTAGGCATGGTTCACATCAGACAGTGCTTCTTGAAACCAGTAAACCCAAAACAGGTGTGTGTTTTTAAAGGGCAGGACAGCTGTCAGCAACACATCCAGTATCATCACACTGATTGGAGTCAAGGTTGGCTCACTCCTGGCTCCAATTAGCTCTTGGAGAAGTCATTAGGCTAGGGGCTCACATACTTTTTCCTCCTTGTACTGTGAATGTTTACATGTTATGTTCAATTAAACCATGGCATCATCTAATGTTTGTGTAGTATTATTTTAAGCAGACTATTTTTCTATTGTGATTTAGATGAAGTTCAGAGCACATTTTATGACCAATTCATGCAAAACTCCACGTAATCCCAAGGGGTTCACATATTTTTTCTTGCAACTGTATGTATTACTTAGGATCTTAAGGTATGGGCTTGATTTATACATCATGCTAAGGTGTGGTTTATTTTAACCCTAATTTGAGGAACAAGCCATAGACTTCATTCATATCACATTAAGACATGGTAGAATATATCACAGTTCCAACATTACTCTCGGTTCCAACAACATTAAGCTATAAACCATGATTTACAAAGCCAAAAAGTGATTTAGTTGGATTTGTATTGATAAATCCAGATAGGCCAGGGGTCTACAACTTTAAACAAAGAGCCAATTGGACCCATTTCCCACAGAAAAGAAAACACCGGGAGCCACAAAACCCTTCCTGTGCCTGACTTTCTCGAGCAGCCGCAAAACTAGCATATGTAGTTGAATTAAACGTTCTGTTTTCTTCTAAAACTTTTCTTGGATTTATCCCGGGCTTGAAAAGCTCAATAAATCACATGCCAGTGGGTGTTGCACATTGGTGATTGTGACGCATATTTTGAGTGACAGGCAGCCACAGCGGAGGGGTGAAAAAGCCACATGCGGCTTCAGAGCCGCCGGTTGCTGACCCCTGAAATAGGGGCAAATCTGACTTCTAGCTAAAGGCTAAAATTTTCTTGAGTCTCTTAGATCAAAGCTATGTTACAAAAAAAAAAATACAATCTGAATTGGTACATGGTCTGGTTCACCTACAGCTCAGAGTTTACTGCTGGGGTTTGGTTCATTTTATGCATAATGTATTTAATGAGCTCATCCACTTGAGTTTCCTGCTGTGTGCAAACAGTTTCTTCAGCAAATTGTGGATTTAAAAATCGGAGTTAACAGGAGTCAGGGGGGAGTTGCTTAAATTGTGTCTTCCGGTTTCCAAAGAGTGATTGTAACAAAGCAAGAGGGTCAGAGCTCTAAAGCAGGGGTCTCCAACGTTGGCAACTTTAAGCTTGGCGGACTTCAATTCCCAGAATTCCCCAGCCAGCTTTGCAAAACTTAGCAACACTGACTGGGGAATTCTGGGAGTTGAAGTCCGCCAGGCTTAAAGTTGCCAATGTTGGAGACCTCTGCTCTAAAGCACAAACTGGTTTAATTTTATACTAATGCCTGTGCATGTGTCCTCCCAACAGAAAATGATCCACAGCCTGTTCCTTATAAATTCTTCTGGGGACATATTCTTGGAGAAGCACTGGAAGAGTGTCGTCTGCCAATCTGTGTGTGACTATTTCTTCGAAGCTCAGGAAAGAGCAGCCGACGTGGAAAATGTGCCTCCCGTCATCCCCACCCCTCACCACTTCCTCATCAGCATCTACCGAGACAAAATCTTTTTTGTGTCTGTCATACAGACGGAAGTGCCGCCGCTTTTTGTCATCGAATTCCTCCATCGCGTAGCAGATACTTTCCAGGTTGGTCTACACAGAATAGTTGTATGGATTTAGGGGAGACGTGCTTCAGTTCATCTCTAGCTGCCTAGTTATATTTGAAAGCTCTGGATCATTTCCACCTATCAGTGGAAAGATATCTTGAGTTTTACGTACATGTCCCATCAAATTTATTTATTTATTTACTTATTTATTTATTTTAATTAATTTTATTTATTTATTTATTTGTCAAACATAGCAGGTGTAGGTATAAACATAAAGGAAGTAAGTACAGATAAATGGGGACAGTAAGACAGGGATGGTAGGCACGCTGGTGTCTTTATGCACGCCCCCTTTACGGACCTCTTAGGAATGGGGTGAGGTCCACGGTAGTTTAAGATTGAAGCTGTGAGGGTTTGAGGCTGTAACAATGGAGTCGGGTAGAGCGTTCCAGGTGTTGACCATTCTGTTGCTGAAGTCGTATTTTCTGCAATTGAGTTTGGAGCAGTTTACCTTGAGTTTGTATCGATCGTTTGCCCATGTACTATTGTGGTTAAAATTGAAGAAGGCGTTGACAGGCAAGACGTTGTAGCAGATAATTTTGTGTACAATGCTTAGGTCAGACCGTAGGCGGCACAGTTCCAGATTGTCAAAGCCCAAATTTCAAGCCTTGGTGGCATAAGGGATTCTGTTGTATCTTGCAGGTTTTAGCATTCCCACCCAACAGATGCCTCTGGATACTAGTATGATAGAGAAGGGCAACACAAGAAATATTTATTTTTAAAAAGAAGCCTTAAAAGACATGAGCATTGCTGAAGCTTATGTTAATGTCCAATACATAAATTGTAATTATGGACAGACAGAACAGTAGAAATTCAGTTGGAACAAATGAAGGATTGACTACTCATATTTAGAAAAGAGGTCATTAGGAGTTTAGGGTTTGTAACTAATTTTAAGTACAGCAATAGGATTTCCAAGTACAACTTGAAATTTCCAGAATGGAACATCTATCTATAACTTTGTCTTGAGGAACTCAAATTTCATTATGCCTTGTTGACAGCAGATCTCCAGAATGACGGATATGGATGAGAAGCATTCACATTACCTAATCCAGTCTTGCTGTCCTATTTTTAAGCCTCTTGCTTCCATTCTTTGCAACAGGGGAAACTTAACACATGAGGAAGGAGCAGAAATGGTGGATGGTTAGGGACTTTCAGATCTTCTGCTCCATACAAGCAGCCCGATTCAGTCCCTCATTTTCAGTTTTTCCAAAGTGGAATTCTCCAACCTCACAAGGAATCACTGTTTCAGGGCTAGATTTCTTTCTTCCAACAAAACATGCCAAATTATTTTAGTGTTCCTTGTTGAGCGTAAGCCAAACAGATTTCAGGTCTATTTAGGGAGGTAGAATTTTTGTCCCTAAAATTGTTTCTTTCAAAGCTACATTACTAAATACTCCAAGAATGACATTAGCAGATAGAAATTGGCCAATGTACAAACATAGATAAGGAGGTTTATGGGTGCCCATTGGACTTTTATTTTTTCTTAATTGTTAAAGGTTTTGACCAACATTAGGCTTAGCCAGACAATATGATGGAATCTATGAGTATCCCCAATAGCTACAGGTAGCTATAAACTCTTAACAGCAGCCTGCTACAGCGCTGAGGAAAAGGCTTGTGTAAGTTTGTTGTAACTGACTGCACATCCAGACACATTTAACTTCTATCCATGGATCTCTACTGAGTGTGTGTCCAGAATAATTACATTCTTCACCTTCTGATGAAGAGCCCGTCTGATTTATAAACTATGGGGGGAAATCCATGCTGTCTGAATACATGAATGGATGTTAAATTATAGGAGCTGTATTTCTAGCAGAAGCCTAGTTTTTTTCTAAGTGCAGGTAGAGCTATTAACTGGAATAAACTACCTTCTTTGTATTCTTTCTATGGATTTAGGATTACTTTGGAGAATGTTCCGAAACTGCCATTAAAGACAATGTTGTTATTGTGTACGAGCTTCTTGAAGAAATGCTGGACAACGGTTTTCCCCTGGCAACGGAATCCAATATATTGAAGGAACTTATTAAACCGCCCACAATCCTGCGCTCAGTGGTCAATTCCATCACAGGTACTGCAGCAGCTTCCCAGTGCTTCCAGATAGTTTATTTACTTATTAGGATAGAATAGAGTAACAGAGTTGGAAGGGATGTTGGAGGTCTTCTAGTCTGACCCCCTGCTTAGGCGGGAAACCCTACACCACTTCAGACAAATGGTTATCCAACATCTTCTTAAAAACTTCCAGTGTTGGAGCATTCACAACTTCTGGAGGCAAGTTGTTCCACTGATTAATTGTTCTAACTGTCAGGAAATTTCTCTTTAGTTCTAAGTTGCTTCTTTCCTTGATGAGTTTCCACCCATTGCTTCTTGTCTTGCCTTCAGGTGCTTTGGAGAATAGCTTGACTCCCTCTTCTTTGTGGCAGCCTCTGAGATATCGGAACACTGCTATCATGTCACTACTAGTCCTTCTTTTCATAAGACTACCGTGTTTCCTCCAAAATAAGACCCTGTCTTATATTTTTTTGAAACCCAAAATAAGCGCTTGGCCTTATTTTCGGGGAGGTCTTATTATTTTGGGGTGTGTGGAGCGAGACAGGGATCCTCTTGCTGTATTACCTGATTTCCAGCTCTGTCTCCCTAACTCTAACCAGTGGAAATGGTGGGGACTGGCTTATTTTCAGGGAGGGCTTTTTTTCAGGGGAGGGTTTATTTTCAGGGAAGGCTTATTTTTGGGGAAGGTTTATTTTCAGGGGAGGTATTATTTTCGGGGAAACACAGTAGACATATCCAGTTCCAGCACCCATTCTTTGTATGTTTTAGCCTCCAGTCCCCTAATATTAAATTTGTATTGTCATCCATCTCCCCAATAGGGTGACTCTGGGCAGATTACAGAACATAACAGTTTATTAACTTAACAAGTGGGTGAACTTGTACTTTCCAAATGGCAGGTGACATTTGAGGTCCCTGTATGGATTGGTTGGTTGTTCTTGTAAACCAGACCTAGAGCTCGGTGGCCCTTTGTTAAGATTAACTAATGACCTTAGGAGTTCCTCCTCCATTATACTTTTACTCCATGAGTGCTGAGTTTATGTACAACCTTCCAGCGAGACTGTGCAGAATATATTTTGAAAAGCAGTGCCTACTGACTCCTCATATCCTCAGATACCTCTGAAAGATGGGCAGCCCTTCCATTTTCAAAGTTCTGTTGGTAGATCTTTAATATTGGTGGACTTTCTTCTGTGTTGGGACAACTTTGTCCAGCTGTTCACCTGCTGCTAGGCCAAGGCACAACACAACATGCACTCACTGATCCACAATATCAGCTCAAAGAGGCAGTGGGATGCCCCTGGAAGGTACGCTGTTTCCTGCTTCTGAACTCATCCTGAGAGAGGTGTGGAAGAAGACCTGCCTGCCTTAAAAATAGCGCTGGAAGAGTTCACATCTCTTGCTTTGCCAATAAGCCATCAAAAAACAATACCATTTGGTGTTCTGTCTGAACCAAGCCATCTTTTTTGGTGCATGTTTTGGATATTTACCATGTAATTTTCCTTGTGGATTTTATACATTCCAAATTAAGTACTTATATATGCAACAGATACCTACCGTACTTTTTGGAGTATAAGACACACTTTTCCTCCCCTAAAAGAGGGTGGAAATATTGGTGCATCTTATACACCAAATACAGCCATTTTTGGCCTCCTGAAACCCTGCCCCATGTGTACTGTTTTCACCAAAAACAGGCCCATTTTTAACAAAAATGGGGCACACTGAGGGTTTGAGTGCTCCTAGGGGCTGGGGAGGGCAAAAGCGCAACGCGTGCAGGGTTTGGGAGGCCAAAAACGGGTCCGTTTTTCAATTCCCCAGCCCCCAGG
>WNWU01000021.1:20009100-20067370 GCA_012654045.1 Ptyas mucosa
GAAGGATTTGGATTTGGAAGAGGGTTTGGGAGGCCTGCAGAGTGCTCGGGGGCCGGGGAGGGCAAAAACTTTTTTTTTCTTGTTTACCTCTTCGAAATCTTGGTGCGTCTTATACTCCGGTGCGTCTTATAGTCTGAAAAATATGGTATTTATCAGTTCCCTTGTCTCCTTCCCCCCCGCCTAGTAATAAAGTGAAAGAAGTCAGCATTGTATTTGCAGTTTTAAGTCTGCTGGGTTTTGTAGCAAACTGCTGCCGGCATTTCCTTTTTTTTTAATAGAGCATTTGTTTCTTACGGACTTTTTCTTTGCCTTTCCAAGGTAGCAGCAACGTGGGGGACACTCTTCCAACTGGTCAGCTGTCCAACATTCCCTGGCGAAGAGCAGGCGTGAAGTACACAAATAACGAGGCCTACTTTGATGTGATTGAAGAAATCGATGCCATCATAGACAAATCTGGTAAAGTTCGGGAGAACCTCTAGCTAAGATTCTGTGCAGTTCGGGGAACCCCCAAATACCACTTCTGGCTGGCCCCACTCACCCCTCCCCACCCCTCCCAGGAGTCCCCACGCAGCCAATTTTGGATGGTGTGGTCTTTACAGAGTGGTATTAGTACCTCACTTGATCTTGATTGTATCCCTCTGTTAATGCAGTTTAGGATTGCATTGGCTTTTTTGGCTGCCGCTGCATACTGTTAACTCATATTTAGCTGGTTGTCCACTAAGACTCCAAGATCCCTCTTACAGTCGCTGCTATTAAGCCTGGTTTCACCCAGTCTCTATGTGTACTTTTGGTTTTTCTTGCCTAAGTCTAAGACTTTCCTTTTCTCTATATTGAATTTCATTTTGTTAGAGCGAGCCCAGTGTTCAAGTCTGTCAAGATCAATCTGGATCTTGAGCCTATCATCCAGGGTGTTGGCTATTCCTGCTAGTGTAGTATCATCTGCCAATTTGATAAGATCCCCTTCTATTCCCTCATCTAAGTCGTTTAACTCACCGTATCCTGGTTTCTAGGCCAGCACCTGAAGCACCAGAGCAAATAATCTCTCGTTTATTTCTACAGGGTCCACGGTCTTTGCAGAAATCCAAGGTGTCATTGATGCTTGTGTCAAGCTCTCAGGAATGCCAGATCTTTCACTTTCTTTCATGGTAAATGGGAGTTTTGTGCTGTTCACTTAAGGAGAAAGCGCCCTTTGTGTGACTTCTATCCAAATCTGGAATTTCTATCTGAGGTTTTGCTTTACTTCCTTCCATTCATGCATAAATGTCTCCATCCCAGTGCAGGATTTCAATCAGTCCGCATTTTTGATCGATTCAGCCAGAAGCTCCTGGGAATTCTCCTTTTCTTTGGCTTCCTTTGACTAGTCTGTGGCCATTGAAACCCTGTATGCTGGAAGGGCCCATCAATCAGGAAACTGGTGTCTTTGGAAGGTGCAAGGAGTTAGTACAGAAATTTAACCCCAGTCGGTTTTAACGGAGTAAAATCTGGTTGGCTATTTGTTTGTATAACTATGATGCCGTTGTCCATTAGGCACCTTCTATGTATTCTCCCAACAAAACAGTTCTCTGTTCAGAGGAAGGGAAGAATGCATTCAGAATCCTTTTTGGGGGTCTCTATCTTACTTAGGGGCTAAGGTTAAAAGGTGACGTGGTGGCTCAGTGGCTAAAACGCTGAGCTTGTCGATCGAAAGGTCGGCAATTCAGCGGTTCGAATCCCTAGTGCCGCGTAATGGGGTGAGCTCCCGTTACTTGTCCCAGCTTCTGCCAACCTAGCAGTTCGAAAGCACGTAAAAAATGCAAGTAGAAAAATAGGGACCACCTTTGGTGGGAAGGTAACAGCGTTCTGTGCACTTTTGGCGTTTAGTTGTGCCAGCAACATGACCACAGAGACGTCTTCAGACAGCGCTGGCTCTTCGGCTTAGAAACAGAGATGAGCACCACCCCCTAGAGTCGGGAATGAGTAGCACACATGCGCAAGGGGAACCTTTGCCTTTTAAGATAAGTTGAAGATGGATTCCCTCAAGTTCTACTAGAAAAAAATACCCTTCTATTCTCAAGGAGAAAAAAATGGTAGTGCAGCATACCACAGAGTCTCACTCATTTCACTGAAGGCCTGTGATCCAGAAATTAAACTGGCCTCATTTAACCTGCAAAGGAGAAACCACCATCCTCCTAAGGTCTCCTTTCTGTCCTCCAAAATCAGAAACCTGTCGAAGATTCCTGGCTCTTGCTTAGGGTGGTGAGATTCTATTGCAGAAGAAGCCGTGAAGAATAACCCCTCATGTTTCTTATATTGCACTGCATCGAAGTTGTGTCTTGCCTGCATCAGAAGGAGACCGGAGGTTACTACTAAACAAAATTTGCATCTCCTTGGTTAGAGACGCAAGCTGCAGATGCAAAAGAGGTCATAAAATGTCTTTTGATAGTTGATAGGAATGAAGTCTTGAGGGATATTCAGCCATAATGCCTGGACAAAAGGATCCCAAAGGTGCTTTTTCTAAAAGCAACTGGACTTCTCATTTTTCCTTGAAGACATTTCACTTCTCATCCAAGAAGCTTCTTCAGAATAAAAGAAGCTTCTTAGATGAGACCCGAAACGTTTTCAAGGAAAAGCAAAGTTTTTTGAAAAAGCACCTTTGGGACAACAATGACCTAAACCAAGGGTGTCAAACTCAAGGCCCGCAGGCCGGATGTGGTCTGCAGGCTGCTTAGATCTTGTCCATGCGGCTGGCCTGGAAATATCAAAGGACCAGCTCGCGGTGCCTCTGCCGGCCAAAATCTCCATAGACACTTGACAAAGGGAGCAGAGTTTTAGACTTGGGACTGGGTGGCAAAGCCACACTACTATCTTGTCAAAAGTGTTCTTTCAGCATGTTTGTTATCATGATCTAACTGAAAAGAAATTCAGAGGAATTGGGCAGGGCTGATTATGAGAGAGATAAGTGGAGAGGTGTGTTTCTTTGTGAGTAAGCTCCATTGCATTCCTTTTGGTCTTGTTTTCCTTGTATACTTATATACACCTAATATAAGTAGGGAGCAGGGGGCCAAACCTGGTGCGCACCCGCTGTCTCCGAGTGGTGACATGCTCCGGCCCCCAAGGCTCTTCTTGTTCCCTAGGTAGACCAGACTCTCAGGGCCCGGACCTTAGGCTGATGTTATGCAATGCCAGATTTACAATGTAGTAAATAAAGCCCCCCTCATTTGTTATCTTGTTCAGGAGGGGGCAGCGGATCTGGCAGGTATCACGGAGACCTGGCTGAGCCAAGAGGGGGGGCTCCCTCTCATTGAAATGTGCCCACCCGGTTTCCGTGCATTTCATCAGCCAAGGTCGCAGGGTAGGGGTGGCGGTTGTTATAAAAGAAGGTCTTGGCCCGAGGGAGACCACTGTTCCTCAGATTGCCGGATGTGAGTCCCTCCTGGTGAAGTGGGGCCATGGGGTGCAGATGGGCTTGCTGATCACGTACCTGGCTCCCTGCCACGTGGCAGCAGCCCTGCCTGAGCTGCTCAGCGTCATAGCTGGGGTGGCGGTTGATATCACCAGGCTTATGGTCATGGGGGATTTTAATCTGCCATCCATTGGCGAAGCATCTGAAGCGGCGCAGGAGTTCATGGCTTCCATGATGGCTATGGACCTGACCCAGCTAGTGCATGGCCCTACTCACACGGGGGGAAACACTCTGGACTTGGTTTTTGTCTCTGGTCAGTGGTTGAATGATCTCGATATAGGGGATATAGAAATTGAACCCTTGTCATGGTCGGATCATTCTCTCCTTCGCTTTGACCTTAGAACCTGATGGATCCGGATCGTTTCCAGACAGAGCTTGGGCCATTTCCTGAGGCTCTGGCTCACGGCTCGACCGAAGACCTTGTAGCCGCTTGGGATAGGGTGGCCACTGGAGCTTTGGATCGGGTTGTGCCTTTGCGGCCTCTGACTCGGTGCCGATCTCGCTTGGCTCCTTGGTTCACTGAGGAGTTGAAGGAGATGAAGCGCCGGAAAAGACGCCTAGAGAACGGTTGGAGGGCCAGCCATTCTGAATCTGACCAAACACTGGTAAGGTCTCATATTAAGACCTACCTGGTGGCGATAAAAGCAGCAAAATATAACTATTTTTCCGCTCTTATTGCATCATCAGATAATCGCCCGGCCGCCCTGTTTAGGGTGACCCGCTCCCTGCTCCTTCAGGAAGCACAGGAGGACCCCTTGGAGGGTAGAGCCAAGGAATTTGTACAATATCTGTATGACAAAATCACTCAGATTCGGGAATATCTGGACTCTGACTGGGTAGAGTCAGGGGGGAGGATGGAGGCAGGTCTTGAGAATGTTATCTGGGAAGAGTTTGATTCTGTGACTCCCAAAGACGTGGACAGGATACTGGGTAGACTGAGTGCTGCCACATGTTTATTGGACCCGTGTCCCTACTGGTTGGTGCTGGCCTCCCAGGAGGTTACACGAGGCTGGCTCCAGGGGATTATAAATGCTTCCTTGAGTGAGGGTGCCTTTCCCGCCGCCTTGAAAGAGGCGGTGGTGAGACCACTCCTCAAGAAGCCTTCCCTGGACCCGGCAGTGTTGTCTAATTACCGGCCAGTCTCCGACCTTTGCTTTATTGCGAAGGTTGTTGAGAGTGTGGTTTCGCGACAGCTCCCTCAGTACCTGGAGGAATCGGCTTATCTGGATCTGTTCCAGTCGGGCTTCAGGCCTGGGTACAGTACGGAAATGGCATTGGTCGCATTGGTTGATGATCTCTGGAGGGCTCAGGACAGGGGTTGTTCCTCTGTCCTGGTCCTATTAGACCTCTCAGCGGCTTTTGATACCATCGACCATGGTATCATGCTGCACTGGTTGGAAGAGTTAGGAGTGGGGGGCACCGTGTTACAGTGGTTCTCCTCCTTTCTCTCGGACCAGTCTCAGTCTGTGTTGACAGGGGCAGAGGTCGACCCCGAGGCCCCTTGTATGTGGAGTGGCACAAGGGTCAATCCTCTCGCCCCTTTTCTTCAACATTTATGTGAAGCTGCTGGGTGAGATCATCCGTGGTTTCGGGGTGAAGTACCATCTGTACGCTGACGACACTCAGCTGTACATCTCCACCCCGGATCACCCCAATGATGCCCTCGAAGTGCTGTCCCGGTGCCTGGAGGCTGTGCGGATCTGGATGGGGAGGAACAGACTCAGACTCAACCCATCCAAGACCGAGTGGCTGTGGTTTCCGACATCCCGGTATAGTCAGTTGGTGCCATCACTGACTATTGGGGGCGAGTCGTTGGCCCCCACGGAGAGGGCCCACAACTTGGGTGTCCTCCTGGACTCACAGCTGTATTTAGAAGAGCGTTTGATGGCTGTGGCCGGGAAGGCTTTTTATCAGGTTCGTCTGATTCGCCAGTTGCGCCCCCTTTCTGGATTGGGACTCGTTAAACATGGTCACTCATGCCCTCATCACTTCCCGCCGAGACTACTGCAATGCTCTCTACATTGGGCTCCCCCTGAGGAGCACCCGGAGGCTTCAGTTGGTCCAGAATGCGGCTGCGCGGGTGGTTATGGGAGCAACGTGGCGCTCCCATGTGACCCCCCTCCTGCGCAAGTTGCACTGGCTCCCGGTGGTCTTCCGGGTGCGCTTCAAGGTTTTGGTTACCACCTTTAGAACGCTCCATGGCTTAGGGCCTGGGTACCTACGATACCGCCTTCTGCCACCAGTAGCCTCTCAGACCAGTACGCTCCCATAGAGAGGGACTTCTCAGGGTGCCGTCGGCCAAACAGTGTCGGCTGGCAGCCCCTAGGAGGAGAGCTGCCTTGTGGGGGCACCTACCATCTGGAACAAGCTACCCCCGGAGATACGGAACATCCCAGACCTGAGCGCTTTCCGCCGGGCCCTTAAAACGTTCTTTTTCCAGCAGGCTGGCCTGGCCTAACCTCTTTTAAATTGTTTTAAATTTTAAATTGAGTTTTAAAATTGTGGTTTTAAATTGTTTTTTGGGCCATAGTATTTAATATTTTTAAATGTTTTTAATATTTGTATTACATGTATTTTATCTTGGCTGTTCACTGCCCTGAGTCCCTCGGGAGTAGGGCAGTATATAAATTAAATAAATAAGTAAGTAAGTAAGTAGGTAAAAAGGACTGTCTGACTGTCATCGCCCTGTCTTTCCCATATGAATGGAGAATCTGTACAGAACATTGTTCATATTTGAAGTCTCTTTCTCAGAAATGATCTCGATTGATTCGTCACGAGTTCTGCTTGGGCTCCATCAGGTGGAAGTAGAAATCCCTTCTGAACCCCACTGAGTCCTTGAGATGGCAGGCACAACCTAGGGGAGAGGCCAGCAGGCATAATCTCATCTTGCTGCATGTGTATTTTGTTCCATTCTATCCCAAAACACTAGATCAGAGGTCTTCAAACTTGGCAGCTTTAAGCTATGCTGGCTGGAGAATTCTGGGAGTTGAAGTCCACAAGTCTTAAAGCTGCCAAGTTTGAGGACCCCTGCACTAGATTGTGGAGGAAAAGTTTTATTTTTGCTTCCTGTAGAACCCAAGACTCCTGGATGATGTTAGCTTTCACCCTTGCATTCGATTCAAGCGCTGGGAATCCGAAAGGGTCCTTTCCTTCATTCCTCCCGATGGAAACTTCAGACTGATTTCCTACAAAGTCAGCTCTCAAAAGTAAGTTTGTTGGAAGAGCCAAATATATATGTAAATGTTCTGACCTAGGCTTCACAAAAGCACGAAGCAAACTCCTTGTCCCGACAAAACCCTTTTATTAAGCTAGTGTGAATTCCTCTCATTCATATCCAGCAAAGTCCCAGCAAACAGTCTTTCAAGGTGAATTTACAACCAAAGACTTTATCAGGCTTGGAGAGCTGCCAGGCCGATATCTTCCAAATGCAATGCTTTACAAGAAAATACTCAGCAAGGAGTCTCTGAGTGTCACAAACAGATCTTCACACTAATGAAATGAACTAATTGTCTCCTGCAAATTCCCCCCTCCTTTCGCTCCTCTTTATTCCCTATGGGAGGGGCCATTCACCGTCCACCTGTGGCTTTACTCCCGAGTCGGCCCTTGTTCCTTAACTGTTCCCTTCTCCTGGCAGCTCTGCGCATGTGCAGTTCGGGAACAGGCTCCAGCTGTTTTTCAGCCCCACTTATCTCCCACGGTAGCTGATAACTGTCGGATGGCCCTGGCCCCATCTCTGCCTCCAATGCAGAGTACTCATCAGAGCCTTCCCCAGCCTCCAGGACTGGCCCATGTTTCTCCCCAACCTCCTCACTGTCCAAGTCTACTGCCAGCTCTGCTGGCCACTGGTGGGCCACAACAGTAAAGCTCCTTTGAGGGTCAAGATGGTCCTGGGCAGAACATTCTCTGGACCCCCCACCCCTCCTTTCTTTTCACATCATTCTACATTGGAGCCATTTTTTAGGCATTGTTCTTGGCACTAAAGTCCATAGACCAGGAAACAGCCTGTGAGGACATCCAAAATATACTGAAATAACTTGGGGACTTTGTTTTAGGTGATTATTCTCAGGCCTTAAATGGGCGGCATGGTGGCCTAGAAGCAGAGCTCTCGCCCCACAATCACGAGGCTGTGAGTTCGATCCTAGGTAGCAGCAGTTATTTCTCTGGGCACAAAGAGAAAATATCTGCTGTGAATCCCACATAGGCATCAGGAAGGGCATCTGGCCAGTAAACACTCAGCTCCATTCAGTTGCCCCGCCTCCACTCCAATTATGGAGTCATAAAAAGAAGAAGAAATTCTCAGGCCTTGAATAAATAATATTGAGCCATGCTTTGATGGACTTCTCTCTGAGTATGGGACCGTTACCTTATTAATCCTTCCTCCCTAAAGAAAAGGTGTATGTGCTAACTTTTGACTTAATGTCACTTATGAACCTCTTGAGAAGAACACTTTGACTTCTTAGTCAATACATTCATCAATGTTATGTTCTAGAATAGCCTTAAGGTCTTTTGCTCATGGAATAAGAAAGCTTTGTTTTTTTTATTTTTCTTGTGCCTTTGAGTCAGTGTTGACTCTTGGCAAACGCCCGGACACTTCCCTGCAGTCTTCTTGGCAGCATTTTTTGGAAGTGGTTTGCCATTGCCTGCCTCTCCTTTGAGAGAGAATGACTGATCCAAAGTCACCCAGCAGACTTCCTACCTAAAGCAGGACTAGCACTCGGGGTCTCCCATATTTTAGTCTGCTGTCTTGAACTTCTACACCAAACAGGCTCTGAAGCTACATTACACCAATGAAAATGTTGCACGGATTCAGCATGTAACTGCAGTTTACAACTGTCAACCAAGGAGGTCGCTTTAGTGAATTTTTGCTGGCAAGGTTTGTTTTGAGGGCTGGGGATGGTTTACCATTGATTTCTTTGGAGGAAGTCTTCTGCTGGCCACCCCTTCTCCAGAGTAAAAGTATCTAAGAGCAGTCAGAGGGTCTATCCGGTGGGACTTCAGCAAGAAAAGGAAGAAGAAACTGAAGCTGCCTAGCTGAGGGTTGTATTTGTTCGCCCAGAGTGACTCATCTGATTTCAGGCACAATTCAGTTGTTTTGACAAGTCCAGGTCTACCTTGTCGTCTATGGGAGGAGATTTTTTTTTTGAATAGCAGCTTTATATTTTGTTCTGTCTTATCTTCTTCACGTTTCCACTTGAATATTCTGTTCAAGTAGAAAAACACAACAGTTGTTATGTTTTGTCCTGTATCAGCTACAGGCAAGCCCAGTGGCGCTTTCTTTTCTCTTAAGACTTCTCTGTTGGCCACAAGATTTGAAGCTTTGCCAAAGAGATTCCATCTTAGTATTCCAAGATAAGGAACAAAGAAAAGGCAGGGGGTTTTTTTTGGGGGGGGGGGTTCCACATTTCATCGTGTTTGGTTCCCTGGATCTTCTTTGGGCTTTAACTATAGAGGGGGCTGTGCCAGTTCTATCTGGTGACTTTGGGAGGGAGAAAAAAGGATGGAGGACAAAGGAATGTAAGAAAATCAATCCAACTCGTAATGATCTTGGGTGTTAGGGGGAGCCCATGGATTAAGCTTGATAAAAATAGATGATTTTTTAAAAAAATCAGATTTTTAAATTTAAATCGGATTTTTTAAATTTTAAATTGGATTTTTTTTTATCAAATTTATTTTAATAAAATGCTTTTGGAATAAAAATCTAAAGATAATTTTCAATTTAAGATACATTAACAATGTATTTAGCATGAAATGGAGTTTAGTTATGTAGCATGAGGCTATATATTCTGCAATATTTATATTTTTGGTAAACTCATTCAATGAATCCAAGCTTTGCAAGCTAAATAGGAAACTTTCATTTTGTTTGCAAATAATAATTTTAAAGATTCTAACTACCAACAAGAATGAATCCTTACATTTAAAGAGCACCTGTCATTTCAGATCCATCATAGCAGTGCCTGCTAGTGGGCATCCACTTACCTGCTGCCTGCCAGGTGTGTCACCTTGTTGTGTCACCGCCGCATCACCAGCCATCCCATTAAAGTGAATGGGACTGTCGGCGAGTCAACAGCGGGTCAGAGGAGGAGCCGCTGCAGGACAGAGATGACAGTTGCTCTTTAAAAACTATGATTTAAATCAAGTTGATTTAAATCAAATCCACCCTGGTTAAGGAACCCTCTAATTGCACACTACTTTCATGTAATTCCAGCATGTATATACATTTTGAAAAATGATTAGTTAGCGTGCAATGCTTCCTGAATAATTAGGGTCTCTACTTCTTCTTGTTTCAGCTTGGTGGCTATTCCAGTGTACGTGAAACATGCAATTACTTTCAAAGAGAATTCATCTTCTGGAAGATTTGATGTTACCATTGGGCCTAAACAGAACATGGGGAAGACAATTGAAGGAGTCATCATGACTGTTCATATGCCCAAAGCGGTACTCAATATGAGCCTGGCGCCCACACAAGGCAGCTACGCATTTGATCCTGTCACTAAGGTGAGTCCTGCCCTCCAAATAGTGCATCTCAGCTTGAGTTCCCCAACTCTTCCCATGGACATGGTGATGTTGGCAGAGGGCTGGGCTTTCTACCTTTATTGAAATTAGGCCCTGTCACGTGATCACTTGGTTTTCTGTAGTCACCAGCTGGCTATTCTGCTCCTTCTGCCTTTTGAGGGAAATTCTGTATATATATTACAGGAAGCCTCCGACTAAGGTTTCATGCAAAAACATCAGATCTTGCAGCAAGTTGAAATATAACTGGCGCTTGTTTTTGTGATGTCTATTGTGGGATTAGTTAGAGTGGCAGAGAATGAGTTCCAAGCATGTGGTTTTCGGAAAGTATTATCCATTCAGCCACAAGACCACAAACAACCTTCAGTAGAATTAATTCTTCACTAGTTGTACCTCTGATTGTTGTGGCCCACCAGCAGCGGAGCTGGCAGCAGAGTCGGATAGTGAGGAGATTGGGAGGAACATGGGCCAGTCCTGGAGTCTGGGGAAGGCTCGGACGAGGGCTCTGCGTCGGAGGCAGAGAGGGGGCCAAGGCCGTCTGGCAGTTATCAGCTGCCTCCAGAGCTAGACAGCAAAATGAGGCAGAGGAACAGCTGGAGCCTGTGCACGTGCAGAGCTGCCAGAAGAAAAGAACAGCTAAGAAATCAGGGTCGACTTGGGAGTAAAGCCACAGGTGGACAATGAATGGTCTCTCCCATAGGAAACAAAAGAGGAGCGAAAGGGGAGTGGGCTTTTGCAGGAAACAATTTGTTCGTTCGGTTCAGGAGTGTGAAGATCTGTCCATGAATCTCAGAGACTCTGTGCCAAGTCTTTCCTTACACAGCACTGCGCTTGGAAAATATTTACATGGCAGCTTTCCAAGCTAAATAAAGTCTGTAGTCATAAATGCACCTTTGAAAGACTGTTTGCCAGGCCTTTGCTGAAGGTGAATTAGAAGAATTCACATTTGTTCAATAAAAGGGGTTTTGTTGGGACCAGGATTCTGCTTCATGATTTTGGGGGAAGCCTAGGTCAGAACACTGAGGGAGAAATTCATCCAATTCAGTTAGGCTTCTTTCACCAACTGCCTCATTCAGGAACTGTTCTAAGTTATGGCAGTGTCCATTTGTCCATTTATAACCTTCATTGAATCCTTCAGTTATGTGATCAGAATTACAGTCAGTACCTATTGTCCTGTGCTTGATCTATTGCCTTTCTCCCCCTTCCTCCCCAATTCTCCCCACCCCAGGAGCAGAGATTGGAGGAGACGGGCTTGCAAGAGGACCCAGATTGTGGGGGCAATAAGCTGACTTTGTATAAAATATACAAAAGTATGAAGGCTATTGCTTAACGCATTGTAAGCCGCCCTGAGTCTCCGGAGAAGGGTGGCATATAAATCAAATTAAAATAAAATAAAAATAAATAAAATAAGAGAGCACAGACACAGAATAGGAATCCTAGCTGTTTGCATAGCACCCTCATGGTTGCTAGCATCAGTGCATTCCCCATTATGTGATTGCTTTATCTCTTATAATCCCTTCCTCCAGGGGTGAAATGCTCCCGGTTCGGACCAGATCTCCTGATCCGGTAGCAATGGCGGTGGGTGGTTCAGAGAACCGGTAGCAAAAATCCCTGCGTCCACTCCCCCCCCAATGCCCAGCTGAGCTGCACGATTATCAGAGGCTGGTTTTTTTACTTTTAAAAGCATTTTTTCCACAACCTCTTCAGTTGAAAAAATGCTTTTAAAAGTTAAAAAAAAAAGCCTCTGATGATCGCACAGCTCAGCTGGGATTGTCAGAGGCTTTTAAAAACATTTTTTTCTCCAACCTCTTCAACCAAAGAGGTTGTAGGAAAAAAAATGCTTTTAAAAGCCTCTGACGATCCCAGCTGAGTTGCCTGATTGTCAGAGGCTTTAAAAGCATTTTTTTCTGTGATTGGAAAAATGCTTTTAAAAGTAAAAAAAGTTGGCCACGCCCATCCAGTCACATTACCACCACCCCCATCAAGCCACGCCCACAGAACCGGTAGTAACAAATTTTAGATTTCACCCCTGCCTTCCTCTCCAATAAATATAATCAATTCCCTTCTTATTAGTTATCTCAACACCGGTGTGACCATTCCAGAAAATAGGGAAGGAGGGGAAATGAAAGCACAGTTGCAATACAAACAAGGGATTCAGAATTTGTTGAAAGAAATGTCTTAGGCTAGTTGTGTTTCTTTGGTCTCTAAAGCACGCACGCATACACAGAAACTCATACAGTTTCTTCATAATACTGTTAGGACTCTGAAAACACAGTAGGAGACAACATGACTATGGTTTTAAAAAGCACTTTATACATGTTTTTGATGATTATTTAGGTATTAACATGGGATGTTGGCAAAATTATCCCTCAGAAGCTTCCTACTCTGAAAGGGATGGTGAATTTACAGTCTGGAGCTCCAAAGCCAGAGGAAAACCCAAGTCTGAATGTTCAATTCAAGATCCAACAATTGGCTATTTCTGGTAAGACAAGCTTCCCACTCGGCATGGAAAGACTTTGATATAAATTCTATAGTGGCTGACTTCACATAATAAATAAGATTATATAATCCAAACATACCAAATTCCAGAGCTATATTGAAAAACTAAAGTAACTGAAAGGAAATTCACAACAATTTTCAACCCACCTATTCCCTACATGCATAGTTGTTTGATACTACACACAGATAAATTTCTCCACCCATTACAAACACAAATCCTTTTTTTTTTTTGGTCCATTGCTGGTATTTCATTTGCATGGAACCTGCAACAGAATGTTAAGAGTGGGCCCACCCTTATAAAGTTTTCTGGAAGTGATAGTGGACTTGCCTTTCTTGGATATGTTTGAGGAGAAATGAGATGGCCATCAGCAGCCTGGATTGCTTTAACTCAGACTCCTGCACTGAGTAGGCATTGATGTCCTCAGTGGCCTTGATATTAAACTTGATATTCTCAGTGTCCTCTTCAGCTCTGGGAGCCTTGGTCTTCCTCTAGGACTGAAGTTTTCCACTATGGCATTTTTCCTTATTTTTATTTTTTCCCCAGATCTCGCAGTCAGCATTTTGTGGCTGCTTAAGGTTGATGGGGACACGGTGGTTCAGTGGCTAAGATGCTGAGCTTGTCAATTGAAAGGTCAGCAGTTCAGCGGTTCGAATCTCTAGGGCCATGTAACGGGGTGAGCTCCCGTTACTTGTCCCGGCTTCTGCCAACTTAGCAGTTCGAAAGCACGTAAAAATGCAAGTAGAAAAATAGGGACCACCTTTGGTGGGAACAGTGTTCTGTGCGCCTTTGGCGTTTAGTCATGCCGGCCACATGACCACGGAGACGTCTTTGGACAGCACTGGCTCTTCGGCTTTGAAATGGAGATGAGTCCTGCCCCCTAGAGTCGGGAACAACTAGCACATATGTGCGAGGGAAACCTTTACCTTTAAAGTTGATGAGCCAGCTTAACCTTCGTTGGGAAAATATTGCTGCATTCCCCATCAAGGGGCAGAGGGGAACTAAAAGAACTTAGCTTCACTCTATAGTTACAATTCTTCCATAATTTCTTGAAATACTCTGTTCTGATGTGTGTCCGTTATTTATTTCAGGACTGAAAGTAAACCGCCTTGACATGTATGGAGAAAAATACAAACCATTTAAAGGTGTGAAGTACATCACAAAGGCAGGGAAGTTCCAAGTACGAACATGAAGCTCAAGAACTCTGCTTTTCTGGCAGATGGTTGTGTGTATGTATGTGTGTGTGCGTGTGTGCGTGTGTGTGTTCCAGCCTCAGAGAAAAATGAGTGTTAGTTACTTAAATTCCTCTTAAATGCCAATTTCAGCCATTCCTCTGAATATATCCATTCCACACAGTCCTGATTTCCATATGTAGTAATAGTTAAATTGGTCTTTTTTTTCTACGTGGCTTTCAAAGAGAAATGTTCTGTAAGTAGGGTTGTTTTTTTTCTGGTGGACTTTGTGGATTTCAGCTTGTAGTGAACACCTGGGTTGTCCTTTGAACCAGCTATTCCTGAACACTGCCACGTAAACCATCAAAGCACAAGAAAGAAGGAAGAACCTGGATTGGACAGAAAGGAAGCCCAATCTGAAGTGAAGAGAGAAACAGTATTGCAAGCTGTTTCTGAAAACAGATCTCTGAGGAAGCCCCACCCTACCCTACCCTTCTTGACAAAAGACTCTTTAATGGAACAAAAACAAAACAAAAAAAGCCTTTTTCTGCAGGATTTACACCACCCTGCCTTTTTTTTTTAGTAAAAATTGCCTTATCAGCTTGAGAATTCAGCAGACAATCTGTAGCCAATGTTAAGATTTTTTTTTAACCACAATTTGCTTTGAAAATGAATGAATGGTATACGGAACCTGATTTGTTTCAATTACCTCTGCATTTACAGATATCAAATCTCACACCTTTTATTGTTTGTGCCCTTCGCACCTCCCAAGTAGCTATTCTGAAGTGGTGGTGCTGCTTGTTTCTGATGAAATAAAAAGGGAATATAGCTGCACCAACATCACTTGGGCAACTTAATTTTCAGACTCTGCCAAGTGGCCCAAGGGTCATGAGAGAGAGGTTGGGATTTTTGCATTAGTTTTAAAATGTTGATGATAGTAACATTATTACCTCCTTTCAGATCAGCTGCAGGGAAAAATCTGGGTGAAATATAACACGAGATGAAGGGAAAGGCGATGCTCATTGCAGAACCAAATTATTTGTTTGTGAAAAAAAGCCACACGGTTATAAAGAAATGCTCTTATTGATTATATTCATATCATTCCTTTGTGAGGTCATTGTGTCACCACAACAACCTTGACTAGACAGAGACCCAAATTTTCCCAAGTTCCATAATTAAATGGGGACTTGAAATAAGTTAAGAGAAAACCAATTTTGTCTTTGTTTTGTATTTCTACACAATTCACATTTGCATCTAAGACAGTCCCATACTAGTGGAGAAGATGAATCTAGTTCTCACACATAATCGTGGGACAGGATTTAAAGGTTCCTATTCTGAAACAAAGGGTGCCAATGACATGTTAGGTGCATTGTTCTGTGGGGTAAATATACCTTTATTTCTTATTGTAATGGCAGAGAGAATCATATGTATTTGCAATTATTTTAATTCCCTCAAGGGAAATGCAAATAGCCCTTGTCCTCTTATCATTAATAGCCAAGTTTTACAGACAAGATCATGAAAAGGTATGTGGGGTCTGTTAAAGTACTGTCATAAAAAATAATCCACCGGAAATATTTTATAGAAATGCATTTTCATTTTATTTGACCAGAACAGAGAAAGTCGAACGTTATTAGCGTATACACAACAACATTCTGGTTTACAAACAAAAGTAGTGGCAAAATGCTCCTGACATTCAATCTGATGGGCAGGAGTGTTTAGGAAAGCATAATTGCATAAGGTGTAGAGGATATTAAGATTTACAAAGTTTTGAGTTTAGTAAATACTCCAAAGAACTCTCCAAGTCAAATACAATTCAAAGCTTTCCTTTAAACATCCCTTAACAAAAGCTAAGTCTTTGGTATAAACTTATGTAATCAAAAGGCATTAATAATATTGCATTAATACAAAGTCAAGCTATTAAAATGGTAGTGATTTAAGAAGCTCTCACACTTGGAAGGCTGAATGATGAGGTGGAAAAAAATGCCTCCCACCAAAGGCGCCTGGAAGGCCATTTAAAATCCTCTCTTCCTACCGAGTTCACACAGACTGAAAAGGCAAGACAAGGTCGGGTAACGTAACCCTAACCCTGTTCTTTTCTATGATGGCTACCCTAGCCAAGATCCGAAATGGCAATTGTGAGTACCTTGTAGCCAGGAAAGAACGAGAAATCTGCTTTTCTGGATCTTGGCATTTGAAGAAAAGGCATGAAAAGGTAATTCCTTTTAATTTAGTTTTGAATTGCACCAAGGAAGAGAAGACGAACACTAAGGTGGTGTAAGAAAAGTGAATCGGTAAACAAGGACCACCCAACCCTTCCATCAATGTTGGCCTGGCTACATGCCAAAATCCGTGGTGTTTTCTGGGTGAATGCCTAAGCCATTCATAAGGAAGCAGATCCAAACGATAGCAGCTGGATCGGCAAATGACAGCATCAGTATTTGCATGGTGATGCTTCATAAAGCCCAAAGTGAATTATTTTTGAAACCCACTAAAAGAGTTTTTACTATTGTACCTCCATGCTTTTCCTCTGGTTTATCAAAACATTCTATTGTCAAATCAAATTTTGGTGGCAAGAAGCCTAACTACTCAGAAAATATCTCCTAAACTCTGGCATAGGAGGTTTTTGTGCTGAAGGAACTTCGTAGCTGTGGAAAATTCTTCCCCAAAATCTTGTTTAAAGATTGCCATTTGGGGTGGAGGGGGGAAGCAGTGACTTATGATTGCTAAACTCACTCCCTTCTGCCAAAGGAAAGGTGCTTTTCACTTTGGACAGGATAAAATTACATTTAGCATCTTCTCATCCCAAATAATAATGTAAAAGGAGAGAACTGAAAATCCCAACTATTGGTTTCCTGATTGTCCCTCACAAATGAACAACTAAGCCAACAAAGATGGCCCAGAGTTTTCAAATTATGCTACAACAAAACCCTTGGTGCGTTGCATAGAAAACACAATCATGACAGAGGTAGAGGAGGGAAGAACCGGGTTGAAATAGTGTTTCTAAAAATAAAAATAAATCAAAAGCAAGAGAGGGAAAAGTTCTGGAAACGAGCTAAAGTGAGATTAGATACCCAAAGCAGCCCAGCGCACTATTAAAGACCACCCTCAAGATGGGGCTTCTGGAGACTCCTGTGCCAACCTCGACAGCACCTTCTGGTAGTCTGCAGAAGAGGGGTTTCTTGTGAAAAAAACAACGCTTAGGGGGGAGGAGCCATGCTCTCTACTGGTACCATGGGGTCTTCCTGACCCAACGTAAGGTGAATCCAGCATCTGTCCGGATCTTGATAGATGCTGCTTCAGCCTCTCGGACAGTTTCCTTGACGGACTGCATGAGGTTCTGGGCATTGTGGACCAACATCTCGGTGGCCTGCAAGGGAGAAACATTTCAAAACTGATTTTAGAAAAAACGTTTAGGATAGACAAGTGGTTTAGAGCACCGTTTCACATCAAACTTGACAACTTTAAGACATGTGGACTTCAATTCCCAGAATTGCTGGCTGGGGAATTCCTGGAGTTGAAGTCCACATGTCTTAAAGTTGTCAACTTTGAGAAACGACATCATTTGTAAAACAAAACACAACAAGGCTACTAGGCAGAACCATCTCCTCTGCACTGGAACTGAAGCTGCATATTTAAAGTCAAGGCAGTTTAAAAATAAAATCGGGAGAGAATTTGTGATAAGGAAGGTCTGGGTTGATTTTCAGTTTCTATATCGGATATCAAATTTCAGCCCAAGCCACTGCATTTCCCTTTCTAAAGAATTTTTTTTTCTACCCACCAGATGGTGCTGGTGAATAAATTTAAATTCAGAACAAAGGCATTTATCATAGTTGAAAAGGGATTTGGGTTTTTTTTTTGGTATTGTAAACCAGATTTGACTGTAGCAATCAAACACAGCCAGAAAACAAAGTCATTTATCTTCCATCCTTGCTCCTATGGCCAAATTTCGTCAGTTTCATTACTGACTTTCCTGCCTTTTCATGGTACAGGTAATCCTCAATTTATGACCACAGTTGAGGCCAAAACTTACGTTGCTAATTAAGGTATTTCTTAAGTGAGTTTTGCCCCATTTTATGACCTTTCCCGCCACAGCTGTTAAGTGAATCACTGCAGTTCTTAAATTAGTAACCTGGTCATTAAGTGAATCTGGCTTCCCCATTGACTTTGCTTGCCAGGTCACAAATGGTGATCACATGACCCCGGAACACTGCAACTGTCATAAATACGAGTCAATTAACAAGCATTTGACTTTTGATCACTTAAAATCATTGGAATGTTGCAAAAGTGTGAAAAATGGTCGCAAGGGGTTTTTTTCCCCCCAGTGCTGTTGTAACTTCGAATGTCACTAAACCAATGGTTATAAATCAAGGATTATTTGTATATTTGAAAAATAAATAAATACCGTACTTTTTGGAGTATAAGACACACTTTTTCCCATCTAAAAGAGGGTGGAAACATCGGTGCGTCTTACAGACCAAATACAGCCATTTTTTGGCCTCGTGAAACACCCGCCCCAGTGCGTCCTGTTTTCACCAAAAACAGGCCCATTTTTTGCAGAAATGGGACGTGCAGAGGGTTTGGGAAGCCTGCAGAGTGCTCCTGGGGGCTGGGGACTGCAAAAATGGGAGACCCTGGGGGGGGGGTTGGTTGGGAGGTCAAAAATGGGACTCTTTTTTTTTTTTTTTTTTTTGCAAAAATGGGATGTGCAAAGGGTTTGGGAGGCCTGTAGAGTGCTCCTGGGGAGGGCAAAAACGGGATATGTGGTGGGTTCAGGAGGCAATAAACGGGACCATTTTTCACGAAAACAGGACCGTTTTTTGCAAAAATGGGATGCGCAAAGGGTTTGAGAGGCCTGCAGAGTGCTCCTGGAGGCCAGGAAGGGCAAAAACCGGACATGCGGAGGCCAAAAATTATTATTTTTTCTTGTTTTCCTTTGACATCTTGCTGCGTCTTATACTCCAGTGCGTCTTATACTCCGAAAAATACGGTAGGTACAAGTGGTTTTTGCACTTAGAAGAAAAAGAATCAAAAGGGATGGTGACTGAAGCTGCTGCTAATTGAACATTTCACAACAGGTGTTTCCTACAAGCCAGCAAAGCTGCTTGCCTCTCCTCCAAGGCCTCCCAATTCAAGCTACCCCATCTCCACCCCCATCCCGCCTGGAACAAGGGAACTGACCTGCTCAGACTCCTCATCGCTGATACTGGTCCGGCCCAACATGGTTGCTTTGACAGTGGACAGGATTTTCAGCTGAGTACTGATGGTTGGGATTCGTTCACAAACCTACACAAACACAGAATTACACCCTGGTTATTTCGTTATCACCTGGGAGCATCCTTAAACATAACAAAAATGAATTAAAAATAACCCTACATTACTAGCATAATTCTTATGGGGACGTGGTGGCTCAGTGGCTAAGATGCTGAGCTTGTCGATCGAAAGATTGGTAGTTCAGCAGTTTGAATCCCTAGTGCTGCATAACGGTGTGAGCTCCTGTTACTTGTCCCAGGTTCTGCCAACCTAGCAGTTTGAAAGCACGTAAAAAATGCAAGTAGATATATAGGGACCACCTTTGGTGGGAAGGTAACAGCATTCCGTGTGCCTTTGGCATTGAGTCATGCCGGCCACATGATCACGGAGACGTCTTCGGACAGTGCTGGCTCTTCAGCTTTGTAACAGAGATGAGTACTGCCCCCTAGAGTCGGGAACGACTAGCACATATGTGTGAGGGGAACCTTTACCTTTACCTATACATGTACATACACGCACAAGTATTGAATACATGAACAGTGTGGCATCTGGGTATCGTTAGTTTTGATACCAAAGAATAGTGATAATATTGACAATATTAGTTACATTAATCATACATCATTACAATAATATAAATATTAAAATTAAAGTTATTAACATGTTGGTATTTGCTCCATGTATATAATCCATCATTTAACTATTCAATGTTTTAATACACAATACTAATAACCATAATATTATTTAAGTATAAATAATCTTTCAACTTCTGACCTTTACATCTACATATTAATTTTAAATTATTATATAGGAATATGTATAATAATATTTCCCCCTTTCTTATTTCTACTTCTATTCTAATTCTTAATAGAACAAATCTTGTATTCGTAATTATTCTATTTCTATCCATCATCTCTTGCCCGTTTTAATATTTCAATTCTTGTTGATTTTTTGGCATGTTTTCCATACTCCTCCCTTGGGATTTTGTATATCCATATTTGATCTAAGTATTTCCTCTGTTTCTACATCTACATTACTAGCATAAGTCTTGAAGAAAGAATTTTTTTAAAAAAATAGGTCCAATCTCTTTCCAACAGTGGAAAACATATGGCTAGAATATTTCCTTCAGAATTTTTGAAGAGGATTTCTCTGTTCAGAGCATCATTTTGCATCCGTGTTTTTCAGATTTGGTAATTTTAAATGCAGGATGTATGAACTTCAAAAAGCTGCCAGAGAATTCTGGGAGTTGAAGTCCACACATCTTAAAATCATCAAGTTTGAAGGACTACCCCGACCACCCATTTGTTGCAGTCAAGCCTCTGAACACTGATGCACAGTGGCACAAAATGTTCACATCCAAATTTTGGGAAGGAAAATTCATCCGTTTCATTGAGTTTAGGTTCATTGGTGGGTTTCCCTTACACTGGGAGGGAGATAAATGAAAAGGCTGGTTGAGATAAACAAAGCAACACACTTAGAGCCCCATCGAGACCTTTCCATGCTGGCATTGCCATTTTCACGTAAACTTGCAATCTGGCCATTTCAAAAGGCACAAGCATAACTTTTTTTTAAAAAATGGCAAAGGGGTGAATCCCTGAGCATTGATTTTAGCTAGACACACCTTGGTTCGGCTGTAGGCTTTTAGCAGTGGTGAAATCCAATTTTTTTTACTACTGGTTCTGTGGGCGTGGCTTGGTGGGCATTGTGTGGCTTGGTGGGCGTGGCAGGGAGAGGATACTGCAAAATCTCCATTCCCACTACACTCCAGAGGAAGGATATTGCAAAATCTCCATTCCCACCCCACTTGCAAAATCTCCATTCCCACCAGCCAGAGGTGGTATTTGCTGGTTCTCTGAACTACTCAAAATTTCCACTACCAGTTCTCCAGAACCTGTCAGAACCTGCTGGATTTCACCCTTGGCTTTTAGTCTTACAGGTGTGTTTTCTCAAGATAGGACCAGGCTTCACCGGTTCGCCCAGGACTGAAAATGTGAGCACACGCATGTGTACAATGTCACAAAACATGACAATTTGCTTACTTGCGCCAGCCGTGTATGTGTGCTGCATCAAAAACATAGCAATATAGGATGGGATTGCACCTGGGCCTGTAGATCGTTACTACCAGCTCTCCTGAATTGATTCGAACCGGCTGAATCCCACCTCTGGATAGGACCTTCCCAGCTAGAGATGTTCTCCGCCTTCCAAGCCGGGTTTCATGGCCTACCTGCAAAAGGTTTGTTCGGATCCTCTTGTCTGTGCACTGTTTAGCCACCTCTTTAGCCAGACGGGTCACTTCATCGGAAGCTTTGGCGATATCTTTCGCACACTGGATGAGAGCCCGCTTGTTTCCGCTGCCCCCTCTCACCAAGCGGGACATCTCGGCCATCAGCAAGGCCATGCGCTTCGCAGCGGCAATGATGTCGTTCCCCTGGAGGAAGAAAAGGAAAGCAACTGTGATCACTCTGGATTCTGGGGCTGTGCAGTTGCTGCTTTACAAAATAAAAAATAAAAACAAAACAGGACTATAACACAAAGACCACGTGTGAAACTCTCGCACAATCTTCAGTGACAACAAGCTTCAGCCAAGAGGTGAGGGAGTAGACACACACTTTCTCTCTCTCTCTCTCTCTCTCTCACACACACACACACACACAGTATGTACGTGTTAGTAGAGTTGCCAAAGTGAAAATGACCAAGTTCAGATGTTTAAACTCCCAGTTAAGAATCCCATCGTTTCAAATAAGGTGGCCAAAGGACTGTCTTAAAGCATGGTGTTGTGATGATGGTGAATATTCTTAATGGGTGAATAAGAAAGTCACAAGGTCAATCTGAAGTAAATGGTGGGAACTGAATATTCTGAATGGAGAAATAACACCTGGAAAAGGCTCCATAATTTAAGCCTTTTAATTGAGTGGTGAGGTGGCCTAGAGGTGGAGCTCTTGCCTCACAATCAGGAGGCTGTGAGCTCGATCCTAGGTTGAGGCAGATATTTCTCTCTCTGGCCACGATGAGAATATATCTGCTGAATATAACTGCATTGGCAACAGGAAGGGCATCTGGCCAGTAATCAGTCAGCTCCATTCAGTTGCCCAGACTCTACCCCGCAAGGTATTATGGGGTCATTAAAAGATGATGATGGTAGTGATTTAAGCCTCTTGATCAACTAAATTTAAAATGCATCTGCAGAAGAGATGTTTTTTTCAATCAAAAAGGCAAGAAGATGCTATTCATCATCAGATATAAAACATCATCTGAATGCTTACTCTACTCATATATAAATATATCCAGAATTCATCTATTAATTGGTTAACCCGTTGACTAAAATTTCTTTCACTGTATAATTTGCAGAATTACCAATTCTTCTTTGACAAAATGAACTATTCTCCTCTCAGGGAGGAAATTAGGAAAGTCACTACCCTGTTTCCCCCCTCCCCACCCCACCCCCAAATAAGACATCCCCTGATAATAAGCCCAATCGGGCTTTTGAGCGCATGGCAATAAGGCCGAGCGCTTATTTTAGGGTTCAAAAAAATATAAGACAGGATCTTATTTTCGGGGAAACATGGTAATTTGTATTTAAATGCCTTTAAAAAAACCTCATTTTGAGTCACTGTTACAATTAATCAGAGTTTGCTGCTGCATTCAGAGAAAATGAGAAGCTGTGATTGCTTGATAAAAAGGAAGTGAAAACTCCCCTCTCCTCACAGTTGCACGATGGCAGGGATGGTAGAACAAAAATGGTCAGTAACTTTTCTGTTAATTTGTTGTGCTAACCAGGGGTCCCCAAACTTGGCAGCTTTAAGACTTGTGGATTTCAACTCCCAGAATTCTCCAGCCAGCTGTGCTGGCTGGAGAATTCTGGGAGTTGAAATCCACAAGTCTTAAAGCTGCCAAATTTGAAGACCCCTGTGCTAAACCAAGCTTCCTCGTGACATTAGAACATCCGAAGCTTTCAATGTTCAATCCAACCATTATCAGCCATTGTCCTGTGAATAAACTACTTGTGTCAGGATTGCCATTCAAATGAAAATGTCTGTAAGAATATTCAGATCAGTGTCGTTCTGACATTAGAAGAAAGGATGCGGTATTTGTGAGAAGACAGATAAGTGAATATGTTGACGCAAACACATGAAAGTAGGACAAGCATCCCATCCCATCCCATCCCATCCCATCTTTGGCATGCGGAATGTTGTGATTGTGCAATGAAAAGACAAAAGAGGTGCAGTGCTGTTTGGGGAAAGAAACTTGGCAGCTCTCCAGAAGTGCTTCCATCCTTTTTACACGTCCTGATACAAAAGCTCCACTTTTGGGATTATTGTACATCCAAGCTCCTGTTAACACATTCATTTTAAGGGGTAACAAATGAAACAAATGCAACGTAGCATATACACGAGTAGAAGCCAGGAAGGAAAACATGGTCTGTTGTTCTGCAGTGCACTTAAAAGCCAGTCCAAGTGCCATTGGTCAACTCCCAACCAAGACAAGCCATGCCCCCTTCTGGATGTGGTCGGGGTGGAGAACCAACACACAAGACTTCCGGGTCCGTGGGAGGCCACTGCCACAAGAGGCCTTGCCCAAATTGCTGTTTAGAGAGGGGGAGGGCAAGAGAACTCTTGTATTCACAAGCCCACCAGTGGTTTTCCTGCAGAAGCCAAACTTCCCCATTCATTTCAGCTAAGCTTGCCCCTGGACAGAAGAGAATTAGGCCGGATTACACTCCATCGTTATCCACGCGTGGGAGATGCCATTTGGATTTCATGCCATTCACCCAGTTGGCCATTCACGAGTGCAAAAGAAAAAAGAAAAGAAAAGAAAAGAAAAGAAAAGAAAAAAGAAAGAGAGAAACTAATTTCCAATACATACATACACCACACCTTCAGAGCTGCCCGGGGCCATACGTTTATTCTTTGCAGCATGCTAATCTAAGGAAGTGAAAAAATAACCCAGCAGCTTGGCAAACTCCACTTGGTGCTTAGTGCCAGCAGACCATTCCCATCATAAGCCACAGACCCCCACATCTCCCATTAATAACGCAGCTGAAACACGAGAGGGCAAAGTCTGAACTTAGCAACTTAAAGGCATTCAGCAGAGCCTCTCCATGCCCCTCCCCCACAAAAACCCTCCTCCCCTCCATCACAGCCTCTGCCCGCAGGACCAGCTCTTTGGCAATGGTGCCATTCCAAGCCATTCCTTGCCGGAACAAAGGTTTTAGTAGAAGCTGTTGATCAAGAGGCAGGAAGCACAACGATGCATGTTAAATGACTTCAGGAGTGACAACCCTCGCTCGTCTGGAAGTCTCTGAAAAGGCAGCGAACGATGGCTTCACAGGTAGTTGGGCACTCCTTCCTTTGGTTCTCTTTTTAAGTAACCACCGGCATGAGAAAAGACAGGTAAAGGCAGAGGAGGGCAGCGTCTTTATTCAATAGGAGGGTGAAGGGAGGCAGTGTGAGCCGAATGAAGCTTTGGCCTGTCCATCAGCACGCCTAACAACACTTGTGAAGCCACGCGGTTCCCTCGACCATGAAATGCAGACAAACTCGAATCCATTCCAATTAAGAAAGAAAAAAGAAACCATGAAAAAAAAAGGGCATGGGATCCACCGAGGATCAAGAGTGATGCAAATGTGTCAAAATGGCTGGATGCAATGCGGATCAGTCGCCAGAGGGGGAGGGGGGGAAATGGAGGAAATACCTTACTGGACCACTTGGTTGCTTCCCGGTGCAGAGACTGAGCAGCGGCCAGAATGGGCTGGTTAACAAGCTGGTTGGTTGGCATGAGCAGCAGCTCAGGCTCGTAATCATCTTCCATGTCAGAGGGGAGGGTGAATTCAGCTTCTGCTTCCTCCGCCTCCTCCCGAGCTACACCTAGGCCAGCCTTAGCGGGGGCTTCCTTACCCCCACCGGTCACTTCAGGCTTGGCAGGTGGTGGACAGCGAGGGTGAAGAAACAGGGACAGTTAGTATAAGACGCAGGATCTGGTCAAAGAAGCAAAGAACCGAGCCAGTTTAGGAAACCTCTGGTGGTGGGCGATGGGAGGACGGCGGAGGAATGGGGAGGTTGACAAAGGGATCTGAAAAACTAGAAATACCTCTGAGAGGCATTTAGGAAGACATGTTTTTCCCTCTTTTCCCTCTTTAATTGTCTTATCTTTCCCCACAACATTTCTCCTGGCAAGACAATAATGCCACAAAGGAAAGGCAACACATAAAGCTGACAGAGAGGTGGACGCGAATGACACAGACGGGGGATACACCAGATCCACATCAGAGGAGACCCAACTGCTATGGGACCTCAGCCAAGCGTAGGATGCTATGAAGGATGGCAAGGGAAAGAAAGGGGCAGCTTTGAGCCAGAAGGCCAAATTCACAGTGACTCCCTCCTGCCAAAACCCCTTTTAGATTAGATTAACAGAGTTGGAAGGGACCTTGTAGGTCATCTAGTCCAAGCCCCCCACCCAAGAAGGAGACCCTACACCATTTCTGACAAATGGCAGTCCAATCTCTTCTTGAACGCTTCCAGTGATGAAGCTCCCACAACCTCTGAAGGCAACTTCTGTTCCATGGGTTGATTGTTCTCACGGTCAGAAAATTTTACTCCTTATTTCTAGGTTGAATCTCTCCGTGGTCAGTTTACATCCATTATTCCTTGTCTGGCCTTCGGGTGCTTTGGAAAATAGTTTGACCCCCTCTCCTCTCTCTGGCAGCCCCTCAAATATTGGAAGACTGCTATCATCATGTCACCCCTGGTCCTTCTCTTCACTAGACTAGCCATGCCCAGTTCCTGCAACTGTTCTTCATATGTTTTAGTCTCCAGTCCCTTCATCATCCTGGTTGCGGTGTGGTGACCAAAACTGGATGCAGAATTCTTTGTTAAAATGAAGGTGAGCTGCACAACCGCTTCCATGCTTGGTCATCTAAACATCCCTTTTCAGAGCCAGAGTTAGAAGAGGTTGCTGATACACAGAGCTCCATGTTCACTGCTGTCCACCAAAGGAGCTCAGGGTTGACTGAACATGGGCATTCTTACCCCAACCCCAACCCCCTCCCGAGATCTTGATCCAGCCATGGAGAAGACAACAATGGAGAGCAAAGCAGGATGGAAGGAGGAAAGAACAACCGACCTCCCCCCGCCAACACACACACAATAAGAGAGAATGGCCATTAAAGGACATTAATCAGTGTTCACTATTACCTGACAGAAAGTGATGTTAGCAGCACATATCAAAGCAAATCAGAACGTTTCTGTTAGTGGAAAGTTAATGACATGGAGCAAGATTGTTTTGCCACAATGTTGTTCTACAAAATCCGAAAAGGGATTTAAATCTTTTGCTTCGGTATCCCAAATCACATCCCAAAGTACCTAAAACAAAACAGCCCAGTATTATTGTAGCAACCATCACAGAAGAGAAGGCAGGAAGGAAGGGACAAGGCAAAATTGACTGTTTTCAAGAGCCTGAGATAAATCCGTATTCCCACTGTTATTTAGTCACTCACTGTCTTCCTGTTGACCCTTATTTCATCCGAGGGTCTGGTTCTGAGCGCTAAATTATTTGGCATTCTGAAAGAAAAAAACTGCTACTTTTATGTGCAATTATACTAGCAAACTCCAAAATAAACCTGATCCCTTTTGAGTTCATCTTTTTTTAGTTTCTTGATTAACAAGACATTAGTTTGTCAACTGAAAGTTCAGCGGGCTGCACCATGCCTTGTTCTTCTATTGGGGTCAATCTGACATGTTTGGGGAAGAGAATAAAAGGAATGATTAAATCAAGAATTCTGCCTCTAGAAAGTTCATTTCCAACTCTCCTTCTCTGCTCTTCCAACCATAAATTTGAGGGTGGGTAGAATAGAATAACAGAGTTGGAAGGGACCTTGGAGGTCTTCTAGTCCAACTCCCTGCTTAGGCAGGAAACCCTACTCCACTTCAAACAAATGGTTATCCAACATCTTCTTAAAAACTTCCAGTGTTGGAGCATTCACAACCTCTGGAGGCAAGTTGTTCCACTGATTAATTGTTCTAATTAATCAGTGGAAGGTAGGAAGGAAGGAAGTGTCTTCAAAAAAAGACAAACGACTGCTAAACATATAGAATATCTATTTACTTGGGTCATTAATGTTCAGTGATCCATGAAACCATAGTTCCAAGAGATTAAGTAATACAGTATATAATCACTAAAAGATATATATCCAGAATTAGTTGCTACTTGCTACTGTTCAGTCAAGATTTCTAAGCAAATCTGAACTACATTTTTCTACAGAGAACTGCTGTTTGAAGATGACCAATAGAAAAAGAGGTCAAAAGGTTTAACGTTTACATTTAGATGCCAGCAAAGGTTAAATTAAGAATTTTTTTCAATCCAATCTTTATTATGATCATTAACCAGAACAATAGAGTAGGATTTGAAAGGGTTAAAGAAAAGGACAGCAATATGTTGTTCAATGCAGACTTCAGAAAAATCCAATTTACAAAGGTTTACTAAGAGAGGGAAATGGTAATTGACACTATGAGAAAAACCAGAAATATGAGTCAATGAAGTTCTCCCCACAGTTCTGAAAATTATTTTAAGTTGACCTCTTTTTTCACCTCAGCTTAATTACTATAGAAAGTTGTCAGAGCTAATCAATGTGACATATTATTTTTAATAATATTTTTATTTTATTTATTTAATTATTTTTAACACCATTTCAATCTGTGTTGATACTTCAAAAGTAGCAACTTTTGCCTACTTAAAGGAAGATCACTTTTAAAAATAGGCACTCAAGAGAAAACTCTAAATCCAATCTCTCAAAAGTATCAGGTTACAAAATCACTCAAATTTCAAAAATACTTGCAGAGTCACAGGCAACATTAAATTTCAAATTTTGTGTTACATGTGGGCAGATTTGAAGCCTCATCCTGAATTCCAGAAATAGCTCAGATTTTCCAATGTGAGTCTAGAGCAAAATTAAAAGACAGAAGTAGCATCTCCCACAATAGGTCTTGAGGGAAAAATGGATCTTTTCATTTTTCTCAGAATGGACAAATCTTATCAGCAACCTACATCTTCACAAAGGCATTTCATTTTGCAATTTTTTAAATAAAATTGTGCAAAGCCCTTAGCTGTTTTTAAGCTCTTTTTTAAAAAAAACCAAAACCTCATAGTGTTTTGGCTTTGGGGCAGAATGTGATTGGCAATGATAATAATCCCAGCGGTGAGAAATTTCTGTTCCAAATTGAAGCAATGATCATAAATAATGATGATACACTTCCTGGACATGTTCATTAGGCATATCAACTGGCTAACACAACTCACAAAAATACTATTTTTCTGCAATAATCCAGGAACAGAATTTTCGCAAATAGTTAAATCAGTTGTCCCCTTTCAATAACCAAGATTTTCAAACACTGATGAAATCATAATTCGGATAAACACCCTAGTTGCAGAGACCAATATAAATTGAGGAAGATATGTCAATCACTGAATCCATCATTTTTCCCCTTCCCTTTTTGGTATGGCAGCATCATTTGGAAGACAACAGATTTCAGAGAAATATATCAAAACAACAGCTTTGCAAAGACCCAGAAGTCAAACCCATCTGTTTTATCCAAGGCAAACAAAAATCCACCCTGGACTGTCCCATTTGTCTTCTAAAATAGGCAACTTTGCATTACACTCCCCTTGTTTTTCATGCTACGGAATTGCATCAGCAGCAAATATTCCTGTGATATTCCAGAAAATTCAATTTTAATTGTTACGAAGTTTCCAAAATCAAAGCCTGTGTTTAATAAAGTAGTCCTTTCTAAGAAAAGGGGTGAAAGTGATTTATAGTTTGACAACAGTGTAGACAATGAATGAATAAACAAAATCGATTATCATACTTGCAAATGTCATCCTGTTTATTATTCTAGCTATCCACTTCATGTTACTTCTTAGGTTGTCCCCAATTTCTATGCCTTCTCCATCAGCACAAGATTTAATAGTAGGACAATATCTGAGAAAGGGTCTAAAATAAATATGATTTCCTGACTTCAAGCAAAAACTAGTTACATATTTAATGCTCATTTAGGATAAATAATATTGTTTTGAGAAACTGATGAAGTTTAGGTATGTTTATAGGCCGACTGGAGAAGGAAAAGAAAAGGGGAGAAGATGAAAAACTTTGTTCAGATTATTTTAAGAACGAATCCTGTATTTCACGTCAGTAACTTAAATATTAACATCTGCTACCATTTCCCACCAAATAAGATATCTCCTGATAATAAGCCCAATCGGGCTTTTGAGCGCATGGCAATAAGGCCAAGTGCCTATTTCAGGGTTCAAAAAAAAAAAAAAAGACGGGGTCTTATTTTCGGGGAAACACGGTAGGTTATATCTCTTGTAGACTTGCCACTTTTAAAAATGAAGGAGAGCTTTAAATCTTAGAGATATACATTGTGGGATGCATCTCACCTTGGGAGGGGCTGCCTTGACAAGAAGGGTGCGGGGAGCTTTAAGTCAGACTAAATTAACTTTGCCCTGTCCCAGTTCTCCATTCTTTCCTAGACAGGCATACTAGCTGCACTGGAGTCTGTTATCTTCCTTTATCTGTCCTACTAGCTACATATCTCCATCCATGTTCTACCAAAATTTTTTACACACGCACGTGTGCACGCACACACGAGCACAGAGAGAGAGAGAGATCTAGAACTGTGTTTTATCTTGCCTCTCTGCAGCTCCCTGCAACTTTCTATCATGGAATAAAACAAGATGATCAGGCTGCCTAGAAGAAAAAGAATGAGAATATTTCATTCTGGTCTCAGGCATCAGAGGATCCATTACACATAGCAATGTGCACCAGGAAAACTGCATTATCAAACCCTATAAATCAAGGGTGTCAAACTCAATTTCATTGAGGGCCGCATTAGGGTTTGACCTTGCTGGGGGGGAGGGCTGGAGTGGGCGTGGTCAGCTCATCACTCGTGTCGCCTGTGGCCGCCCAAGTGGTCTGCCAGAGAAAACAGGCTCCCGAGCTCTGTTTTCGGCTGTGACAGCCTCCTGCAACTCTCTGCCAGTGAAAACAAGAGCTCGGAAGGGCCGCATGCGGCCCTCCCTAGCTCCATTTTCGCTGGCAGAGGCACCACGGGCGAGTCCTTTGCTGGGAGGCCCTGGGGGGCAAAATCTAAGCACCTCACAGGCCGGATCCAGCCCCAGGGCCTTGAGTTTGACACCCCTGCTATAAATGGTGTCTAGAACAGCCCAGAAACCAAGCATCTCACTTGCTGGTTTAGTTTTTCCCCTTCTGGCCAACCATTTTAGCAGTCCACAAGGATATCAGAGTACTTGGGAGTCAAAACATGAAGGGGGAACCTAAACACCTTCAGAGGACAGAAACCTCTGAAAGCTAGTTCTGGATGGAACCTTTTCAGTATCATCTCTAAGGAAAAAAAGAGAAGGCTTTTAAAAAAGTTTAGCGTTTTGCATGTATAATATATGTATACAAAGACTTCATTTTCTCTTAGGATAGTTGATTATAATCCTGTTTTTCTCTCCTTCACTGAAACCTTTTTAAATTTTAGTTATTAATTTTTTTTACAAAATGTCCTAATTACAATGCTATATTTTAAGGCAGCATTTCAGTGTCTTTGGGTAATATACGAAAACACAGCCGGAGGAAGCTTCCGAGGTTCACATAGCTAGCTCCTTTCTAGCTCTTTGCAAAACAATCAAGCATTATTGCTTTATTTCGTTCCCTGTGCTTCTCCTATGGAACACTGCCTGCAGTCTTATAACTGATCTACAAGTATTGTGAATAAGTAAAATATATTTAAAGAGACAGCATTCAGGAAACACACACCCCAAAGCAAAATGTAAGCTAGACTCCATCATTCCTAGGATACAGAGGGGAGACTATTTGATTCAAATTGAGATTCCCCGCCTTGTTGATAATTATCCAATGGATCCTTTCAACAACCATGTCAGAGTATATTCATCAACTGGAGTAGGACATGGTAACAAAGTCAGCCAATTGGGAGCTGAGACAGACTGGAGCCAGGGCATGTCTTAGTCTGCAGCTTCTGAGTCTGTGCAGAGAAAATGAAACTAGTCTCTCTGCTATACTCTGTGTGTGTGAACTTGTCTGCTGATCTGAACTGAAATGAAACTGTTCTCTCCTGCCTTGTGTTCTGCCTGAAGAATCAACTGTTGGTATTGTAAATATACTTTATGTGTTATTATGAATATAAAGAAGTTAATGAATCCAGCTGATTCAGTTATCTGTGTGTGCTTCTGAATTTGATTTTTGCAAGAAACTCTGATAAACCACCTCCAAAATAAAGCTTCAAAAGGGGAGAATCAGCACCAGATTCCCTGCCTGCTTTGTGTCTTGACATCTCGTTCTTTCTGACTCAGAAAAATCCAACAGCACAAACACTCCAAAGTTCACACACCCCGAAGCAAGACGAGAAGGAAACAAGCTCTGGAAATGGTGGGATGAGAAGAATTCTAATCTACAATGCAGAGTCCTCCTTGAAGGGCATCTTCTAAGTAAGCAAACTAAGCCAAGAAGCATCAATGCAGAGATCTACATTAAGGACTTACCTTGCTGGACCATTTTCTGGCTTCATCATGGAGCTGCCTGGCAGCCATCATCATGGGTTGATTAAGCACCTCACCGGCCTTCTGTTCCGGGAACTCTTCGTCCTTCTCTTCAGGGGGTGGGGGGCGAGGAGGAGGAACCTCCCCTTCAGGCAGAGGGGGCTTCGGAGGAGCATGTTCATCGGTGAGCTGCGGAAAAAAGCATTTTGGATTTCAACAGCCGGATCCACGATGGACGTGTTAATGTTTTTGGCCCAGTTTGCCAAATTCAGAGGAATCCCTATTGTTCGTTGATGTTTACAACAAGAGTTTATGACTCAGAAGGCTGAGGGCAAAGTGAAAAATTTTTACTTTGTGCACATTTGTCTACAATCATTAAGAGGCATCCTCTTCATTCTTTCACTGGGGTTTTCTGAATTAATAACTTGCATAATATCTCAAGAAAGAAGAAGGGGGGAAAAGTCTTTAGCATGCAATATTCCCCATGCATCCCCCCACATCAGGGGTGAGCTGCTGCCAGTTGTAACAACTGGTTCACCCAGAAGCGAAAGTATGAGTGTGTGGCATCAAAAAGCCTTCCACGCATGCGTGCAGCATCGAAAAACTGGTAATTATATAGGACAGTGATGGTGAACCTTTTTGGCACTCAGTGCCAAACACATGCAGCACCAAGTGCCAAAAATGGAGCACTTTGCAAGCACTCACTACCAAGAAGAGGAGCTGCCCGGGGGGGGGGGGGGGGGGGGGGGGCATACACACGCAAGATAAGGTACTTCTGGTTTCCGGCACACCAGCAAGTCTTCCAGTTTCTGGCACGCATCCGCATGCTCACACTGGAAAACGGAAGACCAACTCTTCCGGTTTCCAGCACTGCCACACACACAAAGGTCAGCTGATCAGCACGTGCGCATGCGCACCAGAAAACCAGAAGAGGAACAGGCAGTGCTGCACGTACCAGGCAACATGGCTCCACGTGCCTCTTCGGGCACACGTGCCATAGATTCACCATCACGGATATAGGACATGATAGTGCCAGGGCGGGTGGGCGGGACCAGCCCTGGTCGGAACTACCAGTTCATGCGAACCAGTCCAAACCGGCAGCAGCCCACCACTGCCCCCCACCCCAGATTCAAAAGGGAATTTTCATATCAATCTCTGATGACCACAAAACAGCACAATTTAAATCAGGGCTTCTTCACAGTTGTCCAGTTTTTTAAAAACAACAACAACACTGCAGTGGGGAAGCTCCTGAAGCAAAGGTAGCCTATAGGCCCATGATGGTGAGCCAGAGGTGGCACGCAGCGCCCTCTCTGATGGCACACGAGCCGTCACCCCAGTTCAGCTCTGCTGCGCATGCGCGCACGCCTCCCACCAGCCAGCTGGTCTTCGGGTCTCTGCCGTCCATGCACAGGGGGCAGGGCGTGTGGGGGGGCATGTGCATATGCACATGGGGCAGGGCTCATGCAGGGGGCCATGCACACATGCGCCTGGGGGGGTGCATGTATGGGGGCCGCACATGCTTTGGGCACTCGGTCCAGAAAAGGTTAGCCATCACTGCTATAGGCCAATAATTAAAATTAAATGACTGTGCCAGCTGTATATCATACAAGCAAACCAAGGGAAAAGAAAACAGCCAGAATTTCCAGGCTGCTGAGATAGAAATCAATTTCCTCAACTGAATGTTTTCATTGCAACTACAAGCAGTTCTCCATTTAAGACCATTTATTTAGTGTTCAAAGTTATGATGGCGTTCATTTAACGTTCAAACTATTTTCCAAAGCACTAAGATGAGAAGCAATGGATGGAAACTAATCAAGGAGAGAAGCAACCTGGGATTGGAGGAGAAACTTCCTAACAGGGAGGACAATTAACCAGTGGAATGGGTTGCTTTCAGAAGTTGTGGGAGCTCCATCACTGGAGGCTTTTAAGAAGAGACTGGACAGCCTCTTGTCTGGAATGATATAGAGTCTCCTGCTTGAGCAAGGAGATGGACTAGAAGGCCTTCAATGTCCCTTCCAACTCTATTGTTTTACGTCTGTGATGGCGAACCTATGGCATGTGTGCCAGAGGTGGCATGCAGAGCCCTCTCTGTGGGCACGCGCGCCATCGCCAGCTGCTCTTCTGGTTTCCAGCGCAAGCATGCGCACCGGCCAGCTGGTCTTCATGTGCACTAGAGCGCCGGAAATCCAAAGACCAGCTGTCCAGTGCACATGTCCACAGGGGAAACCTGAAGACGAGCTCGCTGGCACTGGCCAGTTGGTCCTCGGGTTTCCAGTGCTCCGGCACGCATGTGCGTTCCAGTTTGGGTACTTGGTGCTGAAAAGGTTCGCCATCACTGTTCTATGTTCTGTGATGGAAGTTCCAGTCCCAATTGTGGCCATAGGTGAAGGACTTTCTGCAATTGTAACCACCAATTTCAATCTTTGAAAAATAAACCTGTTCCGCTTTTAGACAGCTGGCTGTGATTTCTATTTATGAATATAGTTACGTCATATATTGTCAATGTGACCGTAAGTACCGAGTGGCATGCATTTCGTGAATTGCTACTTTCCTCAACAAACCATACAGGAGCCGGATAATTAGCACAAATCAAGAGTCGGAGAGAAGCCACAGAAATTAAACAGCACCCCAAAAACCTGTTAACAAATTATTCTGAAAATGGAATACTATGATATCAGGGTTTTTTTGGAATCTAACTAAGATGCCAAGCGATTTAGTTGTGCAATACGGTCACAACCAGTGGTGGGATTCAACCGGTTCAGGCAAACCAGTAGTTAAATTGCTGACTGGCCCTGGCCCTGCCACTCCCCTCCCTGCCCCTTCCAGGAGTCCCCACGTGCCCCATTTTGACTCCCAGGTAAGTGCAGGGAGGCCTACTAGGCCGAAAACGGGGCATGGGGGGCGCAGTACCCCCCTGGCCCGTTTTTGCTCCCAGGAGGCTGTAGGGAGGCCTACTAGTTGCAAAACGGGGTGCGGGGTGTGTGGTGCAGCTCCCTGTGGCCCATTTTTGCTCCCAGGAGGCTGCAGAGAGGCCTACTAGTGCTAAAACAGGGCACGGGGGGGGGGGGGGGCAACGCCCCCCCCCCCCGTCCCTTTTTTTCTCCCCGGGGGGGGGGGGAGGGGGCCCCCCGGGCACAAAAGCGGGGGGGGGGGGGGGGGGGGGCAACGCATCCCCCTCGTGTCCTGTTTTTGCTCCCAGGGGGCTGCAGAAGGCACCTCCCTGGCCACACCCACCATGGCCACGCCCACCCAGCTGGTCATTAGGGCCAAGAACCGGTTGTTAAATTATTTGAATCCCATCATTGGTCACAATCCTACAAACACGCAAACATGCTCTAAACCAGTATTTTTCCAATCCTGGAAGTCCACTCATATTAAAGTTGCCAAGTTTGAAAAACTCAGCTTTAAACAGACAGCTGCAGATTCGGATCGTCTCCTTCATCAACAACTCTAATGCTAATGCTAATCCTTACATGGAGTTGCTCAAGGTCAGGAGGAGGAGGGGGGAAATCTGGCTCCTGAGGCTGGAAGGCTTCTCGGACTTTGGCTACAGCTCCTAGAATCCTATATCCAGAATCAAGGAAGTTCTTCTGCAAACCTGGCCAAAAAAGAGAGAGATTATTTTAAAGTTTGGTACCAAAGTGTTTTAATCTAACAGTTAACACTAGCTTTGGGCAGCGACTTGGCATCACCTGAACCCAAAATGTACAAAACTCTCCAGTTATGTTAAGAGAGTCAGGAGAAAGGGGATAATGGTAAGATAAAAGAAACAAAGCAATTATTAAACTTAATGTAGGAGAAGGAGTGGCAGAACCTGGGGATGGAGTCAAACGACGCATCGGTCTAGAATCCCTACATAGCCAAAAGCAAACTAAATTCAGCTTCCCTTGAACTGACCCTTATTTAACTCCAAGCAAATGGTAACAGTTAGCTGACAAGTTCCCTACACATAGGCTTTTTAGCAATAAATCAATTTAAGGGGACCTTCACATGTGGACTTGATCTTTTGCACATGTCAACTTTCCATTTTTCAGCCCCCCATACTGGATGTTGTGTTACTCAAATAGCTATTTACCGAGACACATCAACAAACCTACACTGGTCTCATTCATTCATCCATCCATCCATCCATTCATCCATCCATCCATCCTTGATTGATTGATTGATTGATTCATTCATTCATTCATTCATTCTTTTTTTTTTTAATTTGATTTATATGCCACCCTTCTCCGGAGACTCAGGGTGGCTTACAATGCGTTAAGCAATAGCCTTCATACTTTTGTATATTTATACAAAGTCAGCTTATTGCCCCCACAATCTGGGTCCTCATTTTACCTACCTTAGAAAGGATGGAAGGCTGAGTCAACCCTGAGTCAGTCAGTCAATTCATTCATTCATTCATTCATTCATTCATTCTCAATTTTTATAGTAGCCCAACCCAACCAAGTCTGGGCGGCTTACAATTCTAACATTCTAAAACCCATTAAAACAATCGAAAACCATTAAAACAATAAAAACATCCTGTAAATACAGCTGTGATGATAGATCCACTAATAGTAAAGACGAGTAAGCAAGCCCTTCGCACAATCCAAGCGCCAACTCTGGGGAACACCACCTTTTTAAACCTTTGAGAAAGGCCAACAAGGTTTGGAGGCCCTTTAGTTTCCATGGGGAGACCATTCTACCAGGCAGGGGCTACAGTAGAGAAAGCCCATCTTCTAATTCCGTCCAGTCAACTCTTTGGCTGACAGGACCTGTAGCTGGCCCAATCTGTTGGATTGGATTAGATGGGTAGAAACTCTTGGGGGGAAAAAGTTATCTCACATAACTTGGTGGTGCTTCTTATACTGCACTACTAAAGCAACCTCACAAGCTGTCAGAAGCTCTACACTTACTTCCTAGGAACGAGCTCAGAGGTGGTATTCAGCCGGTTCTCACGAACCAGTAGCAGAAATTTTGACTAGTTCAGAGAACCGGCAAATACCATCTCTGGCTGGCCCCGCCCCCAATCTATTCGCTTCCTCCCAAGTCCCAACTGATCGGCTGAGTTTTCTTTTGTACCCCTGCACAGGAGAATGGAGCTGGAAGGCAGGTTAGTGGGGTCTGAAGGAAATGGGGATTTTGCAGTATCCTTCCCCCAGGAGTGGGGAGGGAATGGGGATTTTGCAGTATCCTTCCCCTGGAATGGGGTGGGAATGGAGATTTTGCAGTATCCTTCCCCTGCCATGCCCACCATGCCACACCCACCAAGCCACACCACAATCATTCACAATCTTATTCAAGAGGGGGGAGCGGACCTGATGGGCATTACGGAGACCTGGTTGGGCCAGGAGGGGGGAGTTCCCCTCGTGGATATGTGCCCGCCTGGTTTCCGTGCATTCCATCAGCCGAGAGCTCAGGGCAGGGGCGGGGGGGGTGGGTGGCGGTTATCATAAAAGAAGGTCTGGATCCGAGGGAGACCACTGTACCACAGATAGCCGGATGTGAGTCCCTCTTTGTGAAGTGGGGTCATGGAGTGCAGATGGGTTTGTTGATCACGTACCTGGCTCCCTGCCACGTGGCAACAGCCCTGCCTGAGCTGCTCAACGTCATAGCCAGGGTGGCGGTTGCTACCCCCAGACTTTTGGTCATGGGGGATTTCAACCTGCCATCCATCGGTGAAACGTCTGAGGTAGCCCGGGAGTTCATGGCTTCCATGACGGCCATGGACCTGACTCAGTTAATTCACAGCCCCACTCACATTGGTGGACACACTCTGGACTTAGTTTTTATCTCTGGGCAGTGGTTGAGTGGCCTTGATATAGGGGATATAGTCATCAAACCCTTGTCATGGTCGGACCACTCGCTCCTTCGACTAGACTTTCTAACTGCGACACCCCGCCGCAGGGAGGTGGAACCGACTAGGTGGTTCCGCCCCAGGTGCCTGATGGATCCTGATAGGTTCCAGATGGAGCTTGGGCCAATTCCTGAGACTCTAGCTCATGACTCGGCTGAGGACTTGGTGGCCACCTGGAACAGTGCGGCCGCTGGGGCCTTGGACCGCGTCGTGCCTTTGCGGCCTCTGACCCGGCATCGAACTCACCTAGCTCCTTGGTTTTCCGAGGAGCTGAGGGAGATGAAGCGCCAGAAAAGACGCCTGGAGAGCGGGTGGAGGACCAGCCGGTCCGAATCTGACCGATCGCTAGTGAGGTCTTATATCAAGACCTATCTAGTGGCGATAAAAGCGGCAAAATCTACCTATTTTGCCACTCTTATTGCGTCATCAGATAATCGCCCAGCCGCCCTGTTTAGGGTGACCCGCTCCCTCCTACATCTGGAAGCGCGGGATGATCCCTTGCAGGGTCGAGCTGAGGACTTTGTGCAGTATCTGCATGACAAGATCGCTCAGATTCGGGAAGATCTGGCCTCCGACTGGGTAAGTTCAGACGGGATGATTGAGGCAGGTCTTGAGAATATTATCTGGGAGGAGTTCGATCCTGTGACTCCCGAGGACGTGGACAGGATTCTGGGACGGCTGAATGCGACCACATGTTTATTGGACCCGTGTCCCTCCTGGTTAGTGCTGGCTTCCCGGGAGGTTACACGAGGCTGGCTCCAGAGGATTATTCATGCTTCTTTGAGTGAGGGTGCCCTGCCGGTTGCTTTGAAAGAAGCGGTGGTGAGGCCCCTCCTCAAGAAGCCCTCTCTGGACCCGGCTGTTTTGGCCAACTATCGTCCAGTCTCCAACCTTCGTTTCATTGCGAAGGTTGTTGAGAGTGTGGTGGCGCGGCAGCTTCCACAGTACCTGGATGAAGCTGTCTATCTAGACCCGCTCCAGTCCGGCTTCAGGCCTGGGCACAGCACGGAAACGGCATTGGTCGCGTTGGTTGATGATCTCTGGAGGGCTCGGGATAGGGGTTGCTCCTCTATCCTGGTCCTATTAGATCTCTCAGCGGCTTTTGATACCATCGACCATGGCATCATGTTGCGCCGGTTGGAGGGGTTGGGGGTGGGGGGCACCGTTTTGCGGTGGTTCTCCTACCTCTCCGACCGGTTGCAATCGGTGTTGGCAGGGGGGCAGCGGTCGACCCCGAGGTGCCTCGCTTGCGGGGTACCGCAGGGATCGGTCCTCTCGCCCCTCCTGTTCAACATTTATGTAAAGCCGCTGGGTGAGATCATCCGTGGCTTTGGGGTGGAATTCCACCAGTATGCTGATGATATTCAGCTGTACATCTCCACCCCAGGCCACCCCAACAATGCCCTTGAAGTGATGTCCCAGTGCCTGGAGGCCGTGCGGGCCTGGATGGGGAGGAACAGGCTTCGTCTCAACCCTTCCAAGACCGAGTGGCTGTGGCTTCCGGTGTCCCGATATAACCAGCTGGTGCCATCGCTGGTTATTGGGGGTGAATCATTGGCCCCCACGGAGAGGGCTCGCAATTTGGGCGTCCTCCTGGATGCACGGCTGTCTTTAGAAGAGCACATGACAGCCGTGGCCAGGGGGGCTTTCTATCAGGTTCGCCTGATACGCCAATTGCGTCCCTTTCTGGATCGGGACTCCCTACGCACAGTCACTCAGGCACTTGTCACTTCCCGCCTGGACTACTGTAATGCTCTCTACATGGGGCTCCCCTTGAGGTGCATCCGGAGGCTCCAGTTGGTCCAGAATGCGGCCGCGCGGGGGATTATGGGAGCAACAGGACGCTCCCATGTGACACCTCTCCTGCGCGAGCTACACTGGCTTCCTGTGGTCTTCCGGGTGCGCTTCAAGGTGTTGGTGACCACCTTTAAAGCGCTCCAGGGCTTAGGGCCAGGGTACTTACGAGATCGCCTTCTGCCGCCAATAGCCTCCCACCGGCCAGTACGTTCACACAGAGAGGGCCTCCTTAGGGTGCCGTCCGCCAGACAATGCTGGCTGGCGACCCCCAGAGGGAGAGCCTTTTCTGTAGCGGCACCCGCCCTGTGGAATGACCTACCCCCAGAGATACGCATGATATCTGACCTCCGGGCTTTCCGACGAGCCCTGAAAACACATTTATTTCATCTAGCCGGCCTGGCTTGACCCTATTGTTCTGGTTTTAAATTATAAATTGGTTTTAACTTGGTTGTTTTAAATTGTGGGCCAAAACTATTTAATTATTTTAAATTGTCTTTTAATTTTGTATGCTCTGTTTTTATTTTGGCTGTTCACCGCCCTGAGTCCAGCTGGAGAAGGGCGGTATACAAATTAAATAAATAAATAAATAAATAAATAAATCAATCAATCAATCACAGAACCTGTAGTAAAAAAAATTTGACTCCTACCACTGAACCAACTTCAAAGGACAGAAGTTTGAGATAGCCTGGCGAACCACTCACCAGGGTCAGAAATGTTCCCTGCCACAGCTTTTGCATCCATCACCATTGGCGAAATGGTCTTGCTCAGGTCATCCGAAGCGGCTTTAATTGCTTCACGGAATTTAGGATCTTCAGAGTTTTCCACCTCTTTCTTTGCCACCAGCAGGATACGGTTAGCTCGCCGGGCAATGCTGGTGGCTCCCGCTACCAGCATCTGAGGTTGAACGTTGGCCATTGCCACTTTACATTTGTCCAGGTCTTTTTTAATGGCTTCCTCAGAGGCATCCAAGAGAGATTTGGTGTCAATGGCTTCATCTACCAAGCCTGGAATGGAAAATTTTAAAAAATTACCTCTTTACATAAACCGAGGGTTGCTCAAGACCGAACTCATCATGTGGCTCAACAGGTTAGACCAGGGATGTCCAACCTGGACAACTTTTAAGACTCGTGAACTTCAACTCCTAGAGTTCCCCAGCCAGGTTGGCTGTCTGGGGAATTCTGGGAGTTAAACTCCACGAGTCTTTAAAAGTTATATAATATCCTCCATCCTAATATTCCTAAAAGCAGCAGTGAAATTCTCCAGGTTCTATCTGACTCGCCGAAACAGTAGCATTGGCGGCAGGAAGCTCCACCCACCCACCGGGACATCATTACGTGCCGTTTTTTAACTATTTGCGAATGCGCAAAAGTTGCGCCCACAAGCACAGCACATGCACACTCCCACACAGTGCACCCAAAATGGTAGCAAAGGTAAGTGGATTTCACTGCTGCCTAAAAGTCTACAGTAGCAGCCAGAATTGTGAAAACATTTTGCGAAAAGTGTATTTTTGAGGTTTGATGGCTAAGAACACCACTTTTGGGGGGGGGGGGGAGTTTCAAAATAATCCTATTCCACTGCTGGAATGGCCTGGGAATAGCCCAGACCTTAACCCAATTGAAAATCGATGGAGCCGACTAAAGAAACTTGTTAGTCAGAAGTGACCCAGCAATAAAACCCAGTTAATAGAAGCATTCATTCCATCTTGGTTTCACATTATAACAGCTGCAGAACTCAAAGACTTGGTTCACTCCATGGGAAGACATCGTAAGGCCATAATTCATGCTAAAGATCACCCAACTAAGTATTAGTGGTGACCAACTGACATGGTGATGATTTTTCTATATCGTTTTTTCTACATGTTTCACTTTTCTTCTTTATACTGCTATTCTAATAGCAAACCCTTCATAAAAGGTATTGCATTACATTCTTGATTAAATAATCTTTCCATTGATATATAATTTTATGGTACAACTCCCAAAAAAAGTGGTGTTATTAGCTAATTTTAGCATATACTTTTTCCCCAAATGGTTTCCACAATTTTGGTCACTACTATATAATATCCTCCATTATTAAATGGGTTTCACGAATAGTTAAATTAGGAGCACGTTATGTATATTTTCAGAGAAGAAAAAAGCTACAATCCTTCAAAACTAGTTTAATAAAAAATAATCCTGGACCATGGAGAGAGTTTGGATGGAATTTTGAAAGGCAGAAAAGAGACTGTATTTTTTGCTTAATTGCGTGACATAGGCTACACTAGCATAAAATAATATTTGGCCAACTGGCTATTCACAAGGAACTTCATTTTGGCAAGATGTTTTGAGAGTCCAGCTACAGGATTCTTAGAAAATGTTCTCAAACCTTTTCTGTCTGGGGATCAAGCCAGCCTTGCTTGACCTGAGAGATGACTTCTGAAATCTCCTCCAAAAGAGAGGACTAGAAATGTTAAATCTGTATTTATTTATTTGGCCAAGTGTGATTAGATCCACAAGAAATCTCCTTGGCCTCTCAGCACCTTCAGCTATAATTGAGTGATATTCTTCTGGATCACCTCCAAGAGGTATTATGAGAGTAGTAGCACACCTAGGGGAGGCCATCATCAATTTTAGGGCAAAGTGTTATCAATCTTCGATATATATATATATATATATATATATCGAATGGCTCTGTGTGTATGTGTTTGTATGTTCCAGCATAACTCTAGAATGCCTTGAGCAATTTCAACCAAACTTGGTACACAGATGACTTACTCTCTGGAAAAAATTACTGTGGGGGTAAGACACCCCTAATGCCTCTCGGGATGTGTATTCTGTTAAGATACAGCCTGTTGTGCCTTAAAATGGCTTCTACTGTGCAGCACAGTGGAGTTGCCATGGTAATGGCTTCACAGTATTCCACAAGTTTCCCCCTCTGGTAAGGGGGAAAATCCAACATTAGAAATTACGTTTGGCTTTGATTATTCTTGAGGACAAGTGTATGGCCATGATCAATTAAACATTACTGCAGTTCGGCCTGCCTGCACCACTACGAGGCCGACATGATGTACGTCACGCAGATTACATATGATAAAAGAACTACAACGTCGAACAGCTTAGTGCATATATCACGGATAAGAAGCCATTTCTAAATCAAGATCAGAAAAAAGCATACCAAATGATCAGGGTATCATTTGGTGGTATCATTTTATTTGACGCTTCTGGGGGCAGCGGGAAAACATTTTTAACTAATTTAATTCTCATTGAAATCAGGGTTCAGGGTGAAGTTGCTCTTCCTATCTAATACAGGATTGGGATAAATAAATACCTAGGCAATGCCGGGTTATCAGCTAGTATATGATATAACTTGTCTAAAACACCAGCCTGTTCTGATCCCCAGCACTCGTTTCTTCTTCCTTTCCTTTGTGTAAAGTAAGAAACATCTAATAATCCTCTTCCTTTTTCTTTCAACATCTCGCCTGTTATAATTACAGAATAATCACCACCAACAGGGCTGAAAATAATTGCAAGGGCCCTTTATATCACCTGTCATTTTTTCCACATTATCGATCCATTGGTTCTTCATGGTCTCAAAATGTTCATAAGCGGCTTGATTTCCAGGGTTCCTCAAGAGGATGCGAGCAGCAGACACCACCTGAGGATAGAAAGGTATCTCAGGAAGGACAATAAAGCAAGCCTCCTGGAATTTTCTTTGTCAGCCTTAATAAACTGGAAGTCAGAGAAAGAAAGAAAGAAAGAAAGAAAGAAAGAAAGAAAGAAAGAAAGAAAGAAAGAAAGAAAGAGGGAGGGAGGAGTTGGGTGGAAGGAAGGGAATCAGAGAGTCAGAGAAAGAAAGAAAGAAAGAAAGAAAGAAAGAAAGAAAGAAAGAGAGAGAGAGAAAGAGAGAGAGAAAGAGAGACAGGAGAGAGAGAGGGAGGGAGGGAGGGGTTGGGTGGAAGGAAGGGAAACAGAGAGAGAGAGAGTCAGAAAAAGAAAGAAAGAGAGAGAGAGTCAAAGAAAGAAAGAAACAGAGAGAAACAGAGTGAGAAAGAAGGCCCACCTGAGGTGTCAGTTCTCTTGCTGACTTCACAGTCGCTTGGATGCCTTCCACGGTACTTTTGTTGGCTGTTCCGACGGCAGCCGCCTTCTCTGCAGTCGCCCCCAGCCTCGCTGCGTGATTCTCGAAGTTGGCTGCCCTTTCTTCAAAGACCTGAAAGGTTAAGTGGAACCCTTTAACAAACTGAAAGGGGTTCAAGAGTTTAAACTGAGCCAGGGCCAACTTACACAAACCCACTCGACCTTGGCTTTATCAAGAATATTTCAGAGATTCATCAAAGGCTCATTCAGTGGAAACACTGAAATATTATTCTTTTACGAGAATCATTGCTTAGTCTATTAAAGCAGAAGAATGACTATAGTCACATGAATTGATTCATGGAGAAATAAGCACCACAAAGAGGATCGTCTGGTCCTTTTAAACATCTTACTTTCATATTTTTGTAAGGTAAAGGTAAAGGTTCCCCTTGCACATATGTGCTATTCGTTCCCAACTCTAGGGGGCGGTGCTCATCTCTGTTTCAAAGCCGAAAAGCCAGCGCTGTCCAAAGACGTCTCTATGGTCATGCGGCCGGCATGATTCAATGCCAAAGGCACACGGAATGCTGTTACCTTCCCACCAAAGGTGGTCCCTATTTTTCTACTTGCATTTTTACATACTTTCAAACTGCTAGGTTGGCAGAAGCTGGGACAAGGAACGGGAGCTCACCCCGTTACGCGGCACTAGGATTCGAACCACTGAACTGCCGACCTCTCGATCGACAAGCTCAGTGCCTTAGCCACTGAGCCACCACGTCCCTTTTTTTATAAGGTATTTGTTTAATTAAACAATAAACTAGAAAAAAAAATAGAGAAAGCTCACTCGGTTAACTCATCACCAAAGCTAATGTCCTGAAACAGGAACAAAAGCAGAATCTTGGAGTATTTCTCACAGAGTCAATCAACATGTATATTGGTCCTTGACTTATGACCATAATTGAGCCTGGCAATTATGGTTTTAAGTCACAATGATTGTAAAGCAGGCTATCCCATGACTGAACCTGATTGTTTTGACATTTTTATTAAGTAAACCCATTGTTCGGTAGGGGCAGTTTTTCCTGAAAATTGGAAGTAAATGCCAGTTTCCAGAGAAAAACACATTGTAAATGGTTATTCCACGAACAGTTGGACATTCCAAATGACTATAAATGTGGGCCAGTTGCTGAGGGCCCTAAATGTGATCTCATGGCCATGGGGGAAGAATTGGGACCTCAGAACTGGGTCATAAGTAGCTTTGGGGGTGTTTGTCATAACTTTGAAAGGTCACTAAGTCACTGGTCAGAAGTCCAGCTAAACCACAATTCATTTTTGCAGCCATTGCTGCCTCTTGCTTTCATGCAGCATCAACCCCCTTTGCGTTTTGTTCACATAGCATAGCAAAGAGGCTGCTTCTGCTTCTTCTTCTTCTTGTGCCATATCCGTCATCGACGTTGGCGATCATGATGGCAATCCAACACGCTTCTGCTTAGAAGTCTCAAAGATGCTTTTTCAAGAGGCAACTGGACTTTCTTGGTTTTTCTTTGAAGACGTTTCGCTTCTCATCCAAGAAACTTCTTTAGCTCTGACTGGATGGTGGGGAATGGAAGGATTTATGCTCGTTGCAGACAGCTGGTAATTTGCATTCTTTTAGAGTCTCTTGGAGGTTTATCTGTCTCATCAGGGTCACCTGAGTGGTACAAATGGGTGTGGAGCCTTCTTGGGACCGCTGAAAGAACGGTGTTGTAGACTGGAGATAGATGATGTTGTATCCCTCCCCCTCTGTTGAGAGAGGGATGTTCATAGGCCATCTATGTCAAAATTGAACAGTCCTCTCAATAGAGGGGGAGGGATACGACATCATCTATCTGCAGTCTACAACACAGTCCTTTCAGTGGTTCCAAGGCTCCACGCCCATTTGCACTTCTCAGGTGACCCTGAGGACACAGATAAACCTCCAGGTGGCCTCAACAACCCTCTAAAAGGATGCAAATGACCAGCTGTCTGCAAGGAGTATAAATCGGATGAAATCCAGCCGGTTCTATCTGGCTCGAGTGAACCGGTAGCGGCGACTGCGGGAGGCTCCACCCACCCTCGCAAATGTCATGACATCACTTTTGGGTGACATTTTAAGCCTCTGCGCATGCGCAGAAGGCTTTGTGAATGTGCAGATGAAGATGCGAGCACATTAGCAAACCGGTAGGGAAGGTAAGTAAATTTCACCCCTGATATAAATCCTTCCGTTCTCCACCATCCAGTCAGAGCTGAAGAAGCTTCTTGGATGAGAAGCGAAATGTCTTCAAAGAAAAACTAAGAAAGTCCAGTTGCCTCTTGAAAAAGCGTCTTTCAGACAACTATGACCTGGATGACTGAGAATCTCCATAGACTTTCTGCTTAAAAACTGAAGAAATGCCTTCAGGACTGCTCACCGAATGCTGCTGGCTTATGTAAGGAAGAAGCATCTTACTATCACAGCTCAGTGTTGGGTTGGACTTACCTAACCACAGGATCCTTGTCTGCTGTTTCTACAGCAGGAATCTCAAACTGGAAATACACCACAAACCCTCTTCCCACCAGAGGTTAGAAGGTGTGTCTCCCAAGAGATGAAGTGTTTCCACTTCAATTGGAAGTACTTCCAAAGTTGAGCATAACATGGAGGAGAAATGGAAATATGAAGAGCTTTGACCCTAGATTTAAGGGTGCAGAGAACTGGGCAATCCAAAATATTGCTTAGCTCCAAAACTGTAGGAGGCAACCAGGCTGAGCATGAGGAAGGGGTGAAGCATGTCATCAGTCTTGAGTCCCTTTGTACCCACAAGGGATCTAAGTCCAGCCCTCCCTTGAATTCCTTTGACTCTTAACCACCAATTTGCTTTGACCATTAGTAGTTCAGATTCTTCTTGAAAGTGTTAGCATGCATTAAACCTGTATTCATTTGAACCGCCTTGGCCTGTAATTTCTTGCACTTGATACAAACCTAACTTTGAAGGCTACTGACTTTGTCCTGTCCAATTAAATTACATATAACCATATTTACAAAAGTTGACTTAATTTTAAAGAAATGAAATGTTGGAATATTATTTGGGAAAAAAATCCCATTAATCCATTGGTATAGAATCCTCAAAGGCTGGCATCTTCAAAACAACCATAGTTATATCACTTGACAGCAAGGCAGGCTGGAAGAATGGAAGTCAAAATTTCTGCTGGCCACTCACCTCATCCCTGTTGGGTGCATCTGGAGGAGCAGTGGCTGCTACTGCCAACAGCTTGATTGGGGTTGTGGTATCACTGAACACTTCTGACACTTCCTGGGTCATAGCTTCTTGCATCCTTGATTTAAGATCCTTAACAAGAATTAAGACATTTCACATTGAGAGATGTATCTAATGAAAAGAAGGACTAGGGATGACATGATAGCAATGTTCCAATATTTGAGGATCTGTCACAAAGAAGAAGGAGTCAAGCTATTCTCCAAAGCCTCTGAAGGCAGGACAAGAAGCAACAGATGGAAAGTTACCAAGGAGAGAAGCAATCTAGAACTAAGGAGAAACTTCCTGACAGTGAGGACAACCAACCAGTGGGACAGCTTGCCTTCAGAAACTGTGGGTGCTCCAATACGGGAGGCTTTTAAAAAGAACATAGAACATCAGAATTGGAAGGGACCTTGGAGGCCTTCAAGTCCAACCCTCTGCTCGAGCAGGAGACCCCATATTATTTCAAACAGATGGTTGTCCAGATTGGACAACCTTCAAGGTTCCTTCCAGCTCCGATGTTCTGTTTTGATGCGATTGGGGCCCATTCAAGTATTCTACCAAGACGGGCTGCATCTGCGTGAGAAAGAAGGGTGGAGTAGCCCAGTTAGGTCCCCCACAGTCCCAACTTCCCCATCTTGACCAAGGGACTTTCACGCAACTTTGCAATCATTGCAAATGGGAACTCAAATGAAAGCCTCCTACAACTGCCCATATTCAGCAGAGCTAGAAAAATCAGGGTTTCCAGCAGAAGTGCATAACTATGGTCTAGGAGTGCTTAGCTATCCTAAACCCTACAGCGGTGTTTTTCAACCTTAGCCAATTTAAGATGTATGGACTTCAACTCCTAAAATATCCCAGCCTATTCTGGGAGTTGAAGTCCACGCATCTTAAAATAGTCAGGAAATGTTGCCATAGGGCAGTGATGGGGAACCTTTTCGGCACTGAGTGCCCAAATCTGAATGCGCGCTGTGCACGCTGGAGCACCAGAAACCAGAAAACCAGCTGGCCGGTATGCATGTGCGTGCCAGCCAGCTGGTATAAGGTTTCCGGCACGTGCATGCATGTTGGTCTTCGTGTGCACTGGAAACTCAAAGACCAGCTAGCCAGCAGGTGCATGCGCACTGGCCAGCTGGTCTTTGGGTTTCCAGCTTTCTGGTGCTCTGGCGCATGCAAAGACCAGCTGGCCAGTGCGTGTGCCCACAGAGAGGATTTTGTGTGCCACCTCTGGCATGCGTACCATAGGTTCGCCATCACGTTCCTAGGGAATGTCCTCCACAAGAAATCCCCAAATTTTAATCTGATACACAATGAGATTACTTAAACCAGGGGTCTGCAATCTTAAACACTCGAAGAGCCATTTGGACCCGTTTCCCACAGAAAAGGAAACACCGGGAGCCATAAAACCCTTCCCGTGCCTGACGATTTCTTGAGCAGCCACAAAACTAGCATATGTAGTTGAATTAATCATTCTGTTTTTTTCTGAAACTTTTCTTTTCTTGGATTTATCCATGGTTGGCCTACCGAGGATTGAAAAGTTCAATAAATCACGTACTGGCGGGTGTCGCACATCGGCAGTTCTGACTCATATTTTGAATGACAGGGAGCCGTAGCAGAAGGATGAAAGAACCACATGCGGCTCCACAGCCTCAGGTTACTGACCCCTGACTTAAACACACTCACACACACAGAGTAATTATATTATCTTTAAGTAAGCTAACCTGCATTGATGTAAACAATATTAAGCTGATATTAAATCATATCGTATTTTTAAAAATGTTGTCCCCATCTGCCGGGTTTCCCTGCTTCTTTCTAGAAACCAGTTTCAGATGCAAATCTGGCCTTTTGGCCAGAACCCATCCTAAGGCCTGCCTAATTTTCTGAATAGAGTTAAAAGATAGCACAGAGATTAATCCCAGACTGATTCAAACCCTGCTGAGGAAATGGAAGAGGAGAAGAAAGGAAGAAAGGAAGAAAGGAAGAAAGGAAGAAAGGAAGGAAGAAAGAAAGAAAGAAAGAAAGAAAGAAAGAGAGGGAGGGAGGGAGGGAGGGGGGGGGGGAGAAGGAAGGAAGGAAGGAAGGAAGGAAGGAAGGAAGGAAGGAAGGAAGGAAGGAAGAAATTTTAGTGAACTGGGAAGTGGAATCTGCTAGATACAGTGAAGGTGCTACCAGCTTCCTCTAACATTCCATCTTTAATCAGAAATTATGAGTATTAAGGTAGATAATGTAGACAATCCTGGACTATACCTCTCAAGGAATGTCAGTTAGTGTGTTGACTTGTCAGCTTGTTAAGCCTTAAGGATTTTTATAGGATTTTTATTTATTTATTTGTATCTCACCATTATTATTTTACAAATAATTCAGGATTTTAATTTATAAATGTTTACACACACACACACATACACAGACTGTTTGTGTGTCTGTATGGTTGTAAGCCACCCAGGATTACACTGTGGTAAAATGGGTGGTCAATCAATCAATTAATTCATTAGGAAATGTAGCAAACATATCCAACATTCCTTCCTCCTCTTATTTTCCCCACAACAAAAACCCTGTGAGGTGGGTTGGGCTGAGAGAGAGTGACCTGCCCAAGGTTACTCAAGTGGCTGTCATGGCTAAGGCAGGACTAGAACTCTTTCCCCCCCCCTTTTTTTTCCAATGTTATTGGAGGAGAAGGACAGGCAGAGCCATCGTGCCCCCCTCCTATGAGTAAAGGTAAAGGTTTCATTTCATTAGCACATATGTGCTAGTTGTTCCGGACTCTAGGGGGCGGTGCTCATCTCCGTTTTAAAGCCGAAGAGCATGAATAATAAATCAGCTTAACACAGAGTCCTGGTTCTTCCCGCCTGACAATTATGCTATGGGCTATCAACTAAGTTTTAAAAGGTGAATCTGTTGAAAATCTGCTGGGAAAGTCTTCTAACTCCCTCCCTCCTCTTTACCTTCAGTGATTCCTGCAGCTGAAGAGCCACGGCTCTGGCTTGCGGAGAGTCGCCTTCCCCTCTAGCGGCCAAATCAGCCAACTGGGCAGCAAGCTGCTCCACCCGGTCACACTTGGCAAGCAACTCCTGGCGGTAGGGCCCCATCATGACGTTGGCAAGACGGCGCCCTTCAGCCACCAGTCCCCGGATGGCAGCCTGGCCTGCATTGAAAAAGCAATTCACCTTTCTGTTAGCTGTTCTCTTGGTTCACGGATTGGGCAAGAGAAAGAAGCAATGCAAGAGGGAAAATTAGGTTGAGTAAAATCAAGAGTTATAATGGTAGGCCATTGGAGGAAAGGCTGACCCTTCCAATGTTAAAAGGTAAAGGTTTCCCCTGTCCAGTCATGTCCGATTCTAGGGGGCGCTGCTTATCACCATTTTTGGGCCGAGAGAGCCAGCATTCTCCAAAGACACTTCCGTGGTCATGAAGCCAGCATGGCTATACACTGAGATGCATGGAACGCTGTTACCTTCCCACCAAAATGGTACCTATTTATCTACTTGTATTTGCATGCTTTCAAACTACTACCATGTTTCCCCAAAAATAAGACCCAACCAGAAAATAAGCCCTAGTATGATTTTAGGATGTTCATATTAAGCCCTACCCCAAAAATAAGCCCCAGTTAAGATCGTCAGCCCTCAGGGGAGGGGGTGCATGGCCAGCAAAGGAGGCAGAGGCAAGGGGGCCGCATGCAATCTGGCATGCCAGATGTGCTGCACCACAGGGCCATCCATCCACTCTGTCCCATTGCTTGCCTACAGCTGCGATAGGGCAGGTGGCCGCACATCACGTGCCTGCCCTCCTCCCCGTGCCTCTGCTTCTGCCTGCTACTTGGTGGGCCAGCCCGGCAGTCGCAGGATTCAGATTCACCAGCGCTGTGCGGGCTGCACAAAAGCGTTAAGGGGCTGGCGGGCCACAGCTGCTGCCAGACACCATCAGCCCCCCCCCCCCCCCCCCTGCTTGCTGCCTCTTGTGCGTGTGCCAGGAGTGAGGCGCCCTGCTGGGTGGGACCAGGTCAGCGGGAGACAGTCCCTCGCCATCTGTGGTACCGTGTTTCCCCCCCAAAAAAACCTCTAATTCATCTTTTGGAGCAAAAAAAATAAAATAAAATAAGACCAGGTTTTATTTTCAGGGAAACACAGTAGGTGGGCAGGAGCTGGGGCAAGTAATGGGAGCTCACCCCATCATATATTGCTCGGGTCTCGAACCCGGACTGACAAGCTCAGTGTTTTTAACCATTGAGCCATCATACACCCCTTTTTCCAATGCCACCAGATTGCAATATAATAGAGACCTTGCTGCTCATCCTTTCTTAGGAAGTGACTTTTACACAGCTTACCTACACCCCGATCATCAACGGTAGGGTTGTCTATCCATCTTTGAGCTTGCTCAATCTTGCCTTCCAGATGAACAGCCGGCTTGACGGGTCTGCTGTTCGCAACAGCCTTGTTGGTTTTGGACTGCAAATTCTGAAGCGATGTCGCTATTTGCTTGGCTAATGCCCGGGCTTCTGGAGAATCGCCTTTCCCACTATTGGGAAAAGAAACGGCTGTTAAGTTAAGCCTTGTAAAGTGGCCCATTAAGAAGGCAAAGTTTAAGGGCAAGAACTGTGAATCAGCTACTCATGAGCTTAAGCACTGCTGCTCATTAAACTTAACAATGCCCAATGGATTTGTTAAGTGGCGACACAAGATTATATTTACAAGGGGAAGCAAGCATCCTAAGCGAAGGAAAAAACAAACAAATGTCACCAAGAAGGTTGAATTTACACTACTGTTGACTGGAGACTTTGCTTAGACACAACTTAAGGACAGGGGTGGGCTTCAAAAATTTTATGAAGGGGTTCTCACGCCCAGTTTGGGTGGGTGTGGCCATGGTGGCCTCCTGCACCATGGCAGGAGGAGGGGGTTGCCCTCCAGAGGCTTTTCTCGAACATCCAGGAGGGCAAAAACAGCCTCCCCAGGAGGCCCTCTGGAGCCTTCCTGAACTTCCAGTAGGCCTGTGCGCATGCTCTGCACTCTACAGGGCCTCTGTGCACACCCTGCACTTACCTGCATCCAAAACGGGCTGCATGGGGACTCCCGGGAGGGGAGGGTAGGAGGGGCCACCCGGGAGTGGGATTTGGGGGTTCTCCAAACTGCACAGAATCTTAACTAGAAGTTCTCCCAAACCCCTGTGAACCCTCAGCAGCCCACCCCCGCTTAAGAAGTGGGAACCTGACTAAAACTGCAAACCTATCTCAGTTTTATCCCAATTCTCAAAGTGTCCACCAAACAATACTGGATTGTTCATTCATTCATTGAATTTATGTAACTGCCTATCTCGATACATCAAGTCAAGCATACATCAAGGCAAAAAGCCATTGATTTATCAATTTATTTCTTAAATTTATTTGCCACCTAGCTCACGGTGGGGCTACTCTACTCTTACAACAATAAAAAGGAAGAAATGAAAAGAGTGTAACCAGAACAGAAGTAAAATAATACAGTGATAAAATAAACAATGAAAAAGAAAACAAGAATACACCAGTATGACAGCAAAATGATGGATGGGTGGAGAGCAGGAGAGCAAAGGGAGGGGGCGAAAGATGGAGTCTGCCCTCAATCTAGCAGTCACCTCTTAAATATTTTTCAGATACTTATATTTACCGTATATACTCGAGTATAAGACGAGTTTTTCAGCACAATTTTTAGGCTGAAAAAAGCCCCCCTCAGCTTATAATCGAGTGAGGAAAAAAATGCCTTTTTTCCTGCAACCGTTTTAGCTCCCAGGGGCTGCAGGGAGGCTTGCTAAAGCCAAAATCGGGCATGGGGGAGGGGTGCCGCACCAGGGGCTGCAGGAAGGCTTGCTAAAGCCAAAATGGGGCGTGGGGGGGGTGCAGCGCCCATCCCCCGCACCCCTTTTTGGCTCCCAGGGGCTGCAGGGAGGCTTGCTAAAGCCAATGGGGCATGGGGGTGTGTGGTGCCCCTCCCGCACGCCCCTTTTTGGCTCCTGGGGGCTGCAGGGAAGCTTGCTAAACCCAATGGGGCATGGGGGTGTGTGGTGCCCCTCCCCCATGCCCCTTTTTGGCTCCCAGGGGCTGCAGGGAGGCTTGCTAGGGGCATGAGGGGGGTGCCTAGCAAGATTCCCTGCAGCCCCCTGGAAGCAAAAATGGGCTGCCGGGGGAGAGGGGGCTTCAAGGGAGAAAGAAACAAAGAAATCCTCACTGTTTAGGAAGATCCCATGTGCACTGAGCTTGAGTTGAGAGCTTACTGTAATTGTAATTGAGAGCTTATTGTAATTGGCTGCTAGCTATCCTTGCTTGTAAAATGTGACCCTTTTACAACCTCTGGACTTCAACTCCCAGAATTCTCCCAGCTTGGCTGTCTCAGGAATTCTGGGAGTTGAGTCCACAGGTTGTAAAAGGGCCACATTTGCCCACCTCTGGGCTAAGCTAATCAATAGTGGAGCTCTTAAGAATGCCAGATGAGAAGGAGAAAGGGAGGGAGAAAGAAAGAAAGAGAGAGAGAGAGAGAGAGGGAGGGAGGGAGAGAGAGAAGGAAAAAAGAGACAAAGAAAGAAAAAGAAAAAAAGAGGGGGAGAGAGAGAGAGAGAGAGAGAATGCAGGTATCTCTTAACAGAGGCTTGAACATGCCTGAAATTAGATCAAGCCAGTGATTGGGTGGGCGTGGCTAGCTAGTCATGTGATATATGTGTATAGGGACTACTCAGAAGGCTGAAAAATGTCATTTCTGACAGGTCCTCGCACTTTTGACTGGTCCTCACACTTATGACTGGTTATCATTTATGCCCATGCAGCATTCTTAACAACCATGTCACTCATTTCACAACTGCTTCTCTTCACCATGGTGACAAGATAGGGCAAAAACGTAAAATGTGAGGACAGTCATAAGTTCGAGGACTGGTCAAAAGTGCGAGGACCAGTCAAGAATAACTTTTTCAGCCCTCTGAGTAGTCCATATGCATAAAAGGACTACCCAGAGGGCTGAAAAAAAGTGATGTCTGACAGGTCCTCACACTTCTGACCGGTCTTCGCACTTATGACTGGTCATCATTTATGCCCATTGTAGCATTCTTAACAACCATGTCACTCATTTCACAACTGCTTCTCTGGTGACAAGATTTTTGTTTTTGTTGATCCTCTTTTCCACTTACAGAGCTAGTTTACTGTTTTTCTTTGAAATCAATATTCAAAAACATTTAACCTACTGATGCCTCAACTGATGTAATATTATTGGTATCTATTTTTATTTTGAAATTTACCGGTAGCCGCTGCATTTCCCACCCTAGGCTTATACTCGAGTCAATAAATTTTCCCAGTTTTTTTGTAGTAAAATTGGGTGCCTCGGCTTATATTCGGGTCAGCTTATACTCAAGTATATACAGTAAGTATTAATATTATTATTTAAATATTATTATTTAAAAACTTAAAAAACAGAAGGCTAAAAAAATAAGCACAAATTCTAGGCAAAGAGCAGTTGTTATTAACAATATCTCACCAGTCTCCTGGGATCCCCCGAAGCCTAGTGGTACAACCAAGTTTTGAGGGACTTCCAGAAGATCAATAGGGGAGGAGCCAGCCTCACTTAAGGGAGGAGGTGGCATAAAGTGGACACCACGATTTGAATTATAGCTTGAAAGTTGAAGGAAAGCTATCTTCCTCCGCTGTGTTGCCCTGAATTGTCACAGATATCTAGGAATCTTAAATGCTCGCTGTTCATATGCCCATAGAGCAGGGGTGTCAAACTCAAGGCTCAGGGACTGGATCCGGCCCGAGGAGTGCTTAGATTTGGCCCATGGAGTTTCCCTGGAAACAGTGAAGGACTGGCCCACGGTGTCTCTGCCAGTAAAAACAGAGCTCCATTTTTGCTGGCAGAGGATTGTAGGAGGTTATTGCAGCTGGAAATAGAGCTCGGGATCCCGTTTTCTGTACTCAGGCCACCATAGGCACCCCCGAGACAAGTAATGTTGAGTTGGCCAAGCCCACCCCGGCTACACCCACTCCGGCCCGAGGTCAAACCCAACCCTAATGCAGTCCTCAATGAAATAGAGTTTGACACCCCTGCTGTGGATGAGCTTCTCATCCCACAAATAACATGTTACTCAGCAGCAACACAGAGCCAATGCTATCCCAATGTCGGAGTTCCAAGTCTGACATCCAACATGAAAGCACAAACACTTTAAAGTAGAGTTTGCCAATCTTGGCAATGTTAAAGATGGGGTGGACTTCAACTCCCAGAATGCCGGCTGGAGAATTCTGAGAGTTGAAGTCCACGCATCTTGTCAAGAGTTTTAGGAAAGCCTGCTTGAAGCAATGGGAACATACACAGTGGGGTCCAGCCACTGAAACACAGGGATTTTTTCGGATCTCCACAAAAGAGGTCAATACATACTGTTTTCGAAGGTCGGACAATTTAGCTGTCAAAGCAGAGATCTCTCCCAAGGACCGCAAAATGTCATCTCTCTCTTTGGGATCTTCACAGAGTTCTGCAATTTTCCTGGCTTCCGTCATAATGCCCCGGATGTGTTCTTCTCCTTCGCTGCCCCCGTTAGGATCTGCCAGCCAGCTCTTCATCAAGAGAAATAGGGGTCAATGGCTTGTGATCTTTGAATCCCTTACATTCTAACACTGAAATGCTGTTCGGGTCAAAACGGATTCAACTGCAGCTAACGTAGCCTGCATTTTCTTGGAGTAGCCAATGTCTATCTCAAGATTAAAACAAAGGCACAAAGGGAATTTGCAGGAAGCTGACAGGAAGAATACGTAAGATCTGCAATTGTTGAATTCAATTATTCCCAAATCATTACAGCAACAAAAAGTCATTATCCATTAGAAATCAGAAATTATTTTAAGGGTATCCACCACTGATGCCCTAAGTAAATCATGAGACTCGAGCAAAGCTTCATAAGAAATGTAGTTACTTATTAGGAGTTTCATGTCGGCACATTCCCAAGTGAAGCCAGCTCTGACCCTACATAATTTACGCTCCAATTATGACCCTATTTCCTACCTCCCCCCAAAGTGTGTCATCAATCACACTCACAGAGCAATTTCGAGGGTTGTAGAGGTCACTCCCCTCGGCTGCTGTAGGCAACCCTGGGATACAGCTTTGAGAGAGATAAGCGTGGAATGTGCATCTGCCTTTGGCTGCTGTGCCATTTTGCCGGTTTCCCATCCCCCCTGGGCTATGGCAACTCGAGAGCAGGCCAGGGATGCTTTGCGAGTTGACTCCACCCTTCCCTCTTCACAGCAAGACCGTGAGTACCTGAGCAGCATCAATCTTCTTGGCTATGGCCTGCTTAGAGTTGGTCATTGCCTCCAGCTTGCGAGCTGCGTTTTCCACTTTTGCGGTTAGTAAATCCAGCCCTTGAGCGATCTGCTGAGCTTTCTGCATGGCGAGAGGGGTCGCACCTTGACCCCTGTTCAAGGGGAGAAAAAGACATATAAATCCCCAGATACACTTGCAACAGTTGACCTGGGTACATAGAATTCAGATGGAGCCAAGGTAGGACCCAAAGCAATGGGATATAGGCAGTGGTGGGATTCATGTAGTTCGGGCCAGTTCAGGCGAACCAGTAGTTAAATTGCTGGCTGGCCCTGGCCCTGCCCCTTCCTGGAGTCCCCACATGTCCCATTTTGGCTCCCAGGTAAGTGCAGGGAGGCCTCCTATGCCCAAAACAGGGCGGGAGGGCAGCGCCACTCCTCCCATGGCCTGTTTTCGTTCCCAGGAGGCTTCAGGGAAGCCTCCTAGGCCCAAAACGGGGCATGGGGGCCCATTTTTGCTCCCAGCGGGGTGCAGGAGGCAGAGTGCTGCCTGTCACACTCCCCTGGCCATGCCCACCAAGCCACGCCCACAGAACCAGTAGTAAAAAAATTTGAATCCCACCACTGGATATAGGCCATGGCTGCTTAGATGAGGCCAAGCCTACCCTAACTAAATAATAGAATTATTTCCCCTGCTATCTGCCATCTTCTGGATTAGAGACCTGTCTTCTCACAGCTACTTAGTGAAGAGTTGCAACGTACCCCCAGTGGTGGGACTCAGCCAGCACTCAAAAGAAATCATATTTTGTTTTTGTTTTTTTCACTTTACAGGGCTAATCCTGTAAGGAAAGCAGTAAGGAAACATTCTGGTGTTGTTTCTAGCCTTAATTTTATTGCCCTGCTTACAGAAACTACCTCTCTGGTTAACCCTTATTACATTGTAACAGCTAAGGCGCTTCGCCCATAAACATGAGTGATATTGAATTGGCCATGACCACTGAGCCATACCTACCCAGCTGTTCATTAAGGCAGAGAACCGGTTGTTAAATTATTTGAAACCCACCACTGCGTACCTCCCTAAAACTACTTACAACCTGATTTTGGCCACATCTACCTCCCCCACAGTCATGGGATTGCACTTTGGGCAATGTTGTGCGGGTTCCTCTTGGTGCATAATTACTCTTCACTAAGTAGCTCTGAGAAGAAAGGTCCCTCATCCAGAAGATGGTCACATTTTCCCAATTGAAACTATGGTTAAATCTGTCTATAAATTGTGAAATTAAAGGATTTTCATCAAGTCTTCTGACTGCTAGTTGGGTGTTGGTGGATGCCTCCTGGCAGTCTTCTGCCTGTTTGCCCTACATAGTGGTTGTTGCAGTTCTTACGTTGGATGTTGTAGGATGATTCCTGTTTTTTCTTCTGGGGTTGCTGGGTCTTTTGGTTTGCTTAGGACAGGGGTCTGCAACCTTAAATACTCAAAGAGCCATTTGGACCCATTTCCCACAGAAAAGAAAACACCAGGAGCCACAAAACCTGGGTCGGCGTGGCCAACTCGATGTCACTCACTTCCACCAGTCACATGACACCCCCCCTAGCCACGCCTACCCAGCCAATCATTAGGGCAGAGAACCAGTTGTTAAAAAACACCGGGAACCACAAAACCCTTTTGACATATCTCTCTCTTCCCTCCCTCCCTCTCTCCCCCTCTCTCTGTATCTCTCTGTCTCTTCCCTGGCTGCTTCTCTATTCCCCGCCATCGCCCTTACCTTCTCAGGCCAGGAGGAGTGACTGGGAGGGGAGGGTGAAGGGCGGGGCCAGCCAATGGTGGGATCACCTGACAAGGAGCCCAAAGAGCCGCAGGTTGCTGATCCCTGGCTTAGGATGTTTTGAAGGACTTTAGTTGGCTTGTGTTGAGTATCTCTATGCAATTTTGAAAAGCTGCACTTCCCAATCTACTAAGGCAGCCAGCACTTCTACATATAGATCACCTCAGCAGGTGTAATTGTAGGGGGAAATGACCTTGGGAGGCAGGAGGAAGAGCCGAAGACAAAGCAACGATCAAATAACAGGCAGCACAGTTTCTTGGACTGTAAAGGCGAGGGGGGGGAGACGTCCTTTCAGGTTCTGTCAAGGTAACTTTACAATAAAGTTAGAGCTAGCGCTGCTGGGTGTACTTCCTTTTTGGACTAGTTCCCAAGGCTGACATCAGGAACAAGGGAAAATACACTAAGAATTCCTTAAATAAAATTAAATGGAGTTTTAGAGCAGGGGTTTCCAACCATTGCAACTTTACGAGTTGTGGACTTCAACTCCCAGAATTCCTCAGCCAGTGCATGCTGGCTGAGGAATTCTGGGAGTTGAAGTCCACAACTCGTAAAGTTGCAAGGTTGGAAGACCTCTCTGCTTTAGAGCAACTCTAAAATGATGGAAATTCTCCATGAAAATTTGACAAGCCAAATGCTGGGAAAGCTAACCCCTTGAACAAGTTTTATCCACCACTATCAGTGCACTGGTAAAATAAATAAGATACAAATTCTCTCCTGTGATTTTAGCTTTTTTTAAAATACATGATAGATAGATAGATAGATAGATAGATAGATAGATGGATGGATGGATGGATGGAAGGAGGAAGGAAGGAAGGAAGGAAGGAAGGAAGGAAGGAAGGAAGGAAGG
>WNWU01000021.1:20067380-20103848 GCA_012654045.1 Ptyas mucosa
AGGAAGGAAGGAAGGAAGGAAGGAAGGAAGGAAGGAAGGAAGGAAGGAAGGAAGAAAGAAAGAAAGAAAGAAAGAGAGAGAGAGCAAGGTTTGTTATTAGTTGGTTGCAGGTTACCTGGCCCGAAGATCAGCTAGTTGATCCGTCAGCTGACCCAACATTTTGCAGGTGCCTAGAATCTCCCGGCGTTCTTTACCTGCGCACAATTCCCCAACATTTCCTGCTTCGTCCAGGATCTGTCTTATGGCTTGTTCACCAGCGTCCCCTAGGAAGCAAGAATGGGTGAATAGAGGCCATATATCTGATGCATCATCAGCCTAATTCAATACTGGCTGACCACTGAGAATTCAAACAGCTAATTTACCTAAGCATGGAAGCAGGGCAATTTTGCTTTAAAAAGCCGGCAATAACGTGAATAAATGAACAGAATCTGAAGTTGCAAGATCCACATTCTCTGAAACGAGAAGGCGTCTCCCAACTGGTTGGCCCAAAATAATAGGAAGCAAATTCAGTAGCAGATGAAGCAGAGTAAAAAATCACGTCTCCAGTCAAATGGTCCGTAATTGCCGCTACCGGTTGGCCCGAAACTGTGTGAACCGGCTGAATACCACCTCTATTTCTGGGTTTCTGTTGCGCAGGTGTGTGCGACAATCAGGTGGCCGGCCCGTATGCTCACATAGGAAAATGGAAGACCAGCTCTTCCAGTTTCCTGCACTGCTGCATGCAAAAAGGCCAGCTGATCGTTGCGCACACATGCACGCCAGAAACCCAGAAGAGGAATGGACGACACCACGCATGCCAGGCAACATGGCTCTGCATGCCACTTTGGGCACGCGTGCCATAGATTCGCCATCACGGGTCTCAAATATCTTTGGCTTGACCAGTTCTACCACTGGAGATGAACTGCTGACACCTCAACCATGTCAGTTGTTGCTGGGGATAATACTAGGAACCTGCAGGCCAAGTTCTCATTAGCTGCCTGTCAAATGCAACGGAGGCTTTTAAAAAATGGTTTCAGTGTTAGACTTGGGAAAGAAAAAAAACATAATTCTGCAAATCTGGAGCCAAGATTTCTTTTACTAATATTAACTGGCGACATCCTAATATATAGTTAAAGCGACTTGGTTACATTAACCTAAATAGCATCGCATGGCATGTGTCAGAAGTTATTCCATCAATTCAAAATCTGATCAACACTCTGGGGCCAACATAATCAAATCAAGATGGAGAGACAAATTAAGTTAATTAATTATAGAGCTCCGCTCATATACAGTATAATTATTTAAATATGGATCTTATGTCTTTACAAATGAGTTATGCTAATATAGCAATAAATATGCAATAACCAAGAACAGAAACCATTCCAGAATATTAATTAAGGAAGATTACAAGCTAAAATATTTGGATAACTTAGCAAAATAAGCAAAGATTTCCAAACTCTCTTCTGGAGCAGCTTGCATGCTAACACAGGGGTCTACAACCTTGGCAACTTTAGACTTGTGGACTTCAGCTCCCAGAATTCCCCAGCCAGCCATGCTCCCAGCTGAGGAATGCTGGGAATTCTGCTCTAAAGTACTTTTGGCCCTCACTCTAATGGCTTTCTGGAAGCTCTTCCCTTTCAGGATGAAGACTCTTCTTAATTTTATCATTTTTAGCTTTGTATTTTAATTATAATTTAAATTTTTGATTTGTGTATGTGTGTGTTTTTTTAAATAATCTCTGTAAACTGCCTAGAATCTGGGCGGAGGGATGGGCAAAGACAAACATATTTTGAAAATACTTAGTCCTAATATCCATTTGCCTTCCTTGAAGGAGAAGTACTTGTTTTTACGAGTGCAATTACACCATCAAAAAAGGAATGTGATAATAAGTGTATCATAATTCAGCATCCCAAGAATCTTGGCTTTTATTTTGTCAGTATGCATAAATTTGAGAAAAATATTAATGGAGGGGGAGAAATGGGACTTAGCAGGATTGTCACTTGATAGGGAAAGCACTGTGGTGCTATTGACCAAACCAAAATACTGTATTTTTCGCTCCATAAGACGCACTTTTTTGTCTCCCCAAAGTGGGTGGAAATGTCTGTGCGTCTTATCGAGCGAATATTGCAGAAGCCCCGCCCACCCACCAGCCCCCACCCTTTGGCCATTTTTGGCCTCCGTGCATCCCATTTTCGGCCTCTGAAACCGGGACACACGGAGACCGAAAACGGGATGCACAGGGAATGAAAATGGGATGCACAAAGACCAAAAATGGGACACACAGAGGCCAAAAACGGGGCACGTGGAGGCCAAAAACGGGGTGGAGGCCAAAAATGGGGTGGGGGAAGCCGAAAATGTTTGAGACTGGATGACGCAGATGACAAAAACAGGACATGCAGACAAAAACAGGAGTGTGTCTTATAGTCAAGTGCTTTTTATAGTGCGAACAATATGGTAGATTATGCATGAAGATATTACCCATTTAGTTGTGTCGGATTAAATTGGCAATTCTATGGGCCAGGTCTCTCCACATCTTCCAATCTTGCGCTGCTTCTTTAAGTTGTTCTATGCTCTGGCCAGTGTCATCTTTGATAGTGTCCAGCTATGGTGTTCTTTGGTTTCCTTTTACCCCTAACTCTTCCAAGCATAATTACTTTCTCTGGTGAATTTCCCCGCATGACGTGGCTAGAGAGAGATGCAGTTTTGCGATTTTGCCTTCTAGTGACATGTCTGGTGTTACGCACTTCAGTACTTGACTGTTGGTCATCTTTTCTGCCCAAGGAACGCACAGGAGCCTTCTCCGGTGTATTCCATCCCCTCCATGTGGGTACCCCCTTTGTTGTAGGGAAAGGGATTGGTTATTCTGTTAAGGTTGAGAGCTATGCTGGAGGATTATCACCAGAAAATATACCGGAAGGGTCACTCAAGCCAGACCAGTCTCAAACGAGAAGCTAGAGTAAGAATATCCACAACCCATTCACCACAAGACAACAGAAAAGGAATCCCATACTGTAGGGGTATCAAACTCAAGGCCGGTGGGCTGGATCCGGCCCCCAGGATGCTTAGATCTGGCCCCCAAGACACTTAGATCTGTTGAATTTAGTCCTGGTTGCATTTTTTTTCACCTTTCCCTCTTGAATAATATCCTTTCACATTGCCCCATCTCATTTTGATCCCTGTCCGCATTACCTGCTGGAGCTGTGGGGTCCCTGAGCCATCCCTTGGCCTGGTTCATCTTGGAATCGATTAAAGCCAGAGCTCTCTTCATGGCTTCCGTGTCCTTTACAGAAAATAGGAGAAAATAGGAGGTTATCTTCATAGATGACTAGCAAATCCAGGTGTGGATGCAATTTATAATACAAAACACTTCTTTGGTTTGCAGGCAATTCTCTCCCATGATAAGCAACTCATGGAATAATCAGAGGCACATGTATTAAATATCAGACACATTTCTGTTACTCAAAATGCACGAAGTAGAACATGCACTCCATAAAGCCTTATTGTAACTCATTGTTTTCCAAGCACAGAACACTCGAGAGAAAAAGAAATGGCATTCAGAACAAACGTTAAATCTTTACCCTCCCAAAATAGAATAATAGCCACAGAGAACACCCCCATGCACACTTCTCTACCTATTCCCTCCATGGGGGGTGGGGTGGGGGGGAGGATTGAGATGATTCTTATTTATTGGTATCTAATGCATTAAACATGAGGAAAAAAGATGGCACCATGCCCCGCGGATTAATTGGATATAGCACTGGATTATAAGCTTTCTAAAAGCCTCTTATTTCTTAGTTCTTATTTCTCAGATAAAATTATGGCTGGCTACATCAGCAATATGAAGTTTCCTACGAACACCACCATCCCCTCACACATATGTGCTAGTCGTTCCCGAATCTAGGGGGCAGTGCTCATCTGTTTCAAAGCCGAAGAGCCAGCGCTGTCCGAAGACATCTCCGTGGTCATGTGGCCAGGATGACTAAACGCCAAAGGCGCACAGAACGCTGTTACCTTCTCACCAAAGGTGGTCCCTATTTTTTTTACTTGCATTTTTTACGTCCTTTCGAACTGCTAGGTTGGCAGAAGCTGGGACAAGTAATTGGAGCTCACCCCATTACGCAGAACTAGGGATTCGAACTGTTGAACTGCCGACCTTTCGATCAACAAGCTCAGCATCTTAGCCACTGAGCCACCGTGTCCCCTGCAGTCCCCTTTGGGATTGTCATGGAAATTTTCAGAAGAGCCCATTAGAAAGTCAAAAGTTAAGGTCCAATACAAAATGCCCTTTTGCCAATCACCACACCGCCACCTAACACTCAAACCCCAAAGCGGATACCCAGGTTGATTCTTCAAATTTTTGCATCACGCCAGAAGATGCCATTTGGAGAGTGAAAAGACTTAAAATGAGATGTAAAAAATAGTCCATTGACATGTTTTACCCTCTGCATTTTAAAAGGGAGTTCCTGAACCACTTGATTTGACAACCGGATACAGGAAAGATTGATGGTTCAGAGTCCCATGCCTGCCCATCTCACATAACGGGGACATTTGAGTGGTTAGCAAAAATCAGACATTGACACAAATAACACTTACAATGGATAAAAAACGGATCAGAAACCAAAAGAAAAAATGATTGAAGGATGTTGGGAAGCATTTTCAGTTTAGAACAGGGGTCTCCAACCTTGGCCACTTTAAGACTTGTGGACTTCAACTCCCAGAATTCCTCAGCCAGTTTTGCTGGGAGTTGAAGTCCACAAGTCTTAAACTGGCCAAGGTTGGAGACCCCTGGTTTAGAAGATTCCCGACAAAGCTCTCCCCTCCCTCACAGAAGGGAGCCAAGGGCTCTTTTCCCTCTCTTCTTTAAGGAGGTGAGATGTAGATAACCTTAGCATTTCCATCCAGCGGTTTTCCAACCCTTCTTACATCATCATCATCATTTGAGTTCAGGGGGATAGTGATGAGGGAAGACTCTCTGGCCTGCATATCAAATGAATAACCAGGAAGGAATGACAGTTGTGAAAAGGGACAAGCTGAACACCCCATAGCTCTCCTTTGACAAAGCAAGCCAAAGTTATGGGTCCTGTAATCCTCACCTTGCCAAATATAGCCCTTTTTAAAACTCTGCTTGCTAGAGTTGGGGCCTTTGAAATCTGACGAGTTGTAGCTGATTAGATGTTCAGTTGTGTACCTCTTCTAAGTGTCCCTTAGCCTCGCATTCATCTTTCTCATTTTCTGAGTCCAGATAGTTATTACTTCCACACAGTGAAAGCAGAGCAGGGAAAAAACAACCCTTTCCTCAAAGAAGAAGATCCCACTGCATGGACCCCATCATAGGTCACCTTCCTGACAGCTTTGATCAACCAGAAGTCAAACCTTATCAAACCGCTGGCTGAGCCCACTGTCCATGTCCTCATGAGTTATAGCTGCACATTCATTCCTGAAAACCCTACAAGAGTCTGCCTTCTTTGCAGATCAACTCCAAGTAAATCCAAACATATGCATATACAGGTAAGGGCAGGGAATCAGCAGTTCAGGCAGTTCAAATGAATATAAGTTTATTGTATGCCAATGCTCTCTACAAGAATCTGAACTACTAACAGTCAACGCAAATAAGTGGTAGATAGGCCAAGGGAATTCAAGATAGGCTGGACTTAGATGTCTTGTGGGCGCAAAGACACTCAAGACTGATGAGGTGTTTGACCCTTCCCTCGGGCTCCACCTGGTCATCTCCTACTATAATGTACATGTACATATACAAACTTTATTTTTATATTTTATAGCCAAGACAAATTCCTTGTGTGTCCAATCACACTTGGCCAATAAAATTCTATTCTATTCTATTTTGGTCATTGACCAATAAAAGTACGTGTGTGTGTGTGTATATGTGTAAAGAAATGCTCTTTTTGTAAACTTATGGTGCTGTTACAAATACATGCATATGAAACATTGCATTTGGAGGTGTGGTGAGACAGGAGGACATGTAATTCAATTTATATACTTTATTCTTCACAGCCCATTTCACCATATCCCTAAATGCAACTAATTTCACACGCACCTGTTTGTAACAGTGCTGTAAATCTACAAAAAGGTCATTTCTCCCTTCCCACAAAGCTGAAATTACAGTTGCCCGAGCCTGTCAGAAACACATCTCTCAAATCTACTCTATCCCAGAAGGAAAGAAAAAGTGGAGTGAAACTTCGTCCTAGAGAACAAGATGCTTGTTAAGTTCACAGGGGAAGGAATTAGAAAAGCTGGATTTTCCAACTTCCCTGGTCAAGAAAGCTACCCCAAACCCAACTCACGTCTCCTCATCTTGCAAATTTCAAGGCTGGCTGTGACTCCTCGGAAACAGCCCCGTCACACAGCAAGACTTTCCAATCGTTTGAAATACTCTGCCTTTCAAGGTGAGTACAGGTAGTCCTTGACCTATGACCAGAATTGAGCCCAACATTTCTGTTGCTAAGCAAGACAGTTGTTAAGTGAATTGTGGCCCATTTTGCAATCATTCTTACCACAGCCATTAAGCAGCTGTTAAGTGAATCCTGCTTCCCCCCCCCCCCATCCCATTGACATCGCTTGCCAGAAACCAACTGGGAAGGTCACGAATTGCGATCCCATGACCACGGGACACTGCAACCGTCATAAATATGAGTCAGCTCCCAAGTGCCTGAATATTGATCATGCGGCCATGGGGACGCTCCAACGGTCGTAAGTTTGGAAAAACAATTGTAAGTCACTTTTTTCGGTCCTGGTGTAACTTCAGTCACTAAAAGAATGGTTGTTAAGTCGAGGACTACCTGAAGTGTAACACTCGCCACACAGGAAACCACACAACACACAGCAAACACCCCCGGAGTCATGCTTTTCTGTTTTTAGTAGAAAAGGCAGCAGTTGTGGGTTGAGGAAGAGATCTTACCTTCTAAAAGGTGAGGGTGAGGGGAAAGGAGAAAATTAAGGAGAAAGATATATATAGATATATATATAAGTAGTGGTTCTAAGAAAGAAATTATTATTAATAGTGGGCTAACCTGCTTTCAGGCCTAAGCGATAAGGGGCACCCTCTGCAGGGGCTCAGTGATTAATTACGGTAATAAGCCAGAATTCAACTCCTTTTTCACAGATTCGTGATTTAGTACTAATAGTGATTTGGAGATTACAGTTCCAAGGAAGCAAAGCATGGCTAAATTCTACATGCCTATCTATGCATGCTTAAATCAAAATGATATATTTTTTTTAAAAAAAATCCTACAAGTCAGTTTACAGATAGCAAGAGATACGATGCTGGGACAGTAAGGTCAGAAAGTCGCAGAATCGAAACTAAATCATCTTCATTTAACAACCCCCTAATCCCTTGCGGGGTGGGGTCTGGGCAACTGAATGGAGTTAGCAGAGTGTTTTAATGGCCGGATGCCCTTCCTGTTACCAATGCGGAGTTTTGTTCAGCAGATGTATTCTCAGGGTGCCCAGAGAGAGAGCTAAATAGCTGCCTCTACCTAGGATCGAACCCACAGCCTCCTGATTGTGAGGCGAGAGCTCCACCTCTAGGACACCGCACCACTCCTGAATCAAAACTAAACGTTGATTTATTTTCCCAGCAGAGCAGAAGAAAAGGGCTCAGTCCTTCAGGCCAACTCCTCCCACAGGGTCATCCTCTGCTAAACCATAGTTTATCTTTACGTGGAAACTGCATCAATAAACAGCAATGGATAAAAATGCACAGCTTGTGAGCTGTTTTGACAGTTCTGTGGTTCTCAACCCATCAAAATAATTAGAAGTCTCTGAAAACAGCCATTTCCTCCCTGAAGCCATCACATTTGCAGTAGTTCGCTGATTGGAAATTTGCAACTTTCAACCAAAATAAAAAATTGAGTTTTAACCAATTTAGGCCTTAAATTATAAATCTGCGGGTATTTTAAGGTCTCCATCTCAGAACTTAATTCCAGGAAGGAAGTGCACGTCAATCATTTTAGGATGTGGGCAGTGGTGGGATTCAAATAATTTAACAACCAGTTCTCTGCCCTAATGACTGGCTGGGTGGGCATGGCCATGGTGGGCGTGGTCAGGGAGTATGACAGGCAGCACTCGGCCTTCTGCACGCCCCTGGGAGCAAAAACTAGCTGCGGGCTGGGGGGGAGATGACGACGCGCTGCCCCCCTGTGTCCCATTTTGCGCCTAGGAGACCTCCCTGCACTTACCTGGGAGCCAAAATGGGGCACATGGGGACTCCTGGAAGGGGCGGGGAGGGGTGGGTCCAGCCAGCAATTTAATTAGCCCGAACTGGCCCGAACCGGCTGAATCCCACCACTGGATGTAGGAACTTCAACTCCCAAGATGCCCTTGGGATGTCCCCAAGTCCACACATCTTAAAATGGGTGAGGTTGAAAAACACTGGTTTAGAGAAACATTCAGATTATGTTACTTTATTTGCTTATTGGGGTGTTTCCTTGCCAGGAGATGCAATTTTAAAACAAATAGCCATCCAATTTGTTGGATAAATTATAGGAAATCTGCAGGGCAGTTTTAAAATATTCTCATTATATTTAATGTTCTGCTAACAAAGGAACTGCATTATCCTCAGGGTAAAATTATATACCAAATTAGCTAACATCACTCTGTAAATTAGTTCTTGTGTGTGTGGTTTTTTTTAATATGGGTTCATATTCTTACATGTCTAATCCTAGATCGCTCTCAGCCTAAACAGAACACACTCACCTTGCTGGCCCAAGCATCCTCATCCCAGGAAGTCAGCTGCAATACACGGATTATTTCATTGATTTCTGTACTCATCTTCTCCACTGTAAATTTGCGGTTTTTCAAGGCTTCCTCAATTCCCTGGCTCCGAGAGTTTTTAGTTGTTACAAAAATCTTCATTGCTGCAGAAGTGACACAGAAGGTCAAACGATATCAGGAAGATACGCTAGGAAATGTCCTTTTACATAAACGTGGGCGGAATAAATGGTGATATTCTATGGCCATTTTACCAAATTGATTATAATAGTAGAATATGATACAAATGCAAGGAAAGAAAAAAGAAGAAGACACAGCTTAAAAAGCATAAAGAGAAGAGAAATACACAAAGAAGTGACTTCCAACCTTCATCACAACAATTTAAACACTTGTAGTTACTCTTCACCCCTCCAAAGTTACATTTATCTCTTTATCCCATACCCCATATTTGTTTATCTATAAACAAATCCAGAAATCATTTTGTCAATCCTGATGTCAGCAGAAAGCCCCAAAAGGGCAGGCAGAAGTAACATCTTATTTTAATCTTGATCAAATAAACCATATTTATATACCCTTCCTTTACTTCTAATAGACTTAATCTTTACTTCATTCAAATGCTGTTGTAGGATTTGATTTATCTTGATTTCTTCTTTGTCCTATGACAGAGTTCTTCAAGGCTTTAACAAGCCTCTTTTGTAAATCCAATAGGGGGGAAAAATCCAGGTTATTGTCTTGGTTTGTCATTTGTATTTCCTTTTTAAATTTTAAAACCTCAGCCAGTTTCTTTGGTAGGCCCAGTGAATTATCCTGTTCTACGTCATTCTCTTGGCTTGTCACTTGTAAATCCACTTTTGATATCATTTCTATCTTGTCAGATAAAATTTGTTTTACATCTGACATTTCTTCAAAAACATCTTCTGGACATTCTATGGTCTATCCATAGGAGCACCATCGTTTCTGATATTGTTGATAATTGGAGCTATGACTTTTGGAATTCCAGTCTTCAAAAGACTTTTAAAAATGCTTGTGCAATTCACATTTGCAGATGATTCCTCTTTTTTTTAAATAATCAGAAGGAGCATTTTTTTCCTTGTCAAGATCTCAAGCGCAGACCGTCAGTGTTCAGTAACATTTCCTTTCTTAATCACAATTATTGTTATTGTTTGAGCTATGCTGAGGCTCTAGAAATAGTGCAGAGAAGAGCAACAAAGATGATTAGGGGACTGGAGGCTAAAACATATGAAGAACTGTTGCAGGAACTGGGTATGTCTAGTTTAATGAAAAGAAGGACTAGGGGAGACATGATAGCAGTGTTCCAATATCTCAGGGGCTGCCACTGAGAAGAGGGAGTCAAGCTATTCTCCAAAGCACCTGAGGGCAGGACAAGAAGCAATGGGTGGAAACTCATCAAGGAGAGAAGCAGCTTAGAACTAAGGAGAAATTTCCTGACAGTGAGAACAATTAATCAGTGGAACAACTTGCCTCCAGAAGTTGCGAATCCTCCGACACTGGAAGTTTTTAAGATGTTGGATAACCATTTGTCTGAAGTGGTGTAGGGTTTCCTGTCTAAACAGGGGGTTGGACTAGAAGACCTCCAAAGTCCCTTCCAACTCTGTTATTCTATTCTATTCTATTCTATTCTATTCTATTCTATTCTATTCTATTCTATTCTATTCTAACGTTTGTGCTTTTCAACAAATGTAGAGACTTGATCCTAAATCAAACAGTAGCAAGATCTTAATCTGAACTGTAGTGCCCACTCAAGGCAAGCATCACAAATATAACAACGTATAAATAGCCCATCCATTCACATATCTCAGGAAGCCCAGCTTCCAGAACATAAATAGGAGATAGGTAGGCTATGTCAGTTGAGAACTTCCCCACCGCACAGACACAAGACATAAATAAAATCACAGATTTTGTTCTACAGTAGGTTTATCAGCAGGGTGGATTTGATTTAAATCAAGTCGATTTAAATCATGATTTAAGTTATGATATAAATCACTAGTAAAAATGGCTTGATTTAAATCAACTCGATTTAAATCATAATTTTTAAAGAGCAACTGCTGTCTCTGTCCTGCAGCAGCCCCTCCTCTGACCCACTGTTGACTCACCAACGGTCCCAATACTGCAGAATATATAGCCTCCTGCTACGTAACGAAGCTCCATTTCATGCTAAATAAACTAAATTATTAATGTATCTTAAATAGAAAACTATCTTAAGATAATTCTTACTCCCAAAGCATTTTATTAAAATAAATTAAAATAAATTTTATAAAAATAAAAAAATCCAATTTAAATTAAAAAATCAATTTAAATTTAAAAAATCCGATGTTTTTTCACTGGTTTTTATCCACTGTGTTTATCAGAGATATAAGAAGAGTCTATGTTTGAACACCTTTCACTATGCATACCCCCCTGCTTCACAAATACATGGTGCCTCCCATGATTCCCATGCATGTTTTGATCGAGGCTCACCTGAAATAAGGACGGGGAGGAGATCCTTCACCGTGTTCATGGAGTTGACCAGCATGACTCGGTGCTCCTGATGAGTCAGTTCTTGCTGCCGCTCGTCAATCATCTTGGCCATCTTTGTCATTCCTATACCAAGGAAATGGAAGAGGTCGTATCCAAGAAGCCACGTTTTAAGATTTCAGGCAAGAGCTTAGCGCATTGTAAGCTGCCCTGAGTCTTCGGAGAAGGGCGGCATATAAATCAAATTTTTTTTAAAAAAATTATATTTTAAAAAGAGCAAATTACATTAAAGAACAACTGAAAATGCTGTTTCTCTTCAGGGAAAGCTGTCACTGTTGATCATGAACCGATCTGAAACCGAATGTACCATAATTTTGCTGGATTCATCATAATTCAAACGTGAGAAGGTTTTGAATTATACCGTTTCCCCCAAAATAAGACATCCCCTGATAATAAGCCCAATCAGTGAGTGCATGGCAATAAGACCAAGCACTTATTTCAGGGTTCAAAAAAATAAAATACAATAAGACAGGATCTTATTTTCGGGGTAACACGGTAGTCAAAATACACCCCCCACCCCCAAAATGGTGAATCAATGGGACATTTAGCAATAAATTTTTAGGCTTTTATTGAATTGCCTGTTTAAGGAAAGCAATGAAAAGAGAAGTGGCTTGCTTGTGTGGGACACGTTTCAATAGCCCAAAACTCTTATGCTCTCAGATAGCCATTCATTCAGAGCTGACTGTATATTATGACATAATGAATCCGTGAAACAATATCATCACAGAAAGAACCAGGAAGTCCATAAACACTCATTTGACCTCTGCCATTCACTTATTCTTTTGCCCTTAAGCAAGTTACTCTCTATATGCACTGATTTTCCTACAGCCCTGTTGTAAAAATTACTTTCATTAAGCTCATCAAGTATTTTTTTTCCCTTTCCCTTCAGTTGTGTCCAATTCTCCGAGGCTGCCTGGGCAAGTCCCTGCAGTTTTCTTGGGATGGTTTTTTTCAGAAGTGGTTGCCATTGTCTTCTTCCTAGGGCTGAGAGACAGTGACTGGCCCAAGGTCACCCAGCTGGCTTCATGCCTAAGTTAGGACTGCTACTCTCGGAGTTTCTAGCCTGATGCCTTAACCACAACACCAAACTATTTCTCCATATAGCTATTATGATAGAAGAAGATGCTAGATGTTACTGTTTTAAATGAGATGGTCTTTATGTTTGGTGTGTATATGTGTGTACAAAAAATTGCTCCATGTAAAACATTTTCACAGCAAGTATGTTTGTTTGCTTAATGGATTTATAGGGTCACCTAACTCTGTTCTGACCTAGTCCTCCCAAGATCATGAAACGGACTCCCTGTCCTGATAAAATCCCCTTTATTTAGTTTAAACGGAATTCCTCTCCAGCAAAGTTCCAGCCAACAGTCTTTCAAGAGATTTCACAACTACAGACCTTTATCAGGCTTGGAGAGTTGCCAGGCAGATATCTTCCAAACGCCAGGCTAGAGCAGACAATGCTTGGCAAGAAGTCAGGAACAGATCTTCACCCTCATGAATTGAACTAATTGTCTCCTGCAAACTCCCCTCCCCTTCGCTCCTCTTTATTCCCTATGGGAGGGGCCTTCACTGTCCACCTGTGGCTTTACTCCTGAGTCAATCTTTGTTCCTTAGCTGCTCCCTTTCTCCTGGCAGCTCTGCACTTGTGCACTCTGAGAACAGGCTCCAGCTGTTCTTCTGCCCCACTGATGTCCGACTCCAAAGGCAGCTGATAACTGTCAGACGGCCCTGGCCCCATCTCTGCCTCTGACACAGAGCCCTCATCAGAGCCTTCCCCAGACTCCAGGACTGGCCCATGTTCCTCCCCAATCGCCTCACTGTCTGAGTCTGCCATCAGCTCCACTGGCCGCTGGCGGGCCACAATAAACTCCAACAATAGGGTCAGTATACAATAAAAACAAAAATAAGCACACCACATTTTTAAAAAGCAACTCAATATACAGCATGGCAACCAAACACAAGAATTAAACAACCAAAAGGGGACATCCCTCAACTGGGCCCAAATGCTTGGGGGAGAAAAGCCAGCTCTTAACCTGCAAAGGCTTGCAGGAGTTGACTTAAGAGACTTAAGTTGACAAGGCGGAGGTAGGCGATATGAATAAAAAGCAGAATGTTTAGCTTCAGGAAATAGTGAGCTGTTTAACATCAGTGGCAGGTGGGTGGTGTTAGCCCCTAACCCAAAGCCATCCCTGGCGGCTATGCAGAGGGTCAGGATTCAATAGCAGATTGTTCTGCATTGCTATACAAAGGCCTTTGAGTTCGTTTCCCAGGCATTTAGTTGGCAATACTAGGCATTCTTTCCCCAAAGAGATGGATAGAAAACGATCAATAAATTATAAGCAGATTCTGCTTAGGAGAAACAAACAGTCGTTCTTGAATTTCAATTTCCCAGCTTAAATGATATTTGGGAGAGAATAAATATAGTCTCTGCACAAATTTGTTTTGCAAGTCTACCAAAAAAAGCAATCTCTTCAAACATCAATCTTAATAAATTGGCAGTTTCATAAGTAATTTATTACAATCAGTGATCAGCAGAAAAAGGCAGGAGAGGAAAAGATACTGAGGGAGCTCATGCAGATAGATCAGCCCTGCTCAGTGGGAAGCACCTCCTTGCTTCCAGTTCTCAAAGTTAAGAAAGAGAAGTTGCTATCTGGGGACTCAAGAGATTGGTCCGAGGTTCTCCCAAGTTCTTGGAGGGGTGTGTGTGTGCAGGGACTGTTAGAAAAGCAAAACATGGACTTCCAGGGAAGCATGGTGAACTGAAGATGACTCCATGAGAAATGGTGGAAAGACGAGCCGGTGAAAACCTTCCTCACATTGGGAGCTTCCTCACATTAGAAGCAAGTTCCCCAAATTCTTGAGGGAATGAAGCTGCTGTGAGCCTATGGGGAAGAGGGGCTAGAGCAGGGTGCCTCATCAAAGGACATACGATAGCTGGACAGACGATAGAGTTAAATAAATGGCAGCAATTATGGGATAGAAATTATAAGTTAACAATGTCAACTGCATACAAGGAGAATCTGTACAAGATGTTTTATAGATGGCATTTGTCACCTGAAAAGACTGGCAAAAATATTTAAAGATAAGTCAACTAAATGTTGGAAATGCCATCAGACACCGGGATCGTATTATCATATGTGGTGGATGTGTGTAGAAGCAAAAAAATACTGGGCAAGAATTTGTATGTGGTTGGAGAAGATGATGGAGCAGCACATTGATTTAACACCTGAGATATTCCTGTTGGGGATTTTACCAGAGAACTATAGTAAAGAAAAGGTATACTTGATTATTCATGTAATAACTGCGGCTAGAATTGTATTTGCACAGAATTGGAAAGGCGAAGAGATTCCTGCAGATAAAAATGTGATTAAGAAAATATTGGAATGTGCAGAAATAATGAAAAAGAAGAATCTGATTATTATAATATATGGGATTTATTTTATCAATGGATAGAGATAATAGATATGTTAAGTATTAAGCATTAATATTAAAATAAGAGTAGATATAAATAATGAATATGGTGGTAAGTTTTAACTGTTACGACACAAAAAAATTTGTACCCACACAACACACTGTTTAATGAATGATGGAATGTTTTGCATTAAAAGAAAAGATTTTTTTTAAAAAAACCAGGCTGGGTGTACAATTACTTCTGCATTAAGGATGTTTTGGGGGCAACACTTCACAATTGTCTTCTATCTTTCTGAGTGTTGTAGTTGTATTCCTTGGTTCATCCTGGAGTCTTTGCTAAGAGAGGTGTGGTGCCTCCTAGTTGTAGATCTCATAAAAAGCATCACATCTGAGCTACCAGTTCAGTCTCACTGGCATCATTTGGGACGATACCAGGAAAGGAAACTTGACATCCAAGAAACTCAATGGAAATACCTTAAATTGTGAAGTTCTTGGGAGACAATCGGATGCCAGATACCTCTGTATCAGTGGTGAACTGTAAAATTTGTTACTACCAGTTCTGTGGGTGTGGCTTTGGGGGGGGGGGGTTTGGTGGTAATGTGACTGGGTGGGCGTGGCCAATTTATTTTTAACTTTTAAAAGCATTTTTTCTACAACTTTAAGAGGTTGCAGAAAAAAATGCTTTTAAAAGCCTCTGACGATTCCAGCTGAGTTGCCTGATCGTCAGAGGCTTTTTTTTTAACTTTTAAAAGCATTTTTTCGGCGGAAGAGGTTGTAGAAAAAATGCTTTTAAAAGTTTTTTAAAAAAAGCCTCTTGTGATCATGCGGCTCAGCTGGCCGTGGGGGGGCGGGGGGGCGCAGGGATTTTTGCTACCGGTTCTTCGAACTACCCGCCGCCATCACTACTGGATTGGGCGATCTGGTCCGAACTAGGAGCATTTCACCCCTGCTCTGTATCATACTTTATACTACATCAGTGATGGCTAACGTTTTCGGCACTGAGTGCCAAAACTGGAGTGTGTGCACCAAACCAAGAAGAGACCAGCTGTCCACCCGGAAGTGCAGCTGGCGACGGCGCGCATGCCCGCAGAGAGAGCTCTGCGTGCCATCTCTGGCACTCATGCCAAAGGTTTGCCATCACAGTACTAGATATACTATATCTATACTAGATACCATGCAAAGGTAATAAGAGGAAATCATTAGATCAATTGTTGGCTGCCAGCCCATTAAAATCCCCCCCCCCCTATTTTAGAACATTTCCCTAAAACCAAAACAGGTCACATACTCCCAACAAATTAAGAATATAAATGAGAAACAAAAGCCGGTATAGCTAACATTAACTATTTCTGGAGTTTGTTCTCCACACTTAGACACAGACAAATGCAAACAAGAGCGCCAGTTTGGTCTAGTGGTGAAGGCATCGGGCTAAAAAATGGGAGTCTGTGAGTTCAAATCCCACCTTAACCATGAAAGCCGGCTGGGTGACTCTGGACCAGTCAGCCCAACTCACTTCACAGAGGTTGTTGTTGTGAGGAAAATAAGAGAAAACAGGAGCACTATGTTTGCTGCCCTGGGTTATTTTTGTAAAAATAATAAACACAGTATCCAAAGAAATAAAATAACCATCTTCTTCACCCTCTCTGCTTTTCTCCCTTCTATGGGTCCATATCAGGAACCTTTTGCTCTTCTCCTCATTATAAAGGTAAAGGTTCCCCTCGCACATATGTGCCAGTCATTCCCGACTCTAGGGGGCGGTGCTCATCTCCGTTTCAAAGCCAAAGAGCCAGCACTGTCTGAAGATGTCTCCGTGGTCATGTGGCCGGCATGACTAAATGCCAAAGGCGCACGGAACGCTGTTACCTTCCCGCCAAAGGTGGTCCCTATTTTTCTACTTGCATTTTTTACATGCTTTCAAACTGCTAGGTTGGCAGAAGCTGGGACAAGTAATGGGAGCTCACCCTGTTACATGGCACTAGGGATTCAAACCGCTGAATTGCCGACCTCTCGATCAACAAGCTCAGCATCTTAGCCACTGAGCCACGGCGTCCCTTCTCCTCATTATAACAACAAGGAAAAAGAGTAAGCAGTGCCAGGACTGCTCCACCCTCTGGCTCTGCATTCCTTTCTGAATTCCCTCCGACTGTCCATTCACAACATTCCACTTGGCCATCCTTTGGGGGGTCAGTGTAGATACAACAGTCAAAGCCCTGACAAAATTGAAAAGAAGGCTGCAAAAGAGTCACAGCCAGGGTCAGTGAAAGAGAGCTTAAGAAGAGCTCAAGAAACTGTGATCTGGAGCAAGAGAGGGATGTGTCCACCAGTGGTGGGTGGTTCGCCCTGGATTGCGCAAACCAGTAGCAGCAGCGGGAGGCTCCCCCCACCCACTCGGACGTCTCTGCACATACGCAGAAGCGTCGCAAGCACATGCGTGCCCACGAGCGAACTGGTAGTGGCCAAAATTGAAACCCACTACTGGTGTCCATACCGCACCATATCAGACAGTTCGCATATCCAATTCCTGGGATTGGAGAAACCAAGGAGGAGTAAAGAGGTTGGCTGTTAAACAGGGGTGGGCTGCTGGGGGTTCTCAGGGGTTTGGGAGAACCTCTTGCTAAGATTCTGAGCAGTTCAGAGAACCCTCAAATTCCACTCCTGGCTGGCCCCTCCCACCCCACCCCACCCCACCTCTCCCAGGAGTCCCCATGCGGCCCGTTTTGGATGCAGGTAAGTGCAGGGTGCATGTGGAGGCTCGGGGAGGGTGAAGAATGGCCTACTGGAAGTTCAGGAAGACCAGAACTTCCAGAGGGCCTCCAGAGCCTGGGGAGGCCGTTTTCGCCCTCCCGGAGGCTCAAAAAAAGCCTCTGGAGCCAGGGGAGGGCCAAAACGTCCCCCCACCATTGTGTAGGAGGCCGACTAGGCCACACCCACCCAGCAAATGGGCAGAGAACCCCTTGCTAAAATTTTTGAAGCCCACCCCTGCTGGTAAACATTTGAAGTGTCAGCTGTGTAAAGGAATATGGTGCATGGCATTTAAGCCCAGAAACTGACAAGACTTTTAAGAGAAAGGCATTATTTCTGCAGCTTTACTATCCAGAGGATAATAAAGTACATCTAGCCAACATCTGTAAGTTGGCCAGATGTAAGTTGGACATCTGGCCAACTTACAAAGGTCAGCGAGAGATTGACGAAATGAGAACAAGTGGTTCTTGGCTTACTACCATTCATTTAGTGACCATCTGAAGTTACAACATCCCTGAAAAAAGTGCCCTATGACCATTTTGCACACTTACAACACCAACGCAGCAATCCCCCTGGTCACATGATTAAAATTCAGCCGCTTGGCAACTGGCATGAACTTATGACTGTTGCAGAGTCCCGGGGTGATGGGATCCCCTTTTGTGACCTTTTGACAAACAAAATCAATGGAAGGGGCAGAGTCAGAGACATCTAAGGGCTCTCTAACCTGGTCCCAAGTTCTTCGTGTAGGTCACCAGGTCTTCCATGGTCTCCACTACTTCAGCCACAGTGAGGTATTCTAGAATTCCTTTGCAGACACGGATGATTTTACGGACCTGAAAGAAAATAAATACAACTATGAAATTATTGAGTGGGTTCTTTTTTTTCTCTTTTCTTACGAGCCAATTGTTTTAAATTAAATTACGGTAAATTTAGGCAAGAAAAACCAAAATTACACATATAGACTGGGTGAGACCAGGCTTAATAGCAGTGACTGTGAGAGGGATCTTGGAGTCTTAGTAGACAACCAGCTAAATATGAGCCAGCAGTGTATGGCAGCAGCCAAAAAAGCCAATGCAGTCCCAAACTGCATTAACAGAGGGATACAGTCAAGATCAAGGGAGGTACTAATACCACTCTATAAAGCCTTAGTAAGACCACACCTAGGGTACTGCATCCAGTTTTGGTCACACTATAAAAAAGATGTTGAGACTCTAGAAAGAGTGCAGAGAAGAGCAACCACGATGATTAGGAGGCTGGAGGCTAAAACATACAAAGAACGGTTACAGGAACTGGGCAGGGCTAGTCTAGTGAAGAGAAGGACCAGGAGAGACATGATAGCAGTATTGCAATATTAGAGGGGCTGCCACAGAGAGGAGGGTGGGTCAAGCTATTTTCCAAAGTAACTGAAGGCCAGACAAGGAATAATGAATGGAAACTGAACAAGAAGAGAAATAAGGATAAATTTTCTGACAGTGAGAGCAATCAACCCATGGAACAGAAGTTGCCTTCAGAAGTTATGGGAGCTTCATCACTGGAAGCTTTCATGAAGAGACTGGACTGCCATTTGTCAGAAATGGTGTAGGGGCTCCTGCTTGAGCAGGGGTTGGACTAGATAACCTCCAAGGTCCCTTCCAACTCTGTTAATCTAATCTAAAAGAATAAGAACCATAGTTAGCAGTCCATCATTCAAAAATTTAGCAAGCAGACCACAAATGATTGGGTTTCTACAACACATTGAGCCATGAATGATAGTTAATAAACAATCACGGTTTATTGCATGTAAGTCCAATGTGAGGGCTACATGGGCAGTGTGAACCCAATCTACTTCTGTCTTCACCCAGATGTCTGTCTCTTTGGGTGGACATTCAGATGTTGCCATTCTACTAATAAACACAAAAACATTGCAAGCAGGCAAGTCTGCTTCTAGTTAAAGTTCTCTGGGGTGGTGAATGTATATAACTTTTTAAAAGGCAGATTTGAGAATATATTACCTGATTTCAAAGCTTTTTAGAAATTACCATAGTGGAGAAGGCACCAGGCTAGAAATCAAGAGAGCATGAGTTCCTTAGCTATGAAAGCCAGTTGGGTGACTTTGAGCCAGTCATTTTTTCAGCCCAACCCACCTCACAGGGTTGTTGTTGCGGGGAAAATAGAAGGAGGAGAAGGAAGGCTTGTTGGATATGTTCACCACCTCGGGTTGTTTGTAAAAACAATAAAGGTGGGATACAATGAAATAAATAGAAACTATATCGAGAGTTCTTACGATAATGGCAGCTTGCATGCAAAGGTGTCCATGGATGGGGAAGTCAAGACAGTCAAGGTGGCTCTTGAAACTACCTTGGCTTTCTCAATTCCTCTGTGGACTTTATTTTTTTTCCCCTACCTGTGGTTCTCCCTGCTTGTCTGTATGACTATTAATGAGTAACAAGATCAATGCTAATCAAAGTGTAATCAGGCATTTAATTTTCATGCAAATTTCCCTGTTAAACATGTGTGAGGGAGGGAGGGAGGGGGAGAGAGAGAGAGAGGGAGAGGGGGAGTGAGGGAGGGGGGGGAGAGAGAGAGCGCAAATGAAAGCCAGTATGTATCTGCAGCCCAGGACAAACTGTTCAGGCAAGAAGACAACAGAATCCCAAACTGTAGGCATGGCTCAGAAATCATTTTTAAACCCCTTTTGGAAAAAATAAATTAAGAAAAAGCAGGAAGGTAAAGGTTCCCCTCACACATATGTGCTAGTCACATATATGACTCTAGGGAGTGGTGCTTATCTCTTTTTTAAAGCTGAAGAGCCAGCGCTGTCCGAAGACGTCTCCGTGGTCATGTGGCTGGCATGACTAAATGCCAAAGGCGACGGAACGCTGTTACCTTCCCACCAAAGGTGGTCCCTATTTTTTCTACTTGCATGTTTTACCTGCCATTAAAACTGCTAGGTTGGCAGAAGCTGGGACAAGTAACGGGAGCTCACCCCGTTACGCGGCACTAGGGATTCGAACCGCTGAACTGCCGACCTTTCGATCGACAAGTTCAGCATCTTGACCACTGACCACCGTGTCCCTTATAAGAAAAAGCAGTACTATTTGCAAAAAAAAATCAAAAAATCCCAAATTCAAGACCTTAAAATGGCACTTCGCTACCATACTACATCATGCTGCATTTTTCTGACAGTAAGACGATCTTTGAGAAGGCACAATTGTCTGTGCATATCAGCCACAGAGTGCCCCATCTTGTGCAATAAAGAACACCATGCTGATACAAAATAATGAAGTAATAAAAACATACTTGCTAATAGAATATAGTATCCGATATTAATATGTCAGCTGACTCTCAGCTCAACTTACACCCGAGCAAAGAACAATCCCCAAAAGAGAAGTTTCTGGGAGCAGAAAATGTTCGATATAAGAGTGACATCTTCCATGAGTTCAGTGGTTTATTCAGCATTCGATACACGTTAAAAGCTCTAAGGCAGGAATGAACCTTTAGCTCATTTTCCCAAATTAGATCATAGAGCATAGAAACATAGGGCAGGAAGGGACCTCAGAGGTCTTCTAGTCCAACTCCCTGATCAAGGCAACGGACCATGTAATTCCCAGCTTCCAACCCATCGATGCGTTTTATTACAGTCATTAGAAATCCCACCTCGGCTTCATCAAAGGTCAGAAGTAAGTCCGATGTCCCTGAAAGGATTCCTCGGGACCCATCGATCAGGTAATCGCGAGCAGGTACCGAATAAGGATCCGTTTGGAGCATCTGAGCTGCCTGGACCAGTTTTGTGCAAGCATTTTCCACTCTGTAAATAAGGATAATGAAAGCAAAATTAATGTTGGTCCTGCTACCTTCCAGGAGTACAGCTGAGAGCAATTTAGGTAGTCCTTGAACTTACGACAGACTCCCCAGAGCTAGTTACAATGGTGGGATTCAGCCGGTTCAGGCGAACCGGTAGTTAAATTGCTGGCTGGCCCCTCCCCTCCCCTTCCAGGAGTCCCCACGTGCTCCATTTTGGCTCCCAAGTAAGTACAAGGAGGCCTCCCAAGATGGGGCTCAGGGGTGTGTGGCACAAGCCCTTCCCCCCACCCCCCAGTGACCTGTTTTTGCTCCCAGGAGGCTGCAGGGAGGCCTACTAGGCCTAGAACAGGGCACTGGGGGGGGGGCGCATTCCCCCATGGCATTTTTGCTCCCAGGGGGCTGCAGGAGGCTGAGTGCTGGCAGTCATACCCCCTGGCCACGCCCACCATGGCCACGCCCACCCAGCCAGTCATTAAGGCAGAGAACCAGTTGTTAAATTATTTGAATCCCTCCACTGACTAGTTACAACCTGGATTTGGAGTTGCGACAACCACACCCTCTCCCTCAATGGTCGCCTGATTGTATTTGGGTATCAGCAACAGGCCTACACTTACAGCCATTTGCGGCATCCCATAGTCACATGATTTGTGATGGGGGTTTTTGCCAGTCTGGTGTTCACTTCCGGTATCTGACCAAAAAAAAACCCTTTATGGACATTAGTCTCTCTTTTAATGACTTGTGCAAATGACATTTGCTTTACAATGACCATGTTCGCTTAATGACAGCTACAAAAACAATTGTAGAGTCAGACACGGTCACATGGTAACTTGGTACAACTTATGACTATGATTCTGGGTTCAATTATACCCACAATTCAGGGACAACCTGTCTCTCCCCCTTGAAAGTCTCTCGTTTACGCAGCATAATTATTATTTCATGCTAGGATACACCACATTTTAGAGCTGCCAGATATATCTGGAATTTCGGCAATGGATTTGTCCACAAAATGATTTTCCCTGTAAATGGAATCAATCACAAACACCAATTTTCCTGGGAGGGGGAATTGATTCATTTGTGCCGAAATGAATAAACTAACTTTAGAATTAAAAGAAAAAGAGGATTTGGAATATTATGCGGTTTGGGAAAAATGGTATAGGCGGATAGACAAGAGAAATAAAAATAGGGAATATTTATAAAGAAGCTGAGGGTGTGTGTGTGTGTATACAGTGTGTGTGTGTGTGTGTATATATATAAAATCAATATTATATATATTTATACACACACACACACACACACACATATAAATAAATATTGATTTTTTAAAAATTTTTTAATCCAAAGTATATAAAAATGACATTGTCTGTTTGAATATGTATTAGTGTTTTGGCAAAGAAAAACTACAATAAAAATTATTTACAAAAAAAAGAAAGAAAGAAAGAAAAAAGATTAGATCAGTCAAATGGATCATTCAGTGGTGGGTTTTGAGCCCTCAAATTTAAGATGATTTTTCTGAGCTTTCAACACCGGTGCTCATTTCACAAAAAGAAAGCAATTTATCCTCAAGGATGGAGTTTACCAGGATAATATCAGGATAATATTCCAAGTCTCACACCATCCCACCCTGTCCCCCCAAGAACATAACAAAATATTCATTTCACAGAAGGGAAAGTGTTGTGGTCCAAAATAACACACGTCACACAAGCCACAAACAAACATTCTCACAAATACCTGTTTTTAAGAAACAGGCAAAACATACAACACACATTTCATAATGATCTTATGTTTTTGAAGAGGCTTGCCTGCTCACCCACCCTCCTCCTGTTGCTTTTTTGTTATTTTGTTCTGCCTAACTTCTAAATAAAATGCTGGACTGGAATCCCCGTCCTATTTTTACTATCTGAGAACGACTCTGATTCCCAGTTTGGATTTAGATGCTTTCTAAAAAACAAAACAGGACAGAAATATGACATCAGTATTTCATCTAGTGCGGGACGTCGTGGCTCAGTGGCTAAGACACTGAGCTTGTCAATCGAGAGGTCGGCAGTTCAGCGGTTCGAATCCCTAGTGCCGCGTAACAGGGTGAGCTCCCATTACTTGTCCCAGCTTCTGCCAACCTAGCAAGTCGAAAGCACGTAAAAAATGCACGTAGAAAAATAGGGACCACCTTTGATGGGAAGGTAACAGCATTCAATGCGCCTTTGGCATTTAGTCATGCTGGCCAAATGACCATGGAGACATCTTCAGACAGCGCTGGCTCTTTGGCTTTGAAACGGAGATGAGCACCGCCCCCTAGAACTGGGAACAACTAGCACATATGTGCACGGGGGACCTTTACCTTTATCTTATTTCATCTAGTAGCATGCAGCTTTCCAAGTTCTTTTAGAAATATTTTTTTTTAAAAAAGTCAAACAACAGATACAAAGAGTGATCCAATGTAGCCATTGCATTATTGAACAGCATCGTGGGATTTTTACTGAAAATCATTTATTGTAACCGAGTGCAAGGTCAGGGGTGGGTGCGTGGGTGGAAAGGACAGTATTTCTGAAACCAAACCAAGAAGGCTCCTGTAATTAAATACAAATAACAAATCTGGGGATTTTCTACCAATACATAAAAGTCAAGAAAAATTGGTTAGCATGGAGGAAGTGGAAAAATCTGCCACAAGTAAATTCAAAATTTTAAAACTGAGTCCACAGGCAGTCTTCATTTAACCACTGTTTCAACAGCCTCAGATAGCATTTCTGTCTGTTGTAAAACGTTGTGCCCTTTCCCCCTCCCCTGTGGTCACACAATTGCTATCTAGGTCAGGGGTTGGCAACCTTAAACACTCAGTGCCACAAAAATCCTAACCAGAAGCCCCCTTTTCAACTCTGGAGCCGACTGGAAGTCTGGTTCGCCCAACATAGAGACTCCTCCTAGCGTGGCATCCTTTTTCCTCCGCCGACCGGAAGTCCGGTTCCCCCACCATACAGTCTCCTCTGTGGCATCCTTTTTTCTCTACCTGTCCTAACTGAAAGCTCTATCAATTGTGGAGCCGACCGGCGACAGGGAGTCACAGCAGAAGGAGCTACATGCGGCTCCAGAGCTGCGGGTTGCCAACCCCTGATCTAGGTGCTTGGCAGCCTGTTCGTGGTTATAATAAGTTGCAAAGTGCCCTGTGATCATGTGATCACCACCTGCAGTCTTCTCCGCAGAAAGTCAATGGAGAAGCTAGCAGAAAGGTTGCAAGCTGCTGCTACCTGCCACACAGCTGAGACTCCCTACACATCACAAGCACTCCTTCAACAGCAAAAAGCCTGCCTACCCAAGATCCCTGGAGATCTGAGCTTTGTTTCCGCAGCCTCATGAAGGAACTCATCTGAAGGGTTGCCAGAACGGAACTGGGAAATTGAGTAATTCTCTTCTACTCATGGAGGGAAGACCAACTCCTTCAACAGGGTGGAGGAAGGTTGCTCAGTTCCTGCAGCCTTTCAGAGGAGTTCCTTTCTGTGTACAGAGAAGAACTACTAAACCTATCAGGCAGCTCTTTGCTTCACCCATTTAACCACCCAGGAGATTGTTTAAAGACTGCAACTGGGGGTGCCAGGATAGCAATTGTTGAGTGAAGCAGTTTCGGGTGTCTCGTCTAGTTGTTGCTTCTCTTAACAACCGAGATTCTGGTCCCAAATATGGTAATAAATGGAGGATTACCTTTAGAGTGGTTTGATCAACCTTCAGTGCTCTGATTGTCGCACTGAGATTTGAGGCATGAGAGGCACTCCTTGCAAATTGGCTTCAATGCCTTCAAAATCATTTGCTGCTTCATTTAGGTTCGAAAACATTACATTTCTCAAAGCATTTTCCCCACCTGTTGTTTTAGAAAGAACACTTAATAAGAACTCTTGCCTTATTTGGGTTGAATCTTCGCACAGAACATTGTCAGCAGTTTGACTCATAGAAGTTTGGAATTCGTTATTGCTGGGATTTTGTGTCTGTGTGTGTATGTGTGTGTGAGAGAGAGAGAGAGGGAGGGAGAGAGGGGGAAGGGGGAGAGAGAGAGGGAGGGGAGAGGGTGAGGGAGACAGAGGGAGACAGAGGGGGAGAGGGTGGAGGGAGGGAGAGGGGGAGAGGGAGGGAGGGAGGGGAGAGGGGAGGGGAGGGAGGGAGAGAGAGGGGGAGAAAGGTGTGTTACTTAGCAAAAACATGTAGCCCATTTGATTGTTAGTCATCTTAAGCCAACAACTGCTTGCTTGAAAAAAATATTCTAACCACCTAGAATGAAAAATCATCTGCCTGCTTCTATTTATAATACCTGTGATATCATTAATCTCTATTTATTCACAGCTAATTTTCACAGGCAATGATCCAACAACCATAATCCAATCCCTGCCACTCTAATCTGAGCATTTGGATAGGCAACAGATGCACCGTTGCGATGCCAGAGAAAATTCAGAGAGGAATAAGGCCGAGAACCAGGTTTTGTTAGAGCCAAGGCCAACCCAATTATAAATCTATGGATTTTAGTGAACAAAAAACAGATATTCTGGACAGATGACCTTTTACTAACAGCAGAGTGCTCAATGTGCAGGCTAAGTTGTAACAGAGATGAGAAAGCAACATCATATTTACAAGCCAAATTTAGCAAAAGATTAGATTCACTTGGCTTATTTTAGAGACGAGCCAAGGTTCTTATAAATACCCCTTAAAGCAATTTGTGCCAGAAGCATCTGTATCCTTTCCAATTTTTTTCTTTAAGTCCTTTTTTCCCCTAAAATACAGAACTTCAGCCACTATCAATCCACTGCAGACCTGTTACATTGGTCCACCCTCAGAAACTGATGGACCCTGGTTGGTTATTCCTGTCAGTTTGCATGCTTGGGCAGGGGGTTGGACTAGATGACCTGCAAGGTCCCTTCCAATTCTGTTAATCTGTTATGTCATTAAACTATTACATTTGCTTGGGCTATAGAGCAGGGGTCTCCAAGACATGTGTGAAACCTGTTTTGCCAAAGCCAATCTGTATTAATATACACTTCATCTACATTACTACCTTTCCAAGGTCAGTAAAATGAGGAGCCAGATTGTTGAGGGCAATAGGCTGACTCTATAAACTGTTTAGAGAGGGCTGTAAAGCACTGTGAAGCGGTATATATATAAGTCTAAGTGCTATTGCTATTACCTTGACACATCCACTCTTGTCCATCAGAAATGCCAAAAGCACCCACCACAACAACAACCACATCTGGGTTGTGTCACTATGGTGAGAGCTCCACCTCTTGTGTATATGCATGCAATGTCACAGCTTGTTGTGGCCCACCAGCAGCTAGCGGAGCTGGTGGCAGACTCAGACAATGAGGAGGTTGGAGAGGAATATGAGCCAGTCCTGGAGTGTGGGGAAGACTCTGATGAGAGCTCTGTGTCGGAGGCAGAGAGGTCTAAGGGCCGTCCGATAGTTATCAGCTGCCTTCGGAGTCAGAAGAACAGCTGGAGCCTGTTCCCGATGTGCGCATGCACACAGCTGCCAGGAGAAGGGAACAGCTAAGGAACAAGGGCCAACTCAGGAGTAAAGGCACAGGTGGATGGTGAATGGCCCCTTCCAAAAGTAATAGAGAGGAGCGAAAGGGGAGGGGAGTTTTCAGGAGACAATCAGTTCAATTCATGAGGGTGAAGATCTGTTTCTGACTTCTTGCCAAGTTATTGCTGCTATAACATGGCGTTTGGAAGATATCGTCTTGGCAACTCTCCAAGCCTGATAAAGGTCTGTAGTTGTGAAATCTCATGAAAGACTGTTTGCTGGAGAGGAATTTCCCTTTAACCTAAATAGAAGAGGTTTTATCAGGACGAGGAGTCAGCTTCCTGATCTTGGGAAGCCTAGGTCAGACCGCGGCTCATGTATAAAAGAGAGGGCGCAATGCACTGCAATGTCACAATGACATGTCAAATGGCGAGGGATGGATGGATCTCGATGGATGCCTTGGACCAATGGCGAGGGGCAGCAGGCAGAAGAGCCAGCTCTTTCTCCAGACTATGATAATGCAGCCTCAAAATGAGGCTTCAAGATGTTGAACCACCATCATCTAAAGTCAGGAGTACTTTTTAGATCCTGGCCCCAAATGGAAAAATGAAATCCCTTCTAAATATTTCAGCATACATTCGTCTCACTCATTTTCAGCTATAAATTCCGAACTTCAAGTGAAATCTTGGATCTAATCACTGTGCATTGTAGTCAACAGAGAATTCTGATTATGGTGTGGGTTTTTTTTTTCAAATAAAACACCACAAAATTAGACCCTGACGTAGTGTCATGTATCTGGTTCATTCGCATCCCAAATATAACCAACTCTATGTATCTGCATCTGAAGGCCATTAATTTCTTCTCTTGAATTAGGAACTGATGTATCTATGCCTATTCAGCAATTTAGTCAGACAGAAGGCTTAATTCCAAAGAGTATATTCTACAAAGAAAAGAGTTAGCAATTATTCTTTTCAACAAAAAAAAATTAGCATTTGATATTATCAGTGATAGCAACTGAATTATCCTGAAAGTGATTAATAATGCACCATCAAGATCTCAGAGGAGGAATACATTATAATCAGAACTGATGCATGAAGTTAATTACAGGTGCTATTAAATTCCAGGCATGAAATGAAATCCGAGTCACGCCAAGGACAAAGGTAGGGAAAAAGAATGGATAAAATATTACAACTGCCTCCTCCATCTCATCCGTATAAGAAACTGATGTTTTAAAGAGAAAATGCCCAATAGTGAATGGACAGAAGAATGAAATGTTAAAGTTATGGCTTAAAACACTCAATAAAAAATGGAATAAAATCACAGGTCCACTATAAATGAGACCCTGGACTCTGAATCTACTGCTTCTCTCCTAAATCCTAAGGAGATGTTACTACACTTGACCGCAAGAAGTGGACTTTGGTTTCATCTAGAACAGAGCTCTTCAAACTTGGCAGCTTTAATACTTGTGGAGTTGAAGTCCACAAGTCTTAAAGCTGCCAAGTTTGAAGATCTAGAATATTCCACAAAATATTACCCAACAACTTCTCTTTTTCCACCTGCATTCCTTTCCCTGCCACCCATCACCAGAACGAGGTAGGACACAGCCTTTTTGCAAACTTAAAAGCAGAACCTGAGGGAAAAACACTCTCCCATACAAACAAGATTTTGACAACTGCCTATAGACCAGTCTTTCTCAACCTTGCCAACTTTGGTTTGCTAACTGGAGAATTCTGGGAGTTTGAAGTCCACACATCCTGAAGTTGAGAAAGTTGAGAAACACACTGCTCCACTAGACAAGTTCTTTCCCTACAACCTGGCTACCAGGTCCCTCTCCTTGGTCCTGAACCTGTATCAGGTTTCACATGGGCATCCCCCACTCTTGTTCTGAAATCTGAAGCAGGATCACCAGCCATGCTATCTCCTCTGCTCTTATCTGAGCAACCATGGACTGGTGGAAGCTTGATTGGTTCCAGACAGCAATGACCATCCTCCATGCCCTACTCTGAATTAACCAAGTACCTGGCAATTTATCTAAAGTTGTAAAGTGAAGAGCTTCATTCTCAAGGAGGTTGTCTCTTAAAGGGTGGACATGCATTGAAAGAGACACGTCTCTGGCAAATGACATCCCTCAAAAGACATGCAATACTTTTCTGGGAGTCTGAAGCAGCTTATTCCTAGGCCCGTGATGGTGAACCTCTGGCACGTGTGCCACTGTGGCACACGGAGCCATATTGGTGGGCACGCAAGCGTTGCCTAGCTCAGCTCCAGCGTGTATGTGTGCACTGGCCAGCTGGTTTTCAAGCCTTCCGGGTCCACTGGAATTCAGGAAAGAGGCCATTTCTGTCCTCCGGAGGGCGTCTGGGAGGTGGGGGAGGCCGTTTTTGTCCTCCCCAGGCTCCAAGAAAGCCTCTGGAGCCTGGGGAGGGCGAAAAATGGTCCTACTGGGCCCACCGGTAACCTTTTTGCTGTTGTGTGCCAAAAGTGGGCGGAGCACAGGGGGGCACGGGGGGCATTGAATTATAGGTGTGGGCACATGAGCACATGAAGCCCCCCGCTTTTGGCACACGACGGCAAAAAGGTTAGACATCACTGTCCTAGGCTATAAGTCTATATATGTCCTAAACTAAAATTAATCTTAACTCTACTTACTTGATGAATGCTGGTGGCATATCTCGCTTCAAAATCTGGTCTTCGGTTGTCTGAACTGTTTCTTTTCCCACCTGCATGAGAAAAGATGCATTTATGTCATTACCATCAACACAAGTCACATTTAGTACACTCGAAAATAGCTCTTCTAATTGCCAAGATTCAGATAGTATTGCAGAATTCTGCCAAATAAAAGCAATCAGGCTAGTGGTGGAACACAACTGCTGTCTTACTCTTATTATTAAAAGTATCTCTCTCTCTCTCTCTCTCTCTCTCTCTCTCTCTCTGTCTCTGTCTCTCTCTCTCTCTCGCTGTCTGTCTCTCTCTCTCCCTGTCTGTCTGTCTGTCTCTCTCTCTGTCTGTCTCTCTGTTTCTGTCTCTCTCTCTCTGTTTCTCCTTGTCTCTCCCTGTCTGTCTCTCTCTCTCTCTCTCCCTCTCTCTCCCTCTGTCTCTTTCTTCTTTCCTTCCTTCTTTCCCTTCTTCCTTTCTTTCTTTCTTAGATTATCTCTACCACCCAACTCCACCAAGTGACTCTGGGCAGCTTTCAATTCTAAAATTATCAAACAATTCAAGAAATATAAAAATACATTAAAAAGTCCACAAAAATAAATAAGGAAGTACAAACAGCAGCCATGATGATGAATCAACTATCACTTTTTGTTTGGGCGAACAAACCAACATAGTTCACAGCAGTCTTTAAAGCACCCCTGTTCAATCCAAAACAGGAATATAGGGACGCTATTAAAGGAAGTCCTGTAAACAACCGGTGAACAGTTTAACAACTGTTCAAAGTTACACCTGACCCTTAAAAAGTTACTCATGACTGATCCTCAAAGTTGCTACTGTCACAGCCCCATCTTGCATCGTGAGTGATTGGTAACCAGCTCACATTTACAATCTGTTACAATGTTCTGGGGTCTCAAGGATGCGATTTGAGATGTTTTTGCCAATTTCCAACATTTTTTGCCAGTAAAATGCCCATTAGGGAGAATGGATTTGCTCAATGGCCATGTGATTCACTTGACAATTATGACTTGTTTTATGACCTTTGTAAAACTGGTCATAAAATTGAGTCCAGTCACATGATTTATGATCACAATGACTTATGATAGAAATTCCAGGGTCCACCGTGGTCGTATGTTCAGGACCACTTGTAAATTACAATACTACTTGTGGCTTACTACTTGTAACCTACAATACTTAGTTAAGAAAAATAATGCACAAAGGGTTATATTATAACTCATATTCCTAATAGCTTCTACGTGTATATGTAACGAGAAACCACAATGTGTTCACATCCCATCAATCAACAATTTTACAGATACAAAATATGTTTCCATAAATATGGAAACTGCAACTACAGTAAATCATCTCCTGAATAAATTTATCCTCCAAGTTGCAATTATGAGCCATATCTAAATGTTAGAACAGAAAATGACTGACCTTCTACCTCAGTAATGCAATTAGCAATTTCTATCTCGGAGACAAACTCTCAGCTACAGACTGAGTGTCATCACAAGTACATCACAAAATCGAAACCAGACCATCATATCCTCCACTAGATTTTATACGATTAGATTCTGTGTAATTGAATGATTGTCCAAATAAAATACTGCAAACTATGGATTATTTTAAACTACTGCTTCCTAGCAACTTCAATTTTCGTGGTTGTATGCTTTTTATATATTTCTGGCATTCCAAATGGTTACTACTAAGTGTATTCCTGCTGGAGAAGACTCCTGCGAGGCCCTTGGACTGCAAGGCGATCAAACCGGTCAGTCCTAGGGGAGTGTCTGCTCTTTAGAAGGCCAGATCCTGAAGAGGAAACTGAAATGCTTTGGCTACCTAATGAGAAGGAAGGACTCACTGGAGAAGAGCCTAATGCTGGGAACAATGGAGGGCAAAAGAAGAAGGGGACGGCAGACAACGAGGTGGCTGGATGGAGTCACTGAAGCAGTCGGCGTGAGATTAAATGGACTCCGGGGGACGGTAGAGGACAGGAAGGCCTAGAGGAATGTCGTCCATGGGGTCTCAATGGGTCGGACACAACTTCACAACTAATAACAACATGCAACTTCAATTTTCGAGGTTGTATGCTTTCTATATATTTCTGGTATTCCAAATGGTGACTACTAAGTGTATTCCCTTGCTGCTGAATTTGGATCAATTCAGAAGTTACAGATAAAGGAAACCTGCTACTCCATGAAGTATTCTGCAGCTTTCCCTACCTGCTCTATAACTTTTGATTCAGAAATCACCTTTAGGTAAGACGCTGCCTTTCAAGGAATCCCATCGATCGCTTGCTGAGAAACTCACTGAAATGAAACTTGGAATGGAAAAAAACAAAATTCCCTAGACTTCTTCCACTCTCAGAACTTTATGGATATCCCCTTATCATTTCATTTACAGTAGTAGAATAGAATAGAATAGAATTCTTTATTGGCCAAGTGTGATTGGATACACAAGGAATTTGTCTTGGTGCATACGCTCTCAGTGTACATAAAAGAAAAGATACATTTGTCAAGAATCATAAGGTACAACACTTAATGATAGTCATAGGGAAACAGTCAATATAAATCTTAAGGATACCAGCAACAAGGTTACAGTCATATAGACATAAATGGGAAGTGATGGGTGATAGGAACAATGAGAAGATTGATAGTAATGCAGACTTAGTAACTAGTTCGACAGTTTGAGGGAATTATTTGTTTAGCAGAATGATGGCATTCGGGGGAAAAACTGTTCTTGTGTCTAGCTGTCCTGGTGTGCAGTGCCCTATAGCATCATTTTGAGGGTAGGAGTTGAAACAGGTTTTTTTAAGTTTTTTTTTTTAATTTTATTTATATGCCGCCCTTCTCCGGAGACTCAGGGCGGCTTACAATGTGTTAAGCAATAGCCTTCATACTTTTGTATATTTTATACAAAGTCAGCTTATTGCCCCCACAAACCGGGTCCTCATTTTACCCACCTTAGAAAGGATGGAAGGCTGAGTCGACCTTGAGCATGGTGAGAATTGAACTCGCAGTAATTGCAGGCAGCTGGATGTTAAATGCTGCCTTAGTAGGCGTTTATGTCCAGGATGTGAGGGGTCTGTAAATATTTTCACAGCCCTCTTTTTGACTCGTTCAGTAAATCTTGAGTTTGCAACATCATGACCCCAAAATTTCCATTGCTAAGCAAGACCGTTGTTAAGTGAGTTTTGCTCCATTTTATGAACTTCCTTGCTGCCGTTGTTTAAGTGAGAAACACGGTGGTTAAGTGAATCTGGCTTCCGCATTGATTTTGCTTGTCAGGAGGTCCCAAAAGGGGATTAGGTGACCAGGGACACTGCAACCGTCATAAATAGGAGCCAGTTGCCAAGCGTCTGGATTTTGAATATGTGACCCATGAGGATGCTGCAATGGTTGTGTGAAAAATGGTCCCAAGTCACTTTTTTCACTGCCATTGTAACTGTTGTGGCCTGTTGGCCACCGGCCCCTCCAGCAGCTGAATCAGAGGAGGAGGAGGAGGAGGTGTGGGAGTCAGGGTCAGCATCAAGGCAACCTGAGAACTCTGAGAGGGAAGAGGGAATGGAGCTGGCAGAGAGAGAGAGAGACAGAGGCGGAGCCTGGGCCATCCATCAGCCCTCAAATGGAGTCAACAGCCCCCAGGTCTGGAGGTGGCTGATGAGGAAGAGGAGGAACAGCTGGGTCCAGTGCCTGATGCACAGATGCACAGAAGGCAGAGGAGAGGAGAGCAGTGGAAATCTATGAGCCGATCCTTGGTACAGAACAGCCACCACTGCTAGCAAAACCCCACCCTAACTCTGGGGATAAAAGGCAGGGGACAGAGTTGAATGGGTGTGGCAGACAACTATTCATCTCCCTGCTAGACAGACTTCTTAGCCTGCTGTGTGAGAGAGACGTTTTGCCGGAGCTACTGGCGCTCTTAATAAAGGGAACAATTAGGTAACTACAGAGGGTTTGTCATGTTTTGGAGCCAGGTCAGAACAATAACTTTGAATGGTCACTAAATGAATGGCTGCAAGTTGCGTGTCAGATCCGTAAATCTGCCATTCTTCAGAGGAAGAGGGGGCCCTGATTACATTTATACTTTATTACTTTCTCTCCTGTGTATCCTATATCCTGTAGCCCACTGATTTATAACCTTTAGCCTGGTGCCTAAGCGCCCTGGCATTTTCTCACCTTTGGGGAATGTAAGGGGAGGGAGGGCCATGTGGGTTATATCGCTAGAAAGCTGGCAGAGGATGGCCCTGAGAAAGTTCTCTTATCACTTTCTCAGAGCGGTCGGTACAATAACATCTTCGCACCTGCGGATTGGCTGAATCCACACTGGACTGTTGGGAGGGGTTTATAATTCCAATTATTCTAACTGTATTGCCCGAGGGATCTCAGAGCCTGCCTTGATTTCGTCCTGCTATCACTCCTGTTCAATAAAAGGTTCCTTTTGAAATGCTAAGTTTCAAGAGTCTTTACTTTCTTCAATAAGGAGACGAGGCTGGACCTTACATCGAGGATTACCTGTGAACAAACTAGGTCTTGAAGGAGAATGAGAAGGACCACAAAGAAGACGATAAAAGGTTAAGAATTCAGTTGTTCATACTTTTGTCTGAAGTAAATTACCGATCTTCACAGAACAGGCTCATTTTAGAGCAAAGGGAAACAGCCTAGGGACGTTTCTTTCTTCAGATCTTCCTAGCCCAGGCTTCATAAAGCTGACCAGAAACAGCTCTCCAAAATTTTAATTCAGCTGTTGTTTCTCCATCTTCCCCGGAGATGCTAGATCTGGACCTGAGATACCAGTTTCTAGGCAAAATTTTCCAGAATCAGATTTCAGGTAGTCCTTGTTTAACAACAGGGCTGCTTAGTTCAAAGTTGTGATGGAACTCCTCAGAGGTACTTGCAGCCCAATTTCAAAATTCTGATGACCACACAGTATAGAATGTAGAATACAGAATAACAGACTTGGAAGGGAGTCCAAACCCACCTACACAGTCATACAGTCACATAATCACATTTTTGGATGCTTGGCAACCAGCTCTCATTTATGGCTGTTTGAATCATCCCGCAGTCTCATGACTATGATTTTTGGCTTTTTTTTTTTTTGCCAACTTCCATCATTTACTTCTGCTTTCCAGCAATAGCAATAGCACTGAGATCTCTATACTGCTTCACAGTGCTTTATACCCCTCTCTAAGGATGGAAGGCTGAGTCGATAGCAACAGCACTTAGACTTATATGCCACTTCACAGTGATTTACAGCCCTAAGTGGTTTACAGAGTCAGCCTGTTGCCCCCAACAATCTGGGTCCTCATTTTACCGTCTTCGGAAGGATAGAAGACTGAGTCAATCTGGAGCCGGTCAGGATTGAACTGCTGGCAGCAGAGTCAGTCTGCAATACTGCATTCTAACCACAGTGCCACCATAGCAAAAAAGCAACCATTTGGGGATATAGGTTTGCTTAATGATCGCTGCATTCACTTACTGACTGCCACAAAAAAAGATTGCAAAATTAGGCGCAGTCATATAACCTGCTTAATGACCACCGCAACCTACAACTAAAATTCTGGGCTCAATTATGGTTTTAAGTCGAAGACTACCTATGCAGCCTAACTGTAACAAAACTGCAAAACTCAGGAGCCCATTTTCACTGGCAGAAACACCGCGGGCTACCATAGGCGCCCCTGACACGAGTGACATCAAGCTGGCCACACCCACCCTGGCCACGCCCACTCCAGCCCCACGAGGTCAAATACAACCCTGATACGGCCCTCAATGAAATCGAGTTGGGCACCCCTGGGCTAAACAAAGAGCCTCCAGTAAAATGACTAGAACTGAAAGTGAAAAATTATTTTAGAAGAAAGTGAGAGACTGCTATGAAGGGGTTTTTCTAGTCATGGGAAGTGGGAATAGGGGGACTATGCCAAATAGCAAAGTTAAAACAAATGGCATGTTGGGATTTAGGAAAAATGAATGAAAAGAAAATCATACCTGCAGTGAGAATATTGAAAAATGATGAGAAAATAGGTTCAGACCATATATAATTGGAGGAATATTAAAATACAAGATATAATTTTGCTTTCAAATGGTAGCACAATTTCTTTACTGTCTGACAACTGGAAGAACATCATTACTGTTCCCCAATCTAATAGGAGCTGCTGATTCAGTTCTACAGAGGAATGATTAGTCTTTCATCTGCACCTCTATAACTGTCTGGTTTGGCTGTGCAATTGAACAAGACAAACACAGACTTCAACAGATAATTAGAACTGCAGAAAAAACAATTGCTACCAACCTGCCTTCCATTGAGGATCTGTATACTGCACGAGTCAAAAAGAGGGCTGTGAAATATCTACAGACCAATAGTGGGATTCAAATTTTTTTACTACCGGTTCTGTGGGCGTGGCTTGGTGGGCGTGATGTGGCTTGGTGGGCGTGGCAGGGGAAGGATTCTGTAAAATCTCCATTCCCTCCCCACTCCAGAGGAAGGTTACAGCAAAATCCCCATTTCCTTCCGATCAGCTGGGACTCGGGAGCTAGAGAATAGATAGTGGCGGGGCCCATCAGAGGTGTTATTTACTGAGTCTCCGAACTACTCAAAATTTCCGCTACCGGTTCTCCAGAACTGGTCAGAACCTGCTAAAACCCACCTCTGCTACAGACCCCTCACATCCTGGAAATAAATTGTTTCAACTCCTACCCTCAGAACGATGCTATAGAGCACTGCATACCAGAACTACTAGACACAAGGACAATTTTTCCCCGAATGCCATCACTCTGCTAAACAACTAATTCCCACAACACTGCCAAACTATTTACTAAGACTGTATTACTATTCTTCTTCTCATCCTTCCTATTACCTATCTCTTCCCACTTTTGACTATAACCTTGTTGCTTGTATCTCTACAATTTATATTGTTTTATTTCCTAGTATGATTTGATTGCCTATTAGCAACCTATGACTATCACTAAGTGTTGTATCTTATGATTCTTGATTAATGTATTTTTTTTCTTTTTCTTTTTACACTGATAGCATATGCACGAAAGATAAATTCCTTGTGTGTCCAATCACACTTGGCCAACCAAGTATTCTATTCTATTCTATTCTATTCTATTCTATTCTATTCTATTCTATTCTATTCTATTCTATTCTAT
>WNWU01000021.1:20106560-20123253 GCA_012654045.1 Ptyas mucosa
AGAAAGAAAGAAAGAAAGAAAGAAAGAAAGAAAGAAAGAAAGAAAGAGAAAAATTTTAAACAGTCAGCACATCTGTTAACAGTGACCAAAAATATTCTCAAGCAGATCTTTAAGAGCGAATCCTTGGAAAGGATGCTGGGTTCTTCCTGCCTTTTGCCAAGATTTGCTGTTCTAAAGAACAAAGATGCGTACTGTTTCATGGAACAGAGCTCCATTGGCTTCGGCTGAGCTGAATGGGACCGTTCTGCGAAGGAGGAAGAGATGCGTAGAGTCACACTCAAAATTTACTGCAGCCCATTCATCAGGGCAAGAGAGCAGGATCTGGTCCCAAGAAGAAACCGAGCAGTGAATAAAAAGAACAGCTGCAACATCTCCAGACACTTAGCCCACACTTCAGATGAAGTCGAGAGAATCCGAAAACTGGCAAAGATGAGATGCTGTAAATGTTACTTCTGAAGCAGCAGCAGCTCTAAGGACCTGCTGACTTTTGAAAGGGCGCATTTATTTCCATGTTGGTGCACCTTTTAGCCAAGATGCCTCCCATGGCTTTGGACACATTGTAGGACCAGCCGTGGTAGCCCAAGATGGCAAAAAGTCAAAGAGGAGGCTGGCAGCGCCCTTCCAGCCTGGCACTGCCTTTGAATAACATCAGAAAAAGTGCTCTCAGATTCTGTGATACTGAAAAAAACTTAAAAGGTGGGACAAAGAAAAAAAAAGATATAAAACCTCTACATCAGGGTTATCAAACTCAGGGTCTGCAGGCTGGATGAGGCCCGCAGGGTGCTTAGTTCTGGCCCACGGTGCCACCCTGGAAACAGCAGACTGGCCCATGGTGCCTCTGCCAGTGAAAACGGGGCTCAGGAGGGCCACACACAGTCCTCTAAGGTGCCATTTTCAGCCTCCTGCAGCCCTCTGTTAGCAAAAATGATGCTGGCAGAGGGCTGCAGGAGGCCGTTGCTGCCGAAAACGGGGCCCTGGGCAGCTACGCACGGGCCCTCCAGGTTCTGTTTTTCCTGGCAGAGGGCTAGCAAAACAAACTAAAAGCAAAACAAAATTGCATTTTAGCATCCAAGAAGGACAGGAAAGGAAAAAGGGAAGGACAAAGAAAAAGATGGGAAGAGAGCAAGGAAGGAAAAAGAAGGAAAGAGGGGAAGGAAAAAGAAAGTATTTTTCAGACTATAAGATGCTCCAGACTATAAGATGCATCTAGCTTTTGGGGAGGAAAACAAGAAAAAATCTGCCTCTGCCTCCCAGCAATTTGCCTCCATGCAGCAAACAGCAAACAGCCTGGTCAGCTTCAGCACAAGCAGCTGATTGGCGGTTGGATCTGCCTCTCAGAGCACCGCCGATCAGCTGTTCCAGACTGCGGGGATCACCACCACCCATCGCCACCTCCAGACGCCCCATTTTCGGCCTCTGCACCAGTGGTGAAATCCGCCCGGTTCTATCCGGCTCGCCAAACCAGTAGCACCGATGGCGGGAGGCTCTGCCTACCCACCGGGATGTCATTACGTCCCATTTTTTTACCTTCTGCGCATGGGCAGAAGAGGCTCACATGCATGTAGTACATGTGTGCTCCCACACACTCCCATTCCTGAACTGGTAGCTAAGGTACGTGGATTTCACCGCTGCTCCTCACACACCATTTTTGGCCCGTTCCAGGCAGAGGGGATAGGTGACAATGGTGGCGATAGGCAGTGGTGATCCCCACAACCTGGAACAGCTGATCGGCAGTATTCCGGGAGGCAGATCCAACCGCCAATCAGCTGCTCATGCTAAATCAGACTGTGCTGAAGCTGACCAAGCTGTTGGCTGTTTGCTTGTTTTTTTTCTTGTTTTCCTCCCCAAAAACTAGGTGCATCTTATCCAGTGCATCTTATAGTCCAGTGCAACTTATAGTCCAGTGCATCTTATAGTCTGGTGCATCTTATAGTCTAAAAAATATGGTATATGAAAGTTTGCATTTGAGGGGTAAACTAACCCAGGAAGAAGGGATTTCCTACTGTCCACGTAGCTACTGGGATGCTAATTCTGCTAGATGTTGAAGATCTCAAGATCCCCAAAACCCTTCGAAGTGAAGCCAAGCTAAAAGAACAGACATTTCTGCTCCCTTCACTTCACAAGCAACTCAATTTTGGCATGGTCCTCCCAAGGCCAGTCCTACCATTAAGCCAAGCGAAACTGCTACTTCAGAGTTTTTCGATACGAAAAGCTATAGGCGTCCCTTTCAATAAAATTATCTGTACGAGGATAATAAAGACAACTCAGTAAAAGAATCACCTATTTCAGAAAAGCCAAAGTCAAGTTCTTGGTCATTTCAATCATTCTGAAGAGAAGGACAGCTGCTATAGAAAGGCCTATAAAAGATGGACGCAATTTTAAATCGGCTCTTAGAAAGAATCGCCTATGAAGGCTAGTTAGAATACGTAATCCCTTCAAGAGGGTTACTCACTTGGCAATTGTAGTGATGCACAAGATTATGCCCCATAAAATTATACATTATGCCTAGGAACATCACATGAGTCATCAGTAGAAATCCATCTCCTGCATCTAGTCACATGGCCAATTCTCACAAACTTTCCAGACATCAATTAACCAGTGGAACAACTTGCCTCCAGAAGTGGAACTTCTCCAACACTGGAAGTTTTTAAGAAGAGACTGGACAACCATTTGTCTGAAATGGTATAGGGCTGTGATGGCGGACCTATGGCACGTGTGCCACAGATGGCATGCATAGCCATATTGGTGGGCATGTGAGCTCAGCTCTGGCGCGCATGCGTGCACCGGCCAGTTGATTTTTGGGCCTTCTGGGCCCACCAGAAGTAGGGAAACAGGTTGTTTCCTGCCTCCAGAGGGCCTCGGGGAGGGAGGCCCGTTTTTTTCTGTCCCCAGGCTCCAGAGCCTTTCTAGGAGTCTGGGGAGGGCGAAAACGGCCTTCCCCACCCCTCTGGAGGTGGGACCAGAAGTTGGCAAATGGGCCATTTTTGGCCTCCAAAAATGGGCTTACTGGGCCATTGCGTGCCAGGAGCAGGGGGAGCGGGGGTGGGGGTCATGCACACATGCGGGGAGGGCAAGGTGCATAGAATTGAGTGTGTGCATGCCCGTGGGTGACACCCCCCACCCCCACCCCCTCCTCCTGGCATGCAATGGCAAAAAGGTTAGCCATCCCTGGTATAGGGCTTCCTGCCTGAGCAGGGGGTTGGACTAGAAGACCTCCAAGGTCCCTTCCAACTCTGTTATTCTATTCTACTCTATCTCAAAAATCATGTCAATGGAAGCACTTTGCCCCAGAAAACAACCATCTAGAATAGGGGTGTCAAACTCACGGCCCTCGGGCTGGATGCTGGCCATGCCCACCCCTGGTTTAGCGAAGGGGGGGGAGGTCAGAATATGTCACATGACGACAACGTAGTGCTGCGAGTTTGACACCCTGAGAAGTAATTCTAAAAACAGATGCTCCACTTGCCACAACTGCTTCTGAAGGGGAACAAGTTATCCACCACAAATACCACAAACTGCTTTTTCAATCCAGTATGCTGCCAGGTTCCCTTACTGAACTAATTTCAAATCAGTGAAATCATTTCTTTCTTATTTCCTGACTTCAAGTCATGTCCTCATCAGGTTATGAAGGAGGGGGGAGTATATAAATACATAATTAATGTACACTGCTTATATACATACCGTGTTTTCCCATAAATAAGATCCTGTCTTATTTTTTTTGGGACCCCGAAATAAGTGCTTGGCCTAATTTTTGTGGAGTTCTTATTATTTTGGGGCACATGGAGCAAGATGGAGCTCCTCTTGCCCTCTTATCTGATTTCCAGCTCTGCATTTAAATATTTTTGGGGAGGGCTTATTTTCAGGGGGGGGACTTATTTTAGTGCATGCGCTCAAAAACCCGATTGGGCTTATTTTCAGGAGAGGTCTTATGTTTGGGGAAACAGGGTATATATGACGTAAGTCACATAAGCTATGTACATAAGGATATAAATAATGTGGAGGGTGGAGAAGTATACAAAAATAATGCTTTCTACTGCACTAGCAAGGCCACATTCAGAGGACTGTATCCGGTTCTGGTCACCACAATGCAAAAACAATGCTGAGGCCCTAGAATGAATTTAGAAAAGAGCAACCAAATGAATGTTGGAATGTTGAAGTGTAAAAGTAAAGAGAGGAATTTTTATCATGGAGGGTGGACATGTCATAAAGCAAAAAATAAATCTGGAGTATGATTCATATTTTAATAGTAAAAAAAAATCTTAAAAATGGAGATAAAAATGAAACCAGAACTTTTTCTTTTGGAAAAGTTTAATGGAAAAGGTTTAATGGAAAATGAACTAGAGAAAAAAATTGGAACTTTGTTGCTATATATGTTGACAGCAGCAAAACTATTGTACGCACAAAAATGGAAGGACACTTTGATTCCTACCATGGACGAATGGTTGCAGAAGTTGATGGAGATGGCTGAAATGGCAAAATTGACCACTTTGATAAAAGAAAAGAATATGAGTACTTTTGTTTCCACATGGAGACCGCTTCTGAACTTCATATTTGAGGTGGAAAAGGATGAAACTTTGACTTTGGGTTTTACAGATTGGATTGACAGACCTTTATAGAAATGACTTGTGATCTAATGTTAATGCCTTATTTTACTATAACAGAGAGTCGGAAGCAGAGGTGGGTTTCAGCAGGTTCTGATCAGTTCTGGAGAACCGGTAGCGGAAATTTTGAGTAGTTCAGAGAACCGGTAAATACCACTTCTGACTGGCCTCGCCCCCATCTATTCTCTGCCTCCCAAGTCCTAGCTGATTGGGAGGAAATGGGGATTTTGCAGTAACCTTCCCCTGCCACGCCCACCAAGCCATGCCACGCCCACCAAGCCATGCCACGCCCACCAAGCCACACCAACCGAACCAGTAATAAAAAATTTTGAAACCCACTACTGGTCAGAAGTCAATGCTTTGTTTTTCTTTTATTTTTTTTCTTACCTTTCCTCATGTCTCCTTCCCCTTTTCCTCCCCACGGCTTTCCTATTTATTTTGGACTTTGTATTTTACATTACTTTATAACTCAATAAAAATGTTAATGAGAAAAAATAGAAAAGAGCAACCAAGACGACAAAGAAGTTCCTCTTCCTGTACCCCCAATGATCTTGTCACCCAAAGGCATATTCCCAAGAGAGATCTGGGCTTCTGCCATTCATTTTACTACCCAAGAATCAACTTATTGGACCTCAGAAGTGAGCCCAACTGTTTGCATCCCATACGAAGAGTCCTCCATTTGGAAAAATCTCACAAGTTCATGTTTTCCACCATAACAGATCCTTGAATTAATATTTGCAGAGGGATCACAAATATCATTCTCTTTGTCCAGATCAAAGGAAAGCAGGGAACATTTTCCCTTCTGAGGTCAATTTTACTGCAATTAAAAAATAAGTCCAGCCCTTGGCTTAACGTAGGGGTCGGCAACCTTAAACACTCAAGGAGCCACAAAAGTCCTAACTGGAAGCAGCCATTCAATTCTGGAGCCGACCGGAAGTCCAGTTCTCCCATCATAGTCTCCTCCTAGCAGAGTGTCCTTTTTCCTCTACTGACTAGAAGTCAGTTCTCCCACCATAGAGTCTCCTCCTAGCGCGGCATCCTTTTTCCTCTACCTGTCCTAACCGAAAGCCCTATCAATTGTGGAGGCAACCAACAACAGGGAGCCGCAGCAGAGGGATGAAAGAGCCACATGCGGCTCCAGAGCCGCGAGTTGCTGACCCCTGGCTTAATGAAACCTGCATGAAGGCAATCTCCCTCTCCCCACCACCCCCTACCCCCAATATGAACAGAATCTCTTCTGTGCAGGAGTATCCGTGGATGAAAAAATCCCTTCAACCCCATTTGAGAGACTAACGTAGTCAGAAAAATTAATGAGATATTTAAAATAATTTGGGTTCCATGATGGCAATTTAGTGAGGCCCTTGTCTGAAAAAACCTAAGCCAGCTAGACAATGATAGACGCAGGCCTATTTGCCAGTTTTGACTCAATCCCCATGGTTATCTGTAAAATTGCAAGCCCTCAATTTATGTCCATAATTGAGCCCAGAATTACAGTTGTAAATCATGCCAGTTGTTACGTGGGTCATCATATGTGACCATGACCAATTTTATGACGTTTCCGCAGCAGTGGTTGAGGGTTACCTGTAATTAAACAGCAAATATAATGACTGACTTGAAGGCAAAACCAAACAGTCAATGAGGGTGCATCTCCCTTTTAAACCATGCAGCCATTTTAATTTCAGTTCTACATTTGTCATGACACCCAAGCTCCAAAATGGCCCAATATTTTTGGTTTGCGCATACCAGACTATAAGAACTGTGACACAAGAAAGACAAGTGTGTCCTTCACAAAGCATAATTTGCACAAACTCAAAATAGTGGCCAGTCCTCCAGAGGTTAGCAACACAAAAAGCCTCCACCTTAGTTTACAGAGTGTGTGGAATATTTTGTTAAGTGTCATGAAAGCTGGACTTTTCCAAATGACGGTCGCCAGATTCCCCCAACTCTTCTTCTAATAAATGTTTCCATAAAAGTGTCAGAACTTTATCTGAAACCCCCAAAGCATTTCAGAAATCTCTTCAGTGACAGCATCCACAGGAGAACCAAAGATAGATCAGGGTACTTGAGGGGCTGCCACAAAGAAGAAGGGGTCAATTTATTCTCTAAAGCAGTGGTCACAAATCTTTTGGACTTCAAGGACCACAAAATTCATAATTTTAAATCCTATGGACCACTAATATCATCTGACTAATGATCAGCTGGGTGGGTGTGGCTAGGTGGTCATGTGACTGGGTGGGTGTGGTCAACTCGATGTCACTCACGGCCTATACTCGCCCCTCCCTTCCCAGCCCCTTCTTGCCTGCCTTCCCGGGCTCCTTAGGGCCCCAACAGGAAGCAGTTGCTAGAGCTAAGCAGCCACCATGAGAAAGAGTTGGCAAAACAGCTCAGTTCAAATTGAATCTGACCGAGAAGGATGCTCAGCAGAAGCACCTCACTGAGGACTACGAGCATAGGCTTTCCAAGCAGAGGGAAGACCTGCAGAAGTGCAAGGCCAGGTACCGGCACTTGGAGGCTCAGCAGGCTGAGATGGTCAGCTGGTTCCAGGCCATCATGCAGTCCCACTGGAACAAGGTCCTCCGACTCTGCCACCAGCGGGCACTTCCCTCCAGCCTTCACCCAAAGCCCCACACCCGGAGGCTGAAGAAGACCCCAAGTTGGAATTTCTGCCCTCCACCAACCCACACAAAAAGACCCCAAAGGGGGAGAATCTCTGCAGTAACACAAGCATTTATTGCACATATCCAGCCCAGGGGCCGTAGTTTGAGGACTCCTTATTTAGTGCAATATAAAAAATGCAAATAATTTTTCTGCGAACCACCAAAATTTCCTCGCGGACCACCAGTTGGTGACCGCAGCTCTAAATCACCAGAGGGCAGGACAAGAAACAATGGTTGGAAACTGATCAAGGAGAGAAGCAACCTGGAATTAAGGAGAAACTTCCTAACAGTGAGGACAATTAACCAGTGGGACGGCTTTCCTTTGGAAGTTGTGGATGCTCCATCACTGGAGGCTTTTAAGAAGAGATCGGACAGCCACTTGTTTGAACTGGTATAGGGTCTCCTGCTTGCGCAGGGGGCTGGACTAGAAGCCCTCCAAGGTCCCTTCCATCTCATTCATTCTATTCTAGGAAGTTTTAAGGGCAGTTACATGCAAGTTTACCGTCATCCTGGAAACTTGTACAAGAGCAAAGATCCACCTTTGCAAAATCTTCATAAACAGCCTCTTTGGTTTGCTTTGGATTGAACCCACTTTAAGGTCAAGCTTGCTATCTGAGATCAGTTCTGTGCCATCTACAGCTGTGAGGCTGAACGGAAGCCAGCCTTCACTATCAAATGGAGTCAGGTTGAAAAAAAATATATCCAGGAATATACAGCAGGGGAAGGTCATAATTGTTAATGAAAAAAATTGGATACCGTCCATGACATCTTCACTCAGCAAAGTGATTAAGAAGGCCAGGGCAGGACCATAGTTATCTCCATCTTGGTCCATCTGCCTATTAGATGAGTCAACCAGATGAAAAAAAACCCTCATATTTCTCTGCAGATGTAAGACATTGGCAACCAAGCCAAGGCTGTACTGTATTTGGCAAGCCAACGAATCCGATGGCTCCAGAAGACTTTAGGAGCATAACTCTAAAGCAGGGGTGTCAAACTCGATTTCATGAGGGCCGCATCAGGGTTGTGTTTGAACTTGGGAGGCCAGTAAACCAGGGTGATGTCAGTCGTGTCCGAGGCACCTGTGGTGGCCCCAGTATTCTGCCAGCGAAAACGGGCTCCCAATTTCCATTTTCGGCTGTGACGGCCTCCTGCAACCCTCTGCCAGTGAAAATGGAGCTTGGGGGGGCTGCAACTGGCCCTCCCGAGCTCCGTTTTTGTTGGCAGATGCACCATGGGTCGAACATTTGCTGTTTCCAGGGTGGCCCCATGAGCCAGATCTAAGCACCCCGCAGCCCAGATCTGGCCCCCGGAATGTCAACTCGCAAAGCGTCCCTGGCCTACTCTCAAGTTGCCATAGGCCAGGGGGGATGGGAAACCGGCAAAATCACATGGCAGCCAAAGACAGATGCACATTCCATACTTATCTCTCTCAAGGCTGTATCCCAGGGTTACCTGCAGCAGCCGAGGGGAGTAACCTCTACAACCTGAGCCTGTTGGAGAATGTGACTGATGAGACACCCTGGGGGTAGGGGTGGAAACAGGTTCATAATTGGGGCGTATATTACGTAGGGTCAGAGCTGGCTTCACTTGGGAACATGCCGACATGAAGCTCCTAATAAATGACTGGATTTCTTTTGAAGCTTGGCTCGAGGCTCATGATTTAATTAGGGCATCCGTTGGAACCCTGACACGGGCCTTGAGTTTGACACCCCTGCTCTAAGATGACTTCCTGTTGGGCAATCTTCAAGGAAGTCCTCTTCCACTTCTTCCATAGACTATATTTCCCCTTTGCTGCAGCTAAACAATTAAAGGAAACAAAGGAAGCTTCCTTCCTCTTAGTTTAGACTACTTAAATCCACTCTTTGTGGGAGACATGTCCTAAGCGCCACCAGAGGGCGAGATATGGTTTTTTTTCTCTCAGCCACCTGCCTCCATGTACAGGTAGTCCTCGATTTATGACCACAATTGAGCCCAAAAGCTCCTTGCTAAGTGAGACATTAGTTAAGTGGAATTTTGCCCCACTTTACCACCTTTCTTACTAGTGTTGTTAAGTGAATTCACTGCAGTTCTTAAATTAGCAACACAGTTGTTAAGTGAATCTGGCTTCCCCCGATTATGCTTTCAGAAGGTCGCAAAAGGGGATCAACGACCCCATAATATGCAAATTATTATGTTGCATAAATATGAACCAATGGCTAATCATATGAATTTTGATCACATGATCACGATACTGCAATGGTTGCAAGGCTGAAAAATGGGTCATAAATCTCATGTTTTTCAGGACTGTTGTAACTTTGAATGGTCACTAAATGAACTGTTGTAAGTTGAGGACTACATGTATGGCCAGTAGCATCACAGAAGAGGAAAAAACAGACAGCCACCCAAGTATGTCCAAAACTAGGATTGCTCAGGATATACATGTGTTTGCACAGCACTAACATCCTTAAATGACAAGCATGGAACTAAGACAGGGGTGAAATCCAGCAGGTTCTGCCTGGTTCTGTAGAACCGGTAGCGGACATTTTGAGCAGTTCGGAGAACCGGTAGCGGAAATTTTGAGTAATCCAGAGGACCGGCAAATACGACCTCTGACTGGCCCCAGAGTAGGGTGGAAATGGAGATTTTGCAATATCCTTCCCACAGGAGTGGGGAGGGAATGGAGGTTTTGCAGTATCCTTCCCCTGCCATGCCCACCAAGCCATGCCCACCAAGCCACACCACGCCCACCAAGCCACGCCCATAGAACCGGTAGTAAAAAAATTTGGATTTCACCACTGAACTAAGGGGTGTCAAATTCAAGGCAAGCGAGCCAGATCCAGCCCACAGGTTGCTTAGGTCTGGGCTGTGGGGCCATCCTGAAAACAGCGAAGGACCGGCCCAGGGTGCCTCTGCCAGTGAAAATGGAGTTCGGGAGGGCCATTCGCAGCCTTCCAGAGGTCCGTTTTCACTGGCAGAGGGTTGCAGGAGGCCGTCGCAGTTGGCAGAGGGCTCAGGCCACCACAGGCGCCCTTGACATGAGTGACATCGAGTTGGCCATGCTCCCCCCCCGCCCCCAAGGTAAAACACAACTTTGATGCGGCCCTCAATAAAATTGATTTTGATACCCCTGGTTTACACAATGGACAATGTGCTACACTAGCTGAGTTCATATTACACAGTAACTGAAATATGATTAACAGGTTTGTGGTTTAACAAACCATTCAAACCTCCTCATTCAGTGAAGCTTCCCTCAAGTCAGGAGGGAATGGGTTTCTATACAGATAGTCCTCAACATCAGTTCGTTTAGTGACCGTTTGAAGTTACAGCGGAACTAAAAGAGTGACATCATGGACCGCCAGGTTTCCCGTTCGCTAATTAATGTGGTCATGTGACATCATGCTTTACAGACGACTTGCTTAATGATAGAAATTCTAGTCCCAATTACTGTCCTAATTGAAGGACTACCTGGAATGCATGTTGGGGATTACTTTAAAATAAAAAAGAATAGGTATACACACAGGACACCGAAGTATTTCACACAGAAAAAATTGGGAAAACCCTGAGAGTAATGTCAACCCTCCCAATTAAACCAGAGAGAAAATATGACTAGATGAGTTACTTAATTGTAGGGCTGCATTAACAGAGCCTTGCAAATTTCCCATCACTACATTTAGCCTGATTCTGATTGCTTAGGGCAGGTCCATCCTAAAAGTTTCTTTGTCTGACCGTTAAGGCATTGGGGCCTCCTCCCTCTCTTGATGATTTTCTAGGCAGCATTTCTTCCCCTCGTTCCTCAAGGCCATCCCTGCACTCCATTACAGAAAACTTCATTAGCTGATGGAAGGCTGCCCGCTCTTGGCACCCTTAAAGCAACCCAGTGAAATCATGACAGATGTATGTCTATGGAGATTCTCAGTCATCCAGGTCATGGTTGTCCCAAATGGCAGATATACAAGTAGTCCTCACTTTAAAATGCTAATCTGGACTGGAAAATCCATGGTTAAAGAATAGGAATAGGAAGGGAAGGGACGAGAAGAGGAGGGGAGGGGAGGGGAGGGGAGAGAACCCCATATCTTGTTACAGCTATTTCATAGAAATTAAAGACTTCTACCCTGATTGTTTTTGCAGTTTAAAATTACGGATTATGGGAGGAAACTTCAGAATTTTTGAGAGATTAGCACTGATTTTTGTTTCCATAGTAAAAGCCAGTTTGATATATAGTGGTTAAGGCACTAAGTGTTGTGGCCCGTCAGCGGCCTGTGCAGCTAGTAGCTGATTCCAACAGCGAGGAGGCTGGTGTGGTGTTGCACCAGCAGCCTGTGCAGCTGGCTCTTGAGTCAGACAATGAGGAGGCTGGAGAAGATGTGGTGCCAGAGGCAGGGATTCAGCCAGGGCCTTCAGAACCTCCAGAAGCTCCCATAAGTGAAGAGGAAGAAGAGGAGGAGCCTCTTTTCGATGCACGGGCGCGCAGAGCTGCCAAAAGGCAGGAGTGGCTCCTCAGGAGGAGATCTCCTCGAGAGTAAGGCTTGGGGTTAATTGGCCACTCCCTTAGCCTATTTAAGGAAGGACAACGACTGAGGCAATTTGCAGGGAACAACTTCATTTACTCTCCTTCGCGTCTGGATCTTAGTTCTCTTATCAGTTTCCTGCAAATTGCTTCTGGGCTTTCTGCCAACCATAGTAAGATTACGATTATTTATTCTTTGGATTCTTGTAGGCTGTTAAGAAAGTTAATTAACAGCCTTTGTTTGAAAAAGACTGATTTAATTTAGTAAACTAAGGTTTCTACAGACTTTGTGTGTGCTGCGTTCTTTGGGGTCCGTAGCTGGGGCAGAACACTAAGATAGAAACCAGGAGACCCTGAGTTCTAGTCCTGCCTTAGACCCAAAGCTGGTTGAGTGACATTGAGCCAGTCACCCTTTCTCAGCCCTAGGAAGAAGGCAATAGCAAAATCTTGCTGAGAAAACAACAAAGATTAGTCCATGCAGTCATCAGGAGCCAATCACGACTCAAAGGCAGACACTGCCAAAAAAATCCATGGTGAAAAACCAACTCCAACTAAAAATGAACATCCATAGCATCAGCCAGCAACAGGGTAACCAGCCTCTTGCAAGAGGAAATTCCAGTTCATTCATTCAGGATTCATATTACATCAAAAGTATCAACAATGTGCAAAGGATGAAAATCCAAAACCTTTGGTGTCTATCAAGCTCGATTTTTATATGGTTTAATTTAAACAAAAAAAGAAAATACACTGAAAAGGAAAATATCAGCTTCATGAAAAAGGAAGAAAATCTTAAGATTAAATAGTCTACATCAATACGAAGAAGTGTAAATCATAAAATTAACTGGACCTATCGATTCATTCATTTTATATGTGTAACAATAAACAAATAAGGTCACGTATACCTGAAAACAAAAACAGTAAATTAAAACTGGTCAAAACGGCTGGCAAATGTATTGAAAAGTGAGATTATCACGATGTATCAGCATAAAAGGGGTAATGTAACAATACGTGTTTTACTGTTTCAACAGTTCTGCCAAACGTCAAAGCAGATTTGCAACAAAACTTCTGGCCATAGAAGCAATATTGGAAAGTAAGAAATAGAACCAAATAAAATTTAGAAAAATGAAAGTTTAGGACAAACGATTGGCTTGAAACCCAGAGCTTCATTATCGTCCGGCATGTCTGTGGGAACCAGCCACACCAAATCATGGAAGCCATTTTGTGAGCGTTTCCATAATAAGCTCCCAAATATGCCCTTGAGCTGACAAAGATCAAAGATGACTTATTTCATAAAACACGACAGTGATCACATAATTGACAAAACTGCTGTGTGATACAGCGGCAGAAACCATAACTAACATCAAGATGCAACTGATATAAAAGCAGGTTAAGGCAATACAAGGGTGCAGACAAGGAAATTATTAGAATTTTATCAACAGCCAAATTCATAGCCTTGGGTCAATTAAAATCTTTGTTTGACTTTTCAAACAAAAAAAAAGAGTAGGAAACTCCCTTATAATTTATTTTTAACCTCCAGATATTGCCAGTTCACTCCCTCTACAAGAGCTATCCTAAAATGGACACTGGTTAAAAATATCTGCTAGTTGGACTGGGCTGAAGGTTGTTGGGGTTTCATAAAGTGGGAACGCTTTTGATGAACATCTTACCGAATTCCTGTGGAAAACACAAAACCCTTTTGAGATAAAGCTGGTTAAATAGAGAAGAGTTAAAAGGCCACACATGTTTAGTTTGCCCCACTCCTTGGGACAAACTAAAACCAAATAAAAATAACTGGCTGAGAAAAATCTGAAGAATTCAGGGATTGGCAAACTTATAGTTCAAAAGCTATAAGCAGTTTTCTAATTGTGGCAACAGAAAATGGATTGCGAGTTCTGCCATTTTGAGACGGGAAACAAGCCAAGCCCTAAAATTGGCACTTCAGAAACAGTCCCCTTTGACAGGTCATTAAGGAATCATCTGGTCAGGCTGTGGCTCTCAAAATGTGTGACTGGAGAATGCTGGACCACAAATCATGGGCAATCTCTGATTTAGCTTCTGGTAGCAAAGGAGAAGGGAAGACATATTTGGAGATACAGGGAGTCCTCAACTTGCAATGATTTGTTTAGTGACTGTTTGAAATTACAACAGCACTGAAAAAAAGTGACTCAATGATCGTTTTTCACACTTAAAGACTGTAGCAACATCCCCAATGTCACATGATCGAAATCTGGATATTTGTCAACTGGCATGCGTTTATGATGGCTGCCATGTCCCGGGGACATGTGATCCTCTTTTGTGACCTCCTGATAAAACAATGGGGAAGCCAGATTCACTTAGCAACCAGGTTACTAATTTAATAGCTGCAGGTTCATTTAACAAAAGTGCCAAGGAAAGTCATAAAATGGAGCAAAATTCACTTAACAGCAGGGTGGATTTGATTTAAGCCAAGTCGATTTAAATCACTAGTAAAAAGGCTTGATTATAAAATCAACTGGATTTAAATCATAATTTTTAAAGAGCAACTGTCATCTCCGTCCCGCAGCGGCTCCTCCTCTGACCGGCTGTTGATTCACCGACAGTCCCAATATTGCAGAATATGCAGCCTCATGCTAGATAACGAAGCTCCATTTCAAGCTGAATAAACTAAATTATGAATGTATCTTAAATAGAAAACTATCTTTAGATAGATTTTTTTTACTCCAAAAGCATTCTATTAAAATAAATTTAATAAAAATAAAAAAATCTGATTTAAATTTAAAAATCCATTTTTTTAAATTTTTTTTAAAAAAATCATTGATTTTTATCCACCCTACTTAACAGCTATCTTGCTCCACAAGGGAAATATTGTGGGCTCAAATATTTGTGGCTGTATGTCGAGGAGTATCTGTACTTTCTGCAGCGGTCTGATTCTTGAGCCACTTCTATCTGCTCAAGGAGGAGGAAGTATCTAAGAGCAGAAACACCGGTCAAGAGTAGCTACTTGGGAGCATAACATAAGAGAACAAGTCCTGCAGAGCTCCCCAGGGCAGCTTCTTTTCAGTTGCAAACAGCAGTCAGGAAGTGGGGTGTAAGAAGAGGGGTTAATGGGGGACCAAGCAGGAAAAGAGACGTCTTCGGTCACTCCCTTTGCAGACTGAAATGGATTCAGCCCAGGGAAAAATGTTGCACTGCACCCTTCATTTGTAACTGTTCCTGCCTAATTACATCATCTGGCCCTGGGATGTTTCTGGATCTTTTTAGCAGGCAACAGAGTAATTCAGAAGCTAGGGAGAAAAGCCTTTTTTTGATCTGAATTTCTTTCTTTACTTTTCTTTTTTAAACGCGTGATGGTAAATCAGAGAGGGAGAAAACCCTTTGAAGAAAACAGTTGAAATGGAAATTAGGAAAGTAGATGAATATCTAATGCAGGAGTCAAAATAGGTGAGGTGAAAAAAATTCCTAGAAAGAGGGAAATTAACCCTAGAAGTTTTTTTTATAAACATAAATGGGTTTGCAGAAAATTGGGAAAGGAAAAACGGAGGTTGGGGAAGGCTAACACAGGATCGGACTGAGTGAGTGTTTGGATCAATAGGAATTCTCAGACCAAGTTTGAGACACTGAAAAAAACATTTGCACATGAAGCTGCTTAGTCCCCTACCAGGCAGACCATACCAGGAAATCTACTCCCCAGAAAGGTTACGATTACTTTTACTGAAATTGGCTATAATAACTGAATCTTCTGGAGTTTCAAAATGCTTTGCCCTTTTTTGCCTGTGGATCGCCATCATCCTTATTCTCTCACATCAGGGGTTATCAAACTCCCATCGTCCCGTCATCATCATGTGACGTATCGCAACTTTTCCCCTTCACTAAACCAGGGATGGGCATGGCCAGTGTGTGACTCATCTGGCCCGCAGGCCATGCGTTTGGCACTCCTACTCTACACCAAGGGTTCTCAACTTTAGGTCCATGTCTAGACCAGGGGTCTGCAACCTTAAACACTCAAAGAGCCATTTGGACCCATTTCCTACAGAAAAAACAAAACAAAACACCGGGAGCCACAAAACCCTTCCAGGGCCTGACTCTTTCTTGAGCGTCTCCAAAACTAGCTTATGTAGTTGAATTAAACGTTCTGTTTTCTTCTAAAACTTTTCTTTTCTTGGATTTATCCATGGTTGGCCTACCGGGGGTTGAAAAGCTCAATAAATTGCATGCCGGCGGGTGTCGCACATTGGCGGTTGTGATGCATATTTTGAGTGACAGGGAGCCGCAGCACAGGGGTGAAAGAGCCACATGAGGCTCCAGAGCCCCAGGTTGCTGACTCCTGGTCTAGACCTCAAATTCCAGAATTCCCCAGCCAGGATGGGCCTCTACTCTTCGCTCACACAAAGCCAGTCGTAAAACCATTTTGTGCTGCTGATGGGGGGGGGGGGGAACCTGCACCGGCAGGTAACTGGGATCAGTGGGAGCGGAGTTAATTCCAAGAAGGCCTGACTTTTTCCCAAGACTCCAAGACTCACGCTTGGCATCCCAGGCAGAGTCTCTTAAGATCCAACAAACCATCCCTGCGGTGTAGGGCAGGCCTTGGCCATCTGCAAAGAGGCCAAAAGACCCACCCCAGGAACTCAGGAAACCCCCCTACTTGTGACAGAGCAGCGGAATAGAGCTGAGGAAGCCCAAGGGACACCAAGATTTGTGGGGAGTAAGAATAAGAGAAACCCAGGAGGAGCTTCTTAGGCGAGAGGGTTGGACTAGATGACCTATAAGGTTCCTTCCAACTCTGTTAATCTGTTAAATGAAAAGGTAACCTGGACATTGTGGGAAGAGAAGGCTCATGGCAATGAGTTAAGTGCAGGGATCTCCAACCTTGGCAACTTTTAAGACTTGTGGACTTCAACTCCCAGAATTCCTCAGCCAGCAACACTGGCTGAGGAATTCTGGGAGTTGAAGTCCACAAGTCTTAAAAGTTG
>WNWU01000021.1:20133766-20190942 GCA_012654045.1 Ptyas mucosa
CTATTCTATTCTATTCTATTCTATTCTATTCTATTCTATTCTATTCTTCACTACCATGACAGCTTCAGTTGTTGTAATGCAAGGGAAGAGGGAAGTCCCATCATAGGAAACTATGATCTCATCCGGATCCAGTTTTAGTTTCAAAAACATGCTGGCGAAGTCCTGTGAATTGTTATGTGATGGATGGTGATGCTAACTAGAGGAACTAACAAGGTGGTTAGATGTTTTGCAGTGTTGTAGGTGACAGAGTTGATGCTGCCAACAATTGGTCTGAGGAGAATTCCCTCTTTGTGGATTTTGGGGAGTCCATATATGCCTGGTCTGTCTTCCCTAGGGTAAAGACGATAGTGTTGTGGCTTGTAGCTGTTGCAAGAAATCAAAGACCTTTTTCTTGTAACTGCTGGTGTGATCTCTCTTCAGAGTCTCATACATGGCAGTGTCCTTCAGAAGACTGTTCACCTTGACCTTGTAGTCATCTGTGTTCATGATGACTCTGCATCTTCCTTTATCAGCAATTAATCAGTGGAACGACTTGCCTCCAGAAGTTGTGAATGCTCCAACACTGGAAGTTTTTAAGAAGAGATTTGTCTGAAGCGGTGTAGGGTTTCCTGCCTAAGAAGGGGTTGGACTAGAAGACTTCTAAGGTCCCTTCCAACTGTTGTTCTGTTCCATTCTAACTTTGTTAGCATATATTTAGAACAAATACTCATCTTCTTATAATTTATAAGTACTATTTTGAATCACAGAAGGAAACAGCTGTGACTTCACCAAAACTTCCTCAGTTCCACAGGAGAAATGTGCCAACCTCATTGTGAGGTTGTCACTTAAATCCTTTGAAGCAGAATTTTTTTTAGCTAAAACGTAAACTAAATTAATTTAAAAACCACCTTCTTAGCTTATTACATGAACCAGTCTTATTCACACAGAGCTTTGAGTTCATAAACATTTGACTGGGGAAAAAAACCACACTCTCTTGGCAGAAAAATAGTTATTCTACTGTATGTGATGCACAGCTTGAGCTGTTACTGTGAGGGTAAAAATATGCAACTTATAAACAGGTTTCAGAGTTTGTAGGGTGGGTAGAGCTATGAGCTTATTACAGTCTGAGTTGATATAATCCCTACATTTTTTTTTTCAAATTAATCCTTCAGTTGTATTGCCTCTGGGAATTCAAAAAGCTTTAAAAAAAATAGAGCAAACCTTTTTGAAAAATTAATTTGTCCTGCATTGGAACACTGGATCCAATCCATTTGAGTGTGTATTCAAACAAACCCTGAATCCCTTTGCTTTTTGTGCACTCAAATCTCCATCTAGGTGCATTTCACTGCTTTCAACAAAATGCCAATTCGGTTGTGGATCTGTGGTTCTGTCCCTTCAACATACAAAGCAAGGTCAAAGGGCAGCTGTCTTGTGCGAATATCAAAAAGGGGTTAATTAATTAAGCCCCAATGAGTCCAACTTAACCCCAAACATTTTCAATCGTGCATAGCAAATAGCAAGGAACACAAAAATCGACCTACAGGTGATTGCATTGGCCTGCTGATGCAGTAATTACATAGCTGTACCATCACCTCGAGTGCAAATGTGTAAATTGCAGCATTTGAGCCTTGGTGGCACAGTGGTTAGAGTGAAGTAGTGCAGGGTACTTCTTCTGACTGTTGGCTGCCTGCAATTTGGCAGTTCGAATCTCACCAGGCTCAAGGTTGACTTAGCCTTCCATCCTTCCAAAGTCGGTAAAATGAGGACCCAGATTGTTGGGGGCAATATGCTGACTCTCTAAACCGCTTAGAGAGGACTATAAAAGCACTGTAAAGAGGTATATAAGCCTTAAGTGCTATTGCTATTGCTATTTCTGTGATGACTTCCCATCTTGATGGCTGGCACTTTCCAGCTGGTCATTTAAGTTCTTTTAGAGAATTGTTGAGGCCACTTGGAGGTTTATCTGTGTCCTCAGGATCACCTGAGTAGTGCAAATGGGTGTGGAGCCTTCTTGGCTGCACCTCCAAGGTTTTTTTTTTTTAATTTGATTTATATGCTACCCTTCTCCGGAGACTCAGGGCGGCTTACAGTGCGTTAAGCAATAGCCTTATACTTTTGTATATTTATACAAAGTCAGCTTATTGCCCCCACAAACTGGGTCCTCATTTTACCCACCTTAGAAAGGATGGAAGGCTGAGTCAACCTTGAGCCTGGTGAGATTTGAACTTGCAGTAATTGCAGGCAGCTGAATGTTAATAACTGCTTTAGTCTGCTGCGCCACCAGGCTCAACAGGCTCAAGTTGCCTCAACAACTCTCTAAAAGGATGCAAATGACCAGCTGTCTGCAAGGAATATCATTGCTTCCATTCCCCACCACCCGTCAGAGCTGAAGAAACTTTTTGGATGAGAAGCGAAACGTCTTCAAGGAAAAACAAGAAAGACCAGTTGCCTCTTGAAAAAAGCACCTTTGGAACAACCATGACCTGGATGACTGAGAACCTCTACAGACTTTTAGCTACACAATTTGGGATGAACACCCTTAGAATGGGGTGGGAGTAGGAATGGATTTCCAGAGGAAAAAATGGCAGACTACAGGAACCAGGAGCATCGCTCAGGTGACCCTGAAGACACAGATAAATCTCCAAATGTTTCCGTGACCCTCTAAAAGGATGCAAATGACCAGCTGTCTGCAAGGGGTATAAATACTTCCATTCCCCACTATCCAGTCAGAGCTGAAGAAGTTTTTTGGATGAGAAGTGAAACGTCTTCAAAGAAAAACAAGGAAGTCCAGTTGCCCCTTGAAAAAAGCACTTTTGGGACAACCATGACCTGGATGACTGAGAATCTCCATACCCATTCAGATGTCCTCCTTGTCAGGACAGCAATCCCCATTGGGAGGGCAGTGACCGACTGAGGCAGAGCTGATAAAGTTCCAGGCTTTCTCTTCAAGGGCGATGAAGAACTGTTTCAGTCTCCCATCTTCCCTCATTGGTGGTTGCTTTCCATTCTTCAGTGAACTGTTTCTTTCCCCCACTTTTCTCCTGCCTGCTTTAGAGATAATTCACTCAGCAGAAGTTTGACATTTTAAGCATTTTTCGCCTCATTCTACATTTCAGCTCTACTGAACTCTTAAGTGTGTATCTGTAAGGCCTGCCTCCATTCAAAATTCAAAATAAGAAAGGAAACCCCCCAACGCCATTGAATTAGAGAAGAGGTACTTTTACTAAGTTTAAAATGATAGCAGCAAAAGCAAGGCGAGATTTAATTCAAGGTTACACATTGAAAGTCACCCCAAATCCCTCCCCCCAGGGTGCAGTACTGAGAATCCAATCAACGTCCAGTATGATGTTGTGGAAAAACTCCTCTTCAGGTATTTCTTGCCTCTGGAGTCTCAGGATAGTTGGCTTTGATGAAGTATAAACAATTCCACTCAGCAGCACTATCATTCATGAGTGCAAACCTCCCTTCCAGTTCCCATGGGACTTCAACACACCAGCTCACTTCCACACCCCAAATGCCCATGCCTCCCTCCCTGTTTCTACGGCAGCCAATAGCAAGCATGTTAGGATGTTCTTTTGGATCGAGCCCAATAAGTAAATGTACAAGAGCACGTGTATAAGTAAAGTCCTTTATTCATACATAGTTACTCTCTTACAGGTATGCAGCTGGAGTGAGCTCAGACCGCATGGATGACCCTTAAGTACCCCAGGGGCGGAGCTGAGGTAAGGAGGGGTCAGTGGTGAACTGGTCCCTGGGTAGTTAACCCTTACAACTCTAAACCCAAAGGGCAGGCATTTATATTCAACAAATCCCCCTCTAGATGCCTGACCGTGAGAGCACAATTGGATTGTTGGTGAGATGTTGACTTGGGTAATAAGACGCCTAGCTTTGATGTTAAGTAGGTGTGTTGTTTGTTTAACAGAGGTTTAGTTAAGATGTCTGCGGTCTGTTCCTCTGTGTCGCAATGTAATACTTTAATGAACCCCATGTTGGAAAATTGCCTGACGTGTTTGTGTTTTATATCAATATGCCTCGACCTTTGACCCACGGCATCAGCTCTAGATATTTCAATAGCCGCCTTATTATCTTCATGAATACAGATGGGGTATTCGGGTTCAGCCCAGATGTTGGATAACAAGTCATCGAACCATACCAGGTTATTCGTGGCCTTAGATAGGCATATATACTCGGCTTCTGTGGTTGATGTGGCCACTAGGTTTTGCTTACCAGTGTACCAATGTACTGGGCTGTTGTTCAAAAAGAATATGTACCCGGATGTGCTCCTTCTACATTTTACATCCCCAGCCCAATCTGCGTCTGCATAGCATGAAAAAACTGGCTTACTGGATGGTTCGGGTTCAAGGCACAGGCAAGCTTCGGCACTATACTTGAGGTACCTAAGTATCCTTTTTATGGCTTCCCAATGGTAATTTGAGGGCTTGCCTACATGTCTCGACAGTAGATTGACCGCTAGTGCTATGTCTGGCCTTGTCCAGTTCGCTATGTACAGTAAGGAACCTATTATGGACCTGTACAAGGTATTGTCATTAAACTGTTCTGATTCATTATACATATTTTTTAGGAAGTCAGGCGCCATGGGTGTCTCACATGTTTTGGCGTCAAACATGTAACATTTATGTAATAGCTCCACTATCTTTTCCCTTTGTGACAGTCTGAACCCTTTGTCTGTCTGGGTGATCTGCACCCCCAGGTATTTGTCGACCTTCCCTAGCACCTTCAATGTGAAGTGTTTTCCCAACTCTCTGGCGAACGCTTCGCACTTTTGATTTTGGTCACTGACGTATAAGATATCATCAACATACACGAGGACATATTCGATAGTGTTGCCCAGCTTTTTAACGAAGAAACAGTTGTCAGCAGAGGTGGCTTCAAAACCCATTGACCTTAACGTTTTTGATAAGCACTCATACCACCTCTTCCCAGACTGTTTCAACCCATATAAGCTCTTGTTTAATAGCCAGGTTTCCCCCTTGCATGTGCTTCTGCTATGTGGTGCTCTGACATAAATCTCTTTGTCTAGATCAGCGTGCAGATATGCGGTTTGCACGTCGAACTGGTGTACCTTTAGGTTTAGAATCGAGGCTATCACCAACGCACACTTCACACTTTCAGCCCTGACGGTGGGCGAATACGTGTCAGTGTAATCATCTGGGAAACGCTGTGCAAACCCCTGGGCTACCAGTCTAGCCTTGTATAAAGTTTTGCCCCCCTCCATAGACTTTATTTTGTATATCCACCGAGTACCTATTGTGGTCTTATCACTGGGGACTACTGTGGGTGTATATACTTTTAGATCACGCAGGCTTTTCATCTCCCTTTCCATCGCCTGTTCCCATTTCTCTTTCTCACCAGCGGGTAATTTGAGCACTTCTTCATAATTATTGGGGGTCACTTGGTTGGCGTGTAGTGATAGGACATAGTCCTCTAGTTTTTTAGGGGTCTTGTTTCTGGAAGTTCTCACTGGCCTTTCTGGAGCTGTGTCGGTGTCGTGGAGGTATCTGGCCTCCTTTTCTGTGAGAGCCTCGACTCTAAGATCTGGGTGCCCTGCTTTCCACTCTTCGATTTCTACCCCATGACCCCTTCGCTTTGTTGCTTCTGAATTGTCATTACCTACTGTGCCCTGCGGTGGTTTGGTTTGGGTGCAGTTGGGGTTTTCTCTCCCTGTGATTATTTCGTTTAGGTGTATTTTGGACCAATTAGAATTTTCATGAAACACTGCGGTGCGTGAAATTATGAAATTGTTGTTGTTGTCAATGAATCTAAAACCTTTGGTGCCTGATTCGTACCCCATAAACCTTAATCGCCTGGAGACTTTGTCTCCCTTTCTGCGTAATTGTTTGGGGATGTGTACGTCAGCGGTGACACCGAATATGTGGAGGTGTGATATTTTTGGTTTTCGGTCATACATGATCTCGTATGGTGTTTTGTCAATTACGCTACACCATAACCTGTTCAGAGTGTAATTTGAATAGTGGACGGCCTCTGACCAGTAGTGCTGTCCCAACCCAGCATCCTCCAGCACACACCTCATCATGGTCTGTAGGGTTCCATTTTTTTTCTCTGCGACCCCATTTTGGAATGGCGAGAAAGGGGCTGACGTAAAACGCATCATCCCTTGCGCCTTGAGCCAATTTGAAAAATCTTTGGACATAAACTCAGAACCTCGGTCGGTCATGATTTGCTTGATCTTGACATTATGTTGTAGTTCTATCCTTTTATGAAACTCCTTAAACTTCTTGAACACCTCGTGTTTATGTTTGAGTGTGTATACGAAACCGTAGCGACTGAAGTCATCTACAATGGTTAAGAAAAATCTTTTCTTATATTTGATGGATGGCCTTAGGGGCCCCACCAAGTCCATGTGTACCATTTGAAAAATGGAATCGGTGGTGCGTTCTGATTTCTTGGGTTTGGCTTTGGTCTTTAACTTTGAACATTTGCACACCGAACACTCTAAATAATTTTTACAATTTTTGACCTTTAATCCATCAGCACAATTGACCATTTTTTGTACAACTGGGAAACTGCTGTGACCCAATTTTCTATGCAGTAAATGCGCACATTCGTCGTGAATTGGTTTGCCCAATGATGGCTTTTCTTTTTCTAATGTTTGTTCTAAGTCTGGGTCCCCTGTGTGTGGGTGATGGTCATCCTCCACTATCTCCTCAGTGTTAGGTGCGGTGTTGGTCCCGTTATGGGAGTTGGTATTTACCTTGGGGGAGTTACCACAGTTGGGCTGAAAATATGGTAAACCTCCGCTGATTATGGTTTTACCGATCGTCTTCCCTTCCCTGCTTAGTGATACTTCCCCTTTCTCAAATGTTATTTTGGTCCCTGTTTCCTTGCTTAGTTTTAAGGTAGCTATTATGTTGTAGGGTATCTCCGGTACGAGCAGTACCCCCTCTATTTTCCCTATCTCTGGGATGTCTATGTTACCCTTCCCGGTCACTAGCACATTATTTTGATTGGCTACCTTAATGGTAAATTTTTCTTTCGTGAACTTGGTAAATAGTTTCGTGTTATAAGTGGTATGATTTGTGGCCCCTGAGTCTAATAGCCATGCATTGTCAGTGTCGGTACAGTCTGATATATTGACTCTTTCTCCCAGTCCATATAACGATCCCTTGTGGCTGTCCCTGGAGCTATCCCTGTATCTTCTTCCATCCCTGGGCTTGGGTGAGTCTCTGCGTCTGTATCTGTTTTCAATTGTCTGTCTATCGGTGGTTCTGTGTCTGCTTTCTGTCCTGTCCCTGGGTTGTAAGTGTCTCATGTCCCTTATTCTCCTGGGGCAGTCTCTCTTATAGTGTTCCCTGGAGCCACAGTTAAAGCACTCCATGTCATGGTAATCTCTGCTATGGAATTCTACCCTCTTATTGATCTTTGGTTCTCTGTGGTTCAGGGATCGGTCTCTCCTAAGGTTATCCTCCGCTATGAGTTTGCTGGTTAACATATCTAAGGTAATGCGTTCTAGGTTGGAGCTATCTAGGTGCATGACGAAATCATTCCAGCTGTGGTCTAAGGAATTTATGATCACGCTCACCATGCTCCCTTCGGTAATGTTTTCCCCCCTTTGAATTAGCTCAGCCCTGATGGCATTGAGTGACAATATGTGTTCACTCATGGGAGTGCCTGCCTTGAGTTTGGCAGAGTAAAATTCCCTGCTGATTCTAGTGGTGGTCGCTATGCTTCTGCTATAGAACATTTTGTGCAGAATGGTTACTACCTCCGACACAGTCAGATTGTGACCTATACTGGGGTACATGCTTGGGGATATACTCGTTAGTAATAGGTGGTAAGCCTTATGATGCATGCAGTCTATTTGGAAAGTCCAGGGTTTACCTGGTGGATTAGTTAGCAAAAACAGTAAATGTTCCTTTAAGAGGACAACCTGCAACTGTTGATTCCATGCAACAAAATTAAATCCATCCACCCTCAGTTTGGGAAAGTCATTTGGAAGTGTCCCAGTATTGTGAGGAATATTACCTACTGACAGTTGCTGTCCATGGTCTAATGCGAAAGGAAACTCGCAATAAGGCAGGGGAATGCATGGAGTCAGTCTGTAGTGACTTGCTTCTATGGGCTGTTCTTTTCTCATTGCAGGTCCATTCTGCGCATGCTCCTGGTCCATTCTGTCTCTGCCGCCGCCGGAGAAGGAGCTCGTCTGTGCTGCTCCCGGGTGGAGGCATCCTGCGTTGGATTGGATTCCTGGCTCGACCCTGGGTAGTCCCTGGAGCCCGAAAGTCATCTGGTTCGTCGCCCGGAACGCCGAAAACCCCATCTCGTCGCCTGGAACCGCCGGATAGTCCGCGAAGGCCGATCGGTGGTCTCGGAGGCCTGTGCCGGCTTGGAGGTCGAAGCTGGGCCACGGGCCGAGACCCACGCCCGTCGATGGCCCTGGATGTCTCGGGTGGTGGCTTTGGACCGGTAAGTGTCTTATTTCTTCTTCCGGGTTTTCGTGGTGTTCGGGTAGTCGCGTGGGGGGGGCTCTGGCGTGGCGCGTTTGATTTTGCACACCCGCCCCGGTATTGTTACACCGTAGTTGGTTCTCGTAGTTGTCCCCTTGCGTGTAGGATGTCACGTTGTGCCCCTTAGGGGAGTCGGGGTGAGTGCTGACTATTTTTATTTTAGGCCCAAAAGCCGCGGTGATGATCCGCATGGCTTTTTCTACCTCAAGCTCGGTAGGCGAGCTTGTGGCTCCCTCGTTTTGCATGCGTTGGGTCCCGTTGTATATTTCGGGGAGCTCGTAGGGGTAGGCCTCGGTTCCCGCCACGATTTTCAAACCCCGGGATCCCATTGGTCGCTGGTCGGCCATTTTTGGTGACGTCATGGGGCAAGATGGCCGCCGTGGGGAGGGCGCGAATTTAAAAACGGTCTCGTCTGGTTGTATGCGGTAGGGGTTGGAGCCGCTTACCGTCTTTTCGTTGCCGTGGTCGGTTTGGTCCTCGTCCTTCTCGGTCGCTGTCCCGCAATCACCGATTAGGTTTCGGAGTTCCGCGACGAGGCTGGACTTGTTTTTTGTGGAGTCGATTAGTGCCTGTAGTCTCAGTTTGAAGTCATCATCCTCATTCGGTGTGGCTTCTGTCTCAGTTTCTTCCTCGGTCAGGTTTTCCTCTGATCCGCTTGTGGTGCCCGAGTCAGCGATCGGAAATTTTTCTTCTGGCATCCCTGCGAGTGTGGTTCCATCCGATGCCAGAAGTTCCTCCATTTTCTTCTTGTAGGCTCGGGTGTTTATTCTCTCGGAGTCTTCCTTTTGTTTGTGGTTCTTTTGCATTCTTCAGTTAGATTTTGGGCTATTCAGAACCATCCTCTGCTACCATATTTGTTAGGATGTTCTTTTGGATCGAGCCCAATAAGTAAATGTACAAGAGCACGTGTATAAGTAAAGTCCTTTATTCATACATAGTTACTCTCTTACAGGTATGCAGCTGGAGTGAGCTCAGACCGCATGGATGACCCTTAAGTACCCCAGGGGCGGAGCTGAGGTAAGGAGGGGTCAGTGGTGAACTGGTCCCTGGGTAGTTAACCCTTACAACTCTAAACCCAAAGGGCAGGCATTTATATTCAACAAAGCATGCTGCAGAAACCCATGCTGGAGATCTGGCTGACAATATCTCTTAGAAAGTTACCAGAACAGTTTAATGATGAGTATCATTATGATGCATTAATGGATGACTGAATCTCCATAGACATTAAAACAGGGGAAAGTATACCCAAAAGAAAATATTAAGGCAGAGCCACCATACAGGCCCTTCTTCAGATCTGGTGACAGTATGAGCTGTCCCATGAGAACTTTTGAGTTCCCCCTTTCTTTGCCCTCCCCCCTGGTCTATTGGCCAGCCTCTTTTCTCTCTTCCCATTCCTGGGAGAATCGGTCGTTGGGAGTCATTGTTAAGGCCATATCACACCTCCCAGTTACTCCCCTGCAGACTCAAGTGGGGAATAATCCATCTCCTGATTTCCAGCAGTAAACTCAGTGCAAGGTGAGTTTGATCTATGCCAGGGGTCAGCAACCTACAGCACTGGAGCAGCATGTGGCTCTTTCACCCCTCTGCTGTGGCTCCCTGTCACTCAAAATGTGTCATAACCGCCAATGTGCGACACCCGCCGGCATGCAATTTATTGAGCTTTTTAACCCCTGGTAGGCCAACCATGGATAAATCCAAGAAAAGAAAAGTTTCAGAACATTTAATTCAACTACATATGCTAGTTTTGTGGCTGTTCAAAAAACAGTCAGGCACGGGAAGGGTTTTGTGGCTCCCAGTGTTTTCTTTTCTGTGGGAAACGTGTCCAAATGGCTCTTCGAGTGTTTAAGGTTGCAGACCCCTGATCTATGTACTGAGTTGTAATCCTGATTTTTATGCACAAAGCAATGAAAAAAATATATATTAATGTAGTACATATTTTACTGGGAAGAATTTCCCCTGTTTTCATAGAAAGCAAATATTTGGCCTGTGGTTGAAAATTAAAATAGAAACAGGAACTTTTATTTGTGGTCTCTTTTTATAGGATGCAGGCACAGGAAGCCTGCCCACCCAATTCCAGAAACCCCTTCCTCTCTTTCTCTCTCTTTTTCTTTCTTCTTTTCCGAGTGTGCACATGCCAACACAAATCCACACAAACACACATATTCCAGAAAGGGATGGCACTTGACATATTGCCTCAGATCCAAGAAAGAAGAGAATGATCATTCCTGGGTGTCCCAAACACACACAAGAAAAATCACATTTTTCACTCCATGAGAGACATTGTAGAAAGCCACAAATCATTACATGTCAAGCAAGCCTTAACTGGCAATGCTAAACTATTTCAGCCTTGGATAGTTAGAGGAGGGATGGGCAAAGATTTTCTTCATGGCCAAAAGAAGAGACCAACCAGCAGTTAAGGTGGCAGAATATTATCCTGGCATGTGTTGCCTTCATTGGAGATCTCCATCCTGAGAGACGCACAATGCTGAAAATGATGTTGTCTACATTTAGGGTTGAGCAGAGTAGGTTAAAGGTGATGCTTGTATTCTCTCAACCTTGTTTGCCCATCCCTCCCATCAGCGTTATCTTCGACAGCAAAACATCCATCAATCACTCCCTACCACATGGGCTGCACTCTGGGAGAGGAGGTGAATTTTGACAGATGGCCAGACCAGCTGTTTAACCATCTGTCAAAACTTCGTATAATTGTTTTGTGTGCATGCATTTGTGTGAATCAGCTGATATCAGCTAATAGTTGGGCTTTTGGAGATGTGGGTTTAGCACTCTTTCAGAAAAGCTCTAAACCTGTGCTCAAAAATAGCTGACAGGTGTAGGGAGAGTTGGACTATGAAACAGCAGTGATCAAGCCAGTTTCCCTCCCCCCCTCTCTCTTACACATACACACACACACACACATTAATGCACCACACTGCCCATCACTGTGTAGAAAGTTAGCACCCACCCCTCTCCTAGAAGAATGAAATGAACTCTGAGTCCTTGCAGCAAATAGCAAACAGCCAGGTCAGCTTCAGCACATTATTGCAGCCTGATTCAGCATGAACAGCTGATCAGCCTCCCGGAATACCCCCAATCAGCTGTTCCAGGCTGCAGGGATTGCCACAGGCCATCGCCACCTCTGTGCCTCATGTTTTTTGGCTACATTCGGTATATAAGACGCACCCAAATTTTCACCCTCTTTTAAGGGGAAAAAAAGTGCATCTTATACTCCGAAAAATACAGTAGGTAGAATGGTAGGATCAGCCCTCACTCAAGATCCAAACCAGGAAAGCCATTAAGACACAATAGGAATGGCCCAACACTTTCAGGACACAAGCCTCCTCATTACATCATCTCAGAGAGTCCAGGCTCCAATCAAGCTTAATTCAGACAACCTAAAAAAGTTAGCTATGACCCCTGCATAACCCCTGGGAGTCTTGACAGCAAGCAATAGAATAAATTTCTTGCACAGGAACAGGAAGCTCAAGGGCAAGGCCCAAGAGAGGGTATAGATACCTCTCACTCTCCATTCCATGTGTTTAGCTGCCCTGGATCTCAAACCCATGTGGTCCTGCCCATCAATAAACCATCTTTCCAATCAGCCTCCATGTTTCCAGTGTCTTTCTCCCCACTTGGAAATGAACCCGGATGGATATTTGCGTCACATTTTTCTTTTCACTGAGTCTTGGCCATTATAGCCTTCATTTTTCTTTCCTTTTTTTCTGACATCTGAATAATTAAATAGTGTTGACTCGGGATAGATTGGTTAACGTGTCCTATGGAATTGCAGTTAACTAAAATTACATTTCTGCATATGTTATATTGTTTCAGTGTTTGAGTCAATTCCCTATTTATGCAAGATATTAATTATGATATGCAAATCAGATAATGGCTTGCCTGTTTTGTATTAATCAGTACTGATTACATAATTGTTTAACAATCAGTACCCATCACTTGTTATTAGGATAAAAATAAATGGGGGCTTTTACTCTGGATGAGGTGGAAAGCAAGATATAAATATAAGAGAAGAACAACTTTTAAGCATTCGTTTTAAACAGATATTAGGAAAAGGCATATGTACCTAACAATATATTATTAACCGAGGGCACAACTTCCTTGCTGCATAAAATGATCAACTGCTCACTGCCTGGTCCTTTTTACCTGTAGAAACAAATATGCAGATGCTGAAAAAAAAGTGGAAATTATATTATCTTACAGTTATAAATGAAAGGACGAAAGATTGGCAGTACAGCGGTTCGAATCCCTAGTGCCATGTAATGGGGTGAGCTCTTGTTACTTGTCCCAGCTTCTGCTAACCTAGCAATTCAAAAGCATGTAAAAAATGCAAGTAGAAAAATAGGGACTGCCTTTGGTGGGAAGGTAACAGTGTTCCATGTGCCTTTGGCATTTAGTCATGCCGGCCACATGATCACAGAGACGTCTTCTGACAGCACTGGCTCTTCGGCTTTGAAATGGAGATGAGCACCACCCCCTAGAGTCGGGAACGACTAGCACATATGTGCGAGGGAAACCGTTACCTTTACCTTTTACAGTTATAAATACATTCCAAAGATTAACAGCAAAACTGTAATTCATTAAAAAACGAATGGATATTTTAAAAAAAACACATTTTCATTTGACCTTCAACTCTGTTCACCTTTTGTGTAGTCAATCCCAAGGGTAGTATAACAGAATAATAACAGAATAACAGAGTTGGAAACCTTGGGGGTCTTCTAATACAACCCCCTGCTCAGGCAAGAGACCTTACACCATTTTAGACTAATGACTGTTCAATCTCCTCTTGAAGACCTCCAGTGATGGAGCACCCACAACCTCGAGAGTCAAGCCATTCCACTGACTAATTCTTCTGATTGTCAGGAAATTACTCGCCTAATGTAGAAAAACCTTCCACCATCTTGTCCATTTGTATTTAGCAAAAGACTCAGCCATGATCAGAAAGACATTTTCCCAGATAAATTTCAACTTTGTGTCCAACTGTAACCCAGTGTTTCTCCTTAGGCCCAGTACTCTTCAATATCTTCATAAACGACTTACTAGATGAAGGAATAGAAAGGGAACTTACCAAATTTGTGGATGATACTAAGCCAGCCAACACCTTAGATCAGGGTTGTCAAACTCAAGGCCTGGGGGCCGGATCCGGCTCATGGGGTACTTAGATCTCATCCACGGGGCCACCTTGGAAACTGTGAAGGGCTGGCTTGCGGTGCTTCTGCCAGTGAAAATGCGCTCCCGAGCTCCATTTTTGCTGGCAGAAGGTTGCAGGAGGCTGTGCCAGCCAAAAACGGAGCTTGGGAGGTTAAACTATTTTTAAAGCACCTGAAGGCCAGACAAGGAATAATGGATGGAAAATGATCGAGGAGAGATCCAACCTAGAAATTAGGAGAAATTTTCTGACAGTGAGAGCAATCAACCAATGGAACAGAAGTTGCCTTCAGAAGTTGTGGGTGCTCCATCAATGGAAACTTTCAAGAAGAGACTGGACTGCCATCTGTCAAAAATGACGGGTCTCCTGCTTGGATGGGGGGTTGGACTAAATGACCTATAAGATCCCTTCCAATTCTGTTAATCTGTTAATCCTTGCTTGCTTGTTTATGTTTTGATGTAACTAACTTTTAGCTTCATAGCCTAACGCTTTTTCCCCAAACACCCCCCCCACACACACACGCCTCCATCTCTGTGGACAGGATAAAACCCCTAGGCAGAAACATCCTGCAGCCACATTCCCTCCATCTAGTTCAGGACTCTTGTAATGTACATGCAAATATTACAGGGGTCTTAAGCTAAGGAAGGAAGATAAGCATAAGTGGCGCCCTGCTGGAGTGGACAGTGGTCCATCTGTTCTCACAGTGGCCAATCAACTGCACCAGGAAGTCAACAGTGGTCGGTTGCTGCCGGTTCACACCGAATCAGGCGAACTAGTCGCAGTGGCGGTGGGAGGCTCTGCCCACCCACCCAGATGTGCACGCACCCATGAGCGAACCAGTAGTGACAGGTTTTGAAACCTGCCCCGGAAGGTGACGAGTCTCTCAGCGCATGGCTTCCGAAGGTAACCCCACTGCCATCATGACTATTAATAATTGATCCTGTTGGAAGAAAAACTCCTGGGTTCATTCTCCAGCTGGGACACACCACAGATGCTGAGGAGAAATGGATTCAGAAGCCAGCTGCCAGAAAGCAGAATGTAGGAAGGCAAGAAGCAAAAGTGCTTTACTTTGTTATTTCTAGTAATAGCTTTCGGCTGTCTGTCCACATTTGCAATTATCTCCTGAGCGCTTGCTTCTAGTCTTTACTTTGCTAAGGGAAAAGGCTGTTTTTATTTTCTGCACTATTTCAGGGGTTCCTGGCACTGTCTTCTTTGGGGTGCACTTCCCACAATCCTTACGACTTCCATGAACTTTTTTGAAATCAGGCAAGCTAGTAAGTAGCACTACCTCTCATAACTTCACATTTTAATTATGCATTGTGTTAAAAAAAGTTCCTCTGTGATCTAAGGCATCAATTGCTGTCTTGACTGTCTATTGAACAGAATATGCTATGCCAGATACAACAATGTTGAGCTCGTTTCTTTCTCTAAACATTTTCCTTTTCCAAGCAAAGACCAAAATTAACACGGAAATTTCCTTCTGCGAGGAAATAGCTCTTCCCTACTTATCTCTGTAGTTAATATGGTTTGCAAATTGCCAGTGAGAGCTGCTGTTAGGTTCTCTGGGCAGATATCAGAATTATGGAACACACAAGCAGTAGTTCAAAGACACAGATCTCCCCAAAAAAGCTGCTAAGATACAAATCCAGTGACTGCCAAGTATAGAATGCAAGTATAGTAAATTTTAATTTTAATTTTGGTACCTCTTTTTCCTGCCTACACAGTATAATGGGATTGAATCTCCCACTTTTGATTGGAAGGATGAGTTGCTACCTATTATAATAAATCTGTGGAGTTTGGTGCATCTTACATACATTTTGTGACATATTTTGGGTTTTACTGGAGACCCCTGTCGGAAGAAATATCCATCTGGGTTCAGTTCCAAGTGGGGAGAAAGACACTGGAAACACGGCTGATTGGAAAGATGGTTTAATGGTGAAGCAGAACCACCAAACACGTGTGATTCTGGGTAGCTGAACACATGGAGTGGAGAGTGAGAGCTATTTATACCATTTCTTGAGCTTTGAACTTGAGCTTCCTGTTCCTGTGGCAAGGGCATGTATTCTATTGGTTGCTGTCACACTCCCATGTGGAGTTATGTTTGTCTGAATCAAGTTTGGTTGAACCTTGAGCAATGTCCCCAGGTGATTTCACAACGCAGTGAGCCCTGCTTCTAGATAATCCTATAATGTCCTGGAGGGTCATGTCTTAATCCCATCACCCTGGAGCTGAAGGTCTTTTGTCTTGTAGATAGGCTGGCCCAATCCTTCTCAATGGGCACCAAATATCCGCTGAGGGCAGGGAGCTGAAGTTCTGAGTTTCTGTCTCCCTTAAGATTTTTTATTTCTCTTTTAGGGGAAATATTTTTAATATTTCTCAAAATATTTCATTCTTCTAGGAGGGGTGGCTTCCCAAGCCTTCATGTAGTTGACTGAGAAGAAGAACTTGGAGCCACAGCTAGAACTTGCTCTGATTTGACTCTTGTGTTTTGTTGCATTTCTCTTTTAAGGGGAAATAGTTTGCCTTTTTAATATTTCCTAAAGTATTTCATTCTTCTAGGAGAGGTGGGTGGGTGCTAACTTTCTGCACCCTTATTTATCTGGACCAGCTGGGGGACTGCAGCCCTTTAATCCATTTATTGAGGATTGGATGCCAGCAGTTTATATGTTGTTTTGCTCTTTAAATCAGACCTGTATTATTAAAAAAAATAATGGAGATCCAGTTACACACTAGCTATTTGGTGCAAGCTCTTTCCAAACTGCTGTGCCTTTTATTAGAAGCTTTATCTTTGCAGCTTCCCCTGGCAAGGTCTCCCACAGTAATGCAAGGAAGTGAGGACTGAACTGCTTTTATCAGCCAGCTTCCCCTCCCTGCGGAAGAGACTTTAAACCCTAACGGCTGTTGTTGGCAAACAACCCAGCACAGCAGATGCCACGGCCTTCAGAAGTCTCTGAAGCTCTATGTGAAACCATCAGGTTCACAGCTCTGCTTGGACTCCTTTCCGTCTGATGATCCAATTTGGACAATTAGGAGGAAGTGAGAAGTGTGGCAAAGCTACCACAGAGTCACACTGGGCAGGGAACACTGTGGACAAAGCCATTAGCATCTGTGTCTCTTGCAAAGATGTTTCGGACACACGGGTCCAAAGGGAAGGGAAACCCGGCCATCCCTGATCTCTGCATTGCCTGGCTGATCTTTCCATGTGATGATTGCTGACTCATGATATCAACCAGTCTCTCATTTCCAGGAATGGAAAGATCAGGCCCAATATTGTGGCTCAGGAAACTCTTCTTGGAAGCTACAGCAGCCACCGAGAGGTGTGAAAAGGATCCCCAGGTGGTCCTGAAGCTTACCAGATGGCTGGAGGAGAAACAGCCGCTGAGCTATCAAAGTAACTTGTCCTCCTTGTCAGATCCTTCTCATTACTAGAAGGAAACATACTTCTCCTGTTGGTGTTCCTCGCTGCAAGATAATCCTTGGTCAGCCTTTGATCTTTATAATATCTTTTTTGCCTGTTATTAAAAATCCAGGGCATAAACAAATAAGGAAGGAACTGGCACTCTTCCCATTCTGCCTGGATTATTTTAAACTGCTCCGCTAAATACTGTTGGAAGAAATGTCATCTGGGTTCAGTTCCAAGTGGGGAGAAAGACACTGGAAACATGGAGATTGCTTGAAAAGATGGTTTAATGGTGGACAGGACCACATGGGTTTGAGGTCTTGGGCAAAAAAGCACATGGGTGAGATATATATATAGATTTATACCCTCTGTTGGGCTTTGAATTTGAGCTTGTATTCTGATTGGTTGTCAGACTCCCATGGGGCCATGCAGGGGTAACTTTGTAGGTTGTCTTTTTGAGTCCCCGGCTTGGTTGAGCTTTGCTGGGTGATGCAATCGCCCCAGATGCCATGTGGTGAGTTCTGTTGCTAGATGAGTAGAGGGCTAGTCCTACCTTTGTTGGATCTTGGGTGGGGCATTTACTTATGAATAGACCTAGCTATCTCTTTATCTCTTAAGTGCTGACATCTGCTGTGGGCTATTGAGGAGAGTGGGGGCTATTAAGAGTGAGTCTGCTTCCTGCCTAAAAAACATGTTCCTCCATTTCTCATCCAGGGAGGTATAATACTCTGCCTTTTTAATATTTCCTAGAATATTTCATTCTTCTAGGAGAGGGGTGGGTGCTAACTTCCTATAATACTTAACAACCTCTGGCATCCTCTGTGACCAGAAGACCCCACCGTGCCTTCAATCGAAGATCTACCACCCAGTTGTTTGCCTAGGGCCCCTCTGTGGGGCAGGAGATTGGCCAATGATGACAAAGAGACATGAACAGTCACTGCACACCAGTGGTGGGTTGCCACAAGAACCGGTAGTAAAACCTGTGGGAGGCTCCACCCACTGACCCCCACATCATCAGGAAGCTTCTGCGCATGTGCGCGCGGCACCGTTACAAACCAGTAGTAAAGGTAAGTACAACCCACCCGAGATGAAATCCAAAATTTTTCCCTACCGGTTCTATGGGCGTGGCTTGGTGGGCGTGGCAGGAGAAGGATACTGCAAAATCTCCATTCCCTCCCCTCCTGGGGGAAGGATGTTGCAAAATCTCCATTCCCACCCCACTCTGGGTCCAGCCAGAGGTGGTATTTGCCGGTTCTCCGAACTACTCAAAATTTCCACTACTGGTTCTCCAGAACCTGTTAGAACCTGCTGGATTTCACCCCTGAACCCACCTCTGCTGCACACCATGAAGACATGAATGATCAGATGGTCATTGAGGGTCACACAGCTGGATCATACTACGAATAAAGACTTTCAGAAGGCCTTCAAAGTCACCCCAATTCCAGACAAAATGAGAGAAGTGAGGCTGTGGGTATCATGGACATGTGGTCAGAGATGGTATGGAACCCATCGTGAGGTGGTGAGCACCCTGATGGCTTGAAGCCCCAAGGACGACTAAAAAAATGATGGACGGACTGCTTGCATGAAGACATATGAGCTGTAGGCATATGCCATGCTGATGCTGCAGATCTGATGAAGTGGCGGGCGAAATGCAAAACTGTGGACCCCATGAGATGACAGGAATAACACTAAGAACAGGGAAAAAATTATTCAACCATGCAAAGAGAGGGTATCAAACAGGGAAACACGCACTCCATTTTGTTTCTGCTGAGAAAGCAGAGTATGAATGTGACACTCACTATTACACAGATAGTTAATAAAACAAAAGAGATCATTGTAGATTTTAGAAAGAGCCAGCATAGTCATACTAGTATCAAGGATGCAGCTGGGGGTGCAGATAACTAACACTGAACTGGTCTCTCCACACGTCATCCTTAGTGAAGCGTGCAAACCAGCATTTGCATTTCCTGTGTCGGATGAGGAGAGCACATCTTTCTCCTTCTGTCCTGACCACTTTCTACAGAGGCACAATTGAGAGCGTTTTAACAAACTGCATCCCTGTTTGGTTTGGTGGCAGCAGGACCTCAGATAGAAAGTCCATACAGAGAGTGGTGAGGGCAGCCGAGAAAATTATAGGAATATTCTGCCTTTTTTCATATTTCCCAAAATATTTCATTCTTCTGGTGGTGGGGGGGTTTCCCACAGTGTGAAAAGCAAGAGATGCATCATCTGCTAGAAATGAAATGGCCAGCTGTGTCCAGAAAAGCAGGAGGAAGTCCTCCCGGCCACAGTTGCCTCTATTAATGGTGTGTTGTTACAGCAATAGCTGAGCCAGGCTAAACACGATTAGTGCAAAACTGTGACCTAGCAGGCAAATTCACAATAAAGAGCCTGGTCTGAAAAGGTTTTGATGTCTTCATCCAAATGAATGAAGTTGCCAACAAGTGAAAGGGCAGCAATTATTGTGTTCTTTCAAAATAAAATAATGCTGGCAAATAATAAGCTGAGCTGGCCCAACACAAAGGGATCCGAGCTAGAAGTTTCCTTTCTGGGATGTCAGATTAGTTTTCTTGTCTTACTTTACTTGTGTGGAAGCTCATGAATATTACGATACTCGCTGGGATGCTGAAATTTATTGAATCCCTCCTACCCACCAAGCACTTTACCGACTGATAAAGTTGTACAGAGCAGAACTGTGCTCAGAGGAAGGGTTATAAAAACTCCCAGGTAGATGGAAATAGCTCCAGGTTTCAGTAAAAGAAATTCACTGCAGCACAGTCGGGAATGGGGAGATTTCGGCTGCTAAGAAATGGGTAAAGATGCAGAAAATGGCAGAATGAACTAGTGCACTGTGGGAAGAAATATCCATCTGGTTCAGTTCCAAGCTGGGAGAAATACTCTGGAAACATGGATGCTGATTGCAAAGAAGGTTTAATGATGTTTTAAAGCTGCAGCTGACCGCATGGAGTTGAGAGTGAGGGGTTTTAATACCTTCTCTTGGGCTTTGCACTTGAGCTTCCTGTTCCTGTGTAAGAACATGTATTCTATTGGCTGTTGTCAGACTCCATGTAGGGGTTATGTAGGAGTCATAGCTGGCTCTATAGGCAAAATACAAACCCTAGGTCTGTGATTGCGAACCTATGGCACCTGTGCCAGAGGTGGCACGCAAGCCCTGTCTATGGGCATGTGTGCCGTTGCCAGCTGCAGTTCTGGTTTTCAGCATGCACATGCGCACTGGCCAGCTGATCTTTGCAGGTGATGGAAACCTGGAAACCCAAAGGCTAGCTGGCTGTTGCGCATGCGCATGCCAGCCACCCAGTCTTCGGGTTTCTAGTGCTCCAGCATGCAGTAAGATCATCTGGCCTGTGCACGTGTGTGCGCTGGAAACCAGAAGACCAGGTGGCTGGTTCGCGCATACCCACTGGTCAGCTGGTCTTTGGGTTTCCAGGGCTCTGGTGCGCACATGTGCGTTCCGGTCTGGGCACTCGGTGCCGAAAAGGTTTGCCATCATTGCCCTTGGTGTTTGTCTGAGCTAAGTTTGGTTGAAGTTTCTGAGGGTGATGCAATGTCTGAAAGGGTGCTGGGTAATTCCTATTGTGGCTTAATGGCTTAGTCCCAGTTTGGCTCTTCAGCGAGGGTGTTTGCTTATGAATAGAGCTATCTAGTTTTCAATACACTCTTTACCTCTTAAGTGCTGACATCTGCTGATGGCTATTAAGAAAGGTGGGGGCTGCTTTCTGTCTCCAGGAGCATGTTTCACCATTCCTCCTTTAGGGAAATATAATATTCTGCCTTTTTAAAAAATATTCCTCAAAATATTTCATTCATCTAGGATGCTAACTTTCCACAGCTCACAATGTCCCAAATGGTGGACTGCCTCAGGCAATACACGAAGCTTCTCTGTTCTGGCTTTTCCCCTCCTCATGGGACTTGATTTACTTCACTTGAATGAAACAGCCACTCTGGAATCTAAACAGGAATTCACCAGGGATTTCCAAGCAACCGTCCAACTTCCAAATATGGGAGCAAATAAGCAGCAGAAGCTCTGGAGCCAGCATCCTATGAGAGAAGGCAAGAGGGTCTGCCAAAATTTCCAACTTCAGGGCCTCCTTCATGTTTCTTCAGAAAGAGGCTCTACAGCTTTGGCCTAGTTGAAGAGATAGGGGGGAAGGGGGGGACACAATGGCAGGCAAAATACCTTATGAGCTTAATGCACTTTCTTTTTTAGTGAATTGTACTCAATGCGCAATCAGTCTCAACTTAAAGTTTGTGGCCCCCGAAGGCACCAGTTAGAGATGATATACATCTGTGATGGCGAAACTATGGCACGCGTGCCACAAGTGGCCCTCTCTGCAGGCATGCGAGCCGTTACCCAGCTCAGCTGGACCTCACATGTGTGCGTGCCTCCCGCCGGCCAGCTGATTTTCAGTCTCTGGGGCAGAGGGACGCATGTGGGAGGCGCACACGCATGCGTGGGAGGGGTCACACATGCATGCGTGGGGTGGGGGAGCATTGGGGGGACGTGGTGCACCTCCCCATGGAACCCCCCCTGCGGTGCCCCCCAGTGGCCCATTTTTGGTCCCAGGAGGCTTCAGGGAGGCCTGCTAGGCCCAAAATGGGCCGCGGGGGTCACGCACGCATGCGGGGGGGGGTGCATGAGAGCGGGGGGGTTGCACGCACATACGTGGGGGGCAGGGCACATGGGGGGGCATTGCATTATGGGTGTGGGCACACGCATGCATGATCCCACCTCACTCTCCCCCCGCTTTTGGCACACGACGGCAAAAAGGTTGGCCATCACTGATATACATCAAGCGGCAACCCATTGGATCTGTGGGTACTGCCCTCTTCCTGTTCAACCCAAAGCAGCTCCAACTGGAATTGGTCAGCACCAAGATACTCCAAGAAGCCACAGAAAGAAAGGGGCCATCAAAGCAAACATTCCTATTTACTTAGAAATGCAAGGAAACTCTGATTTTCTGATTAACCAAGCATGCATGATAATAGATTTTGGGGGATCAATAATTCACATCCCTCCACCACTGTTATTGTTGCCCAGACTTTTCAACCTAATTAAGATCACCATGTAATTTATTGTCTAAACCAGCCAGGACACAACTGGCCCAAGACTGGAAGGAGTTAGCTGGCCCTCACTGCTCAGACATAAGCACCGTCATTGACCATCTTGCAGATTTAAAACATGTTAAAGTGAGACCCCTGTTCTTTGCACATGCATTCCACGCATGATTAGAGAAGATCTTGGCAGAAGATGGAAGTCAAGAAGCCCCTGAGCCACACGATGACAAGCGGCCAGGTGCTGTGTGGATCTATGGCTATTTGCTGCCCCAAGGCAGGGTGTAGGGCAGCTGAAAGGGCAGAGATGGGGGAGGGGGGAATAGGTGGTTGGGGTGTGAGTCAATGGTGGGTTGCCCCTGGTTCACACCGGTTCTATAGAACCGGTAGTAAAACAGGTAGGAGGATCAGCCCACCGACCCCGACGTCATCAAAATGTTTCTGTGCATGCGCAGAAGAAAGCGTGTGGCCCCGTTGTGAACCAGTAGTAAAGGTAAGTAGAACCCACCCCTGGGGTGAGTGTAAGTGGCACTGGGGGACCAGGTCAAGAATGGCTTGAATTGGGAGTGGTCCTTGGCTAAGGACTGGTGGGATTCGGTTAATGACAGAATCTTATATCCTGGGATTGCTTTTACTAAGTGATGTGGTCACCAGAGATGGTATTCAGCTGCTTCAGGCGAACCGGTAGCTCCGATGATCAGTTGGCCCCGCCCACCTGCCCCTCCTCTATCCTGTCCTTTATTTCCTGCTTTGTAGCTCATCTCAATTGCACAGCATAGCTGATTTCTCCCGCTCCCTCACTGTTCTACTTATCATTGCTAACTTGGAAGTTAAGAAGCTGACCATCTAAATGCTCCATTTTCAGCACTGCGCGTAAGTGCCTTAGGTGCGTGCACACGCGCTCACTGAACCAGTTCTTAAACCAGCAGCATCCCACCACTGGTGGTCATGTGACATTGAGCTTTACAAGTGCATCACTGTAAATTGCCGCTGTAACCTGAGGGCTATCCATGCCACACCCTGCAGCCGTGGAAGTCAGTGCACCTCTCACAGGTCACAACGCTCCAAGGAGAAAGAGCAATAGCAGATACAGGTAGTTCTCAACTTACAACTGTTCCTTTAGTGATCATTTGAAGTTACGGTAGAACCGAAAAAAGTGACTTATGACCATTTGTGTTTTTACACTTATGATATCCTCACGGTCGTAGGATCAAAATTCAAACGCTTGGCAATCGACTCATATTTGTGATGGTTGCAGTATTTTTTCGGGGGGGGCGGGAATCACATGATCCCCTTCTGAGACCTTCTGATGAGCAAAGTCAGGGGGAAAGCCAGATTCACTTAAACCAGGGGTAGGCAATTGTGGCTCTTTTACAACCTGTGGACTTCAACTCCCAGAATTCCTGAGACAGCTTGGTTGTTTAACCATGTGACTAACTTAACAATCGCAGCACTTTGCTTAACAGCTGTGGCAAGACAGGCTGCAAAATGGGGCAAAACTCAACAGCTGCCTTGCTTAGCAACAGACATTTTGGGCTGAATTGTGGCCGTAATTCGAGGACTACCTGTATGGGTTTGGCCAAGGGGGAAGTCCAGAGGACATGGACGCCGAGAAGCCTGGAGCTAAAATACACTGAGAGCTTCTGCAACGAAGACAAATTGCTTGTGTGTCTAATCACACTTGGCCAATAAAGAATTCTAATTCTAATTCCAAATGGTTGACATGGTCTGAATCAGCTGCAGTGGCTGTTGTGGTTTTAATTCCAAGAAAGGGAGGCTGCTGATCAGAGAAAGGATGGGGCAGTTGGTGCTGCTGAAAGCAGCAACCTAGAGAGGTTTATGCATGCTAGATTAACAGATTAACAGAGTTAGAAGGGACCTTGTAGGTCATCTAGTCCAGCGGTCACCAACTGGTGGTCCGTGGACCACTGGTGGTCTGCAAGAAAATTTTGGTGGTCCGCAGAAAAATTATTTGCATTTTTAACATTGCACTAAATCAGGGCTCCTCAAACTACGGCCCCTGGGCTGGATATGTGCGATGAACATTTGTGTTGCTGCAGAGTCTCCCCCTTCGGGTATTTTTTTGTGTGTGTGGGTCGGAGGGGGGCAGAAATTCCAACTTGGGGTCTGCTTCAGTCTCCTGGTGCGGGGCTTTGGGTGAAGGATGGAGGGAAGCACCGCTAGTGGCAAGGAGCGGAGGGCCTTGTTCCAGTGGGATTGTATCATGGCCTGAAACTGGCTGACCATCTTAGCCCACTGAGCCTCCAGGCGCTGGTACCTGGCCTTCACTCCCGCAGGCCTTCCCTCTGCTTGGAAAGCTTATGCTTGTAGTCCTCAGTGAGGTGCTTCTGCTGAGCAGATACAATTTGAACTGAGCCAGCTGTTTTGCCAACTCTTTCTCGTGGTGGTTGCTTAGCTCTAACATCTGCTTCCTAGTGGGACCCTAAGGAGCCTGGGCAGGCAGGCGAGGACTGGCTGGGAGGGAGAGTGAGTAGAGGCCGGCGAGGTGCCCCTTGATGTGAGTGACATCAAGTTGGCCATGCCCATCCAGTCACATGACCACATAGCCACGCCCACCCAGCCAGTCATTAGCAATAGTGAAATCTAAAATTTGTTACTACCAGTTCTGTGGGCGTGGCTTGGTGGTGGTGGTGGTAATGTGACTGGGTGGGCGTGGCCAATTTTTTTTTTACTTTTAAAACCATTTTTTCTATAACCTCTTTAAAAAAGCCTCTGCCGATCAGGCAACTCAGCTTGGATTGTCAGAGGCATTTAAAAGCATTTTTTCTACAACCTCTGAAAAGAGTTATTTTTAAAAAATTTTTTAAAAAGCCTCTGATGATTGTGCGGCTCAGCTGAGTATGGGGGGGGGGCAGGGATTTTTGCTACTGGTTCTCCGAACCACCTGCCTCCATCGCTACTGGATCGGGTGATCCGGTCCAAACCGGGAGCATTTCACCCCGGTAATTAGGCAGATCATATTAGTGGTCCGTGAGATTTAAAATTATGAATTTAGTGGTCCCTGAGGTCCAAAAGGTTGGGTACCCCTGATCTAGTCCAAACTCCCCCCCCCATCCAAGCAGGAGACCCTACACCATTTCTGACAGATAGCAGTCCAGTCTTTACTTGAAAGCCTCCAATGATGAAGCCCCTACAACTTCCGAAGGCAACTTCTGTTACATGGGTTGATTGCTCTGTCAGAAAATTTCTTCTCATTTCTAGGTTGAATCTCTCCTCAATCAGTTTCCATCCATTATTCCTTGCCTGGCCTTCGGGTGCCTTGGAAAACAGGTTGAACCCCTTCCTCTCTGTGGTAGCTGTTATGTTTTGACGGACTGGCACATGTGTAATCACCGCCACCAGACGAGGGTGCTATCCTGGCAGGAAATAGGTGATTGCTCATTGGTTTAGACAGCTGACAGCTCGAGGTTATAAGAGCTGTCAGATCGTGAGGGGACTGCTTTTCTCTTATACAGTTAGCCGTTTGAGATCATTCTGTTGGACGTTTGAGTTATGTGATTAAATGCTTAGTTATAAGCATTTATGTTTATGTTTAGTTATGTTATTAAATGCTTGATACTGAGTCGCCTCGATTTCTGCCGGCCTACGTCAGTATACAACAGTAACCCCTCAAACATTGGAAGACTGCTATCATGTCTCCCCTGGTCCTTCTCTTCACTAGACTAGCCATGCCCAGTTCCTGCAACCATTCATCGTATGTTTTAGCCTCCAGTCCCCTAATCATCTTTATTGTTCTTCTCTGCACTCTTTCTAGAGTCTCCACATCTTTTTTATCGTGTGGTGACCAAAACTGGGTGCAGTACTCTAGGTGTGGTCTTACTAAGGCTTTATAGAGTAGTATTAGTACCTCACTTGATCTTGATTGTATCCCTCTGTTAATGCATCATTAATGTATCATAATGTATCATTAATGCATCATAATGATACTCATAATTAAACTGTTCTGGTAACTTTCTAAGAGATATTGTCAGCCAGATCTCCAGCATGGGTTTCTGCAGCGTGCTTGCTATTGGCTGCCATAGAAATGGGGAGGGGGGAATGGGCATTTGGGGTGTGGAAGTGAGCTGGTGTGTTGAAGTCCCATGGGAACTGGAAGGGAGGTTTGCACTCATGAATGATAGTGCTGCTGAGTGGAGTTGTTTATACTTTGTCAAGGCCAATCATCCTGAGACTCCAGATGCGAGAAATACCTGAGGAGGAGTTTTCCCACAACATCATACTGGATGTTGATTGGATTCTCGGTGCTGCATCCTGGGGGGAGGGATTTGGGGTGACTTTCAATGTGTAACTTTGAATCAGATCTCGCCTTGCTTTCGCTGCTTTCATTTTAAACTTAGTAAAAGTACCTCTTCTCTAATTCAATGGAATTGGCGGTTTCCTTTCTTGAGTTTTGAATGGAGGCAGGCCTTACAGATACACACTTAAGAGTTCAGTAGAGCTGAAATGTAGAATGAGGCGAAAAATGCTTAAAATGTCAAACTTCTGCTGAGTGAATTATCTCTAAAGCAGGCAGGAGAAAAGTGGGGGAAAGAAACAGTTCACTGAAGAATGGAAAGCAACCACCAATGAGGGAAGATGGGAGACTGAAACAGTTCTTCATCGCCCTTGAAGAGAAAGCCTGGAACTTTATCAGCTCTGCCTCAGTCGGTCACTGCCCTCCCAATGGGGATTGCTGTCCTGACAAGGAGGACATCTGAATGGGTATGGAGATTCTCAGTCATCCAGGTCATGGTTGTCCCAAAAGTGCTTTTTTCAAGGGGCAACTGGACTTCCTTGTTTTTCTTTGAAGACGTTTCACTTCTCATCCAAAAAACTTCTTCAGAAGCTTCTTCGATGAGAAGCAAAACGTCTTGAAAGAAAAAACAGGAAGTCCAGTTGCCTCTTGAAAAAAGCACCTTTGGAACATGGAAAAGTATGTCACAATGCATAGATCTTTCCTTGCTTCCAGACTTAGTACCTGGGCATTGGTGTTAACAGCTCTCTTTTAACAGTTGTTAAAAGAATGGCCTTTGTCTTTTAAATGCAGATAGACTGTTGTATCTAGTCCGGATGGGTTTATTCTCCTATGTTGCACCATGCATTTATGAAGTGGTTATTTTGTTTCCCCAAAGTGCAGATCTGCAAATGGCTCACTACATTGAAAAAGAACCTTTGGGACATTTGAATGGGTATTTAAGTCACGGGCTGCAGAACAGCAAAGCTAAAGCTAAAGAGGCTGGTGTTTCAAATTTTATCCAACAATTTCCCAACAAATGGACATGGAAATGGATGCTGTTTGCAAAGAGACTGAAGTTAGAGGTCAGAAGATAATCATCTTCCACCAATGATCTGAGTCTCCATTTGATAAGTTCCACTCTTTAAATTACCACCCAAGTGCATTTTGGGAATTGTGACATCCATAATTGGTGAGTCTGCTAACCGCTGCTAACATCCCAAGGACTTTGAGATATTTTTCTCTGTATCTCAATACTTTTCTCTGTAACTCATCCCACTGCTTCCGTATTTGGTATTCCATTCTACCGGTAACAGTCATGTTTAAAGGAGCTCTTATAAATTTGGATTGTGTATATTATTTTGTAATGAGAACTGGTTTAACGATGAATAAATTATTTATATAATATTGTATTATTTGCTGTATTAAATGTCAGGAACAAAGAATCGGGACCACTCATTAAGTTCCAGTTGAGATGATTTATTGCTCAAGCCTCTACACAAGAATCTTGTTGTAGCCTGTCAGCTGCCGGCCCCTCCAGCAGCTGAATCAGAGGAGGAGGAGGAGGCGTGGGAGTCAGGGTCAGCATCAGGGCAACCTGGGAGCTCTGAGGGGGAAGAGTGAATGGAGCTGGCAGAGAGAGAGAGAGACAGAGGTGGAGCCTGGGCCATCTGTCAGCCCTCAGATGGAGAGTCAACAGCCCCCAGGTCTGGAGGTGGCTGATGAGGAAGAGGAGGAACAGCTGGGTCCAGTGCCTGACACACAGCTGCGCAGAAGGCAGAGAAGGGGGAGAGCAGTGGAAATCCGTGGGCCAGTCCTGGGGAAGAAAGAGCCACTGCTGCTAACGAAGCCCCACTCTGGGGATAAAAGGCAGGGGGCAGAGATGAATAGGTGTGGTACAGAGGTGGATTCTACTTACCACCACTACCGGTTCACAACAGGAGCGCATGCACGCTTCTGCACATGCGCAGATCATTCATGATGACATCCAGACAGGTGGGCGGAGCTTCCTGCCGCCGTTACTACCGGTTCGCAAGAACCGGACAGAACCGGGAGCAACCCACTACTGGCGTGGCAGACAACTATTTATCTTCCAGCCAGACAGACTTGTTAGCTTGTGAGAGAAACTTTTTGCCGGGGCTGCTGGCACTCCTAATAAAGGAATCTTTTGAGTTCACATCAGAGGGTTTGTCGTGTTTGGGGAGCTGGGTCAGAACAAATTTAGTCAACTAATGGTCAGCACTAAATTGGCGCTAGATAAGAGTTAACGGAATTCAAGAGGGCATGGACTTGGATCACTTGTGAGAGCATAACGACTCCAGGCCAGTTCCTCTCTTGACTCTGCCCCAGGCTCCGTCTCTTCTTCTCCTACAATAAAATGCATATATCTTTTACTGGTGTTTTTTTTTTTAAGTACTCCTTTTAAGGTTACATTATTTATATATCAGTACATATATAATGCTTAGCCAAATAACAAAATGCAATGATTAATTACTCAAAAAGACCTGGGTGGAAAATGGCACTTCATTTCCAAGTACAGGAGCCAGCCAGGTGTGGGCTTCAAAAATTTTAGCAAGGAGTTCTCTGCCTGGTTGCTGGGTGGGCGTGGTCATGGTGGCCGTGGCCTAGTTGGCCTCCTGCACCATGGCAGGGGGACGTTTTTGCCCTCTCTGGACTCTGGAGGCCTTCCTCGAACCTCCAGTAGGGGGAAAACAGCCTCCCCAGGCTCCGGAGGCCCTTCCCAAACTTCCAGTAGGCCTATTTTTCGCCCTCCCTGAGCCTCCGCACTCCAGCCAAGAGTGGGATTTGGGAGTTCTCTGAACTGCACAGAATCTTAGCTAGAGGTTCTTCTGCGAACCCCCAGCAGCCCACCCCTGGAGCCAGCAGAAACCAAACACTACAGAAAGTGGACTCATTTGAGGGGTTTTGCATCTTTCCATTGGCACAAAGGTTCTGCTGTCAAATCTCTTCCCAGGGATGTTACAGCTGTTCTGGAATCTGACTGAAATGGATCTCTGCTCTGGAGCGCAACCTGACTCACACCCTTGTTGAAAATGGAGTCGGCTTCCTTTGAAGAAGCTTCTTTGGAAATACCCTACATGCAGAAGACATTTTGCATCTTCAACACTACGTGCAGGGAACAAGTGGTCCTTCTCTAAATGTTGGAAGAACTGTGGGATGTGCTAGTTTCTCCAGGCACTGGGTAGCTAGATTGACAGACATCTAAGATTTCCTAGTGAAGGGACATAATAATAGTAGAATAGGTAGAATTACTGGGACATAATAATAACTTACTATTTCACTTCTGTAAGAATTGCTTTGCTTCTGTAAAAAATAGAATTGCCTCTGCCATTTGCTTCTACCAGTGATCTAACTCCTGCTGTCTTGGTTTTTTTCCTACAATTTGGTGCTTGGTATATATCTCAAACAAGAAGCGAGGTATGTCATGGCCTGGCAGGGTTACATCAGCCAAATACCTGTGTTGCTAAGCACCCCCCCTCACCCCCCACTCCCGTTTCTTGCTGCATGGCCAGGGTGAAATGTAAAATGTTCTGTGGGCGTGGCTTGGTGGTGGTGGTGGTAATGTGACTGGGTGGGCGTGGCCAACTTTTTTTTTTAACTTTTCAAAGCATTTTTTCTAATGCTTTGAAAAGCCTCTGGTGATCAGGCAACTCAGCTAGATCGTCAGAGACTTTTCAAAGCATTTTTTTTACCACCTCTTTGGCCAAGAGGTTGCAGAAAAAAATGCTTTGAAAAGCCTCTGAGGATCCTAGTTGAGCCGCGCGATCATCAGAGGCTTTTTTTTACTTTTAAAAACATTTTTTTGTCGGAAAAGTTTTTAAAAGTTTTTAAAAAGCCTCTGGTGATCATGTGACTCAGCTGAGCATGGGGGGGGGGGGTTGCAGGGATTTTTGCTACTGGTTCTCCGAACCACCTGCCGCCATCGCTACTGGATCGGGTGATCCGGTCCAAACTGGGAGCATTTCACCCCTGCGCATGGCCAATGTAGGGCTATAAGGAAGGCAGGGGCCAGGGAGCCAGAATAGGGTACTAAGATGATGTCTCTGAAGGTATAAAAGGACACCATACTTTCCCCAAGGTGTGGCCTTCCACTCATGCTCTTTGTCTGTATGTTGTGGAATGGTCTGCCCAGCTCTTCTTTGTACAAATAAAAGCTGTTATTTTTGCCAAACCTCTTCTTGGGTCTCTCTCTCTTTGGCATTCTGGTAACTCAAGTACATTTTGGGACTTTACACTAGGATAACAGAAACAGCCTCTGCATCTGCATTTGAATCTTCTCTTCATCTTTAAAGTTAAAGACATGAACTTGCCATCTAAGAATATAGTTTGTTCCTTGCTGTGATAGCTCTGTTATGGAATGAAGAGATTGAGAGTCATCCCAAAGGGCAAACAGAATCAGATTTTATTATTGCAATAAGGTTCAGAGTCCGATTCATACCTGGAAGTCTGAACAAAATTATGGGTCGGGGACCCTGGTCTTTATACAGTTTCAAACAAAGGAAAGTGCTAACACAGCGGTTCTAATTACTAAAAACATTTGTTACATGAAATGATATCTTCCTGATTAGAGGTTCTTACATGTCTTGCCAAACAAATATAACTTTTCTGAAAATTATCTTTGGTGATAGAGACTCACTGTCTCATTTTGGTATCCTTGACATTTGTAACTTTCAAACAGTATGTCACCCAAGATATGGGTCTTTCTGACAGCGAGGGGTCCTCCCTTACAGAATGTTGCTTATACAGAGGAGTTTGGCTGGCTTTTGTATTTTTACACTGGATACATTTGGAAAAGAATACTAGAAAGATGTCCAGTGGTCATTTAGTAGGTCCCGCATTCATCATCATCATTATTATTAGAGAGGGCCCTTCAGTGGTCATCTAGCTGGACCCGCATTTCCTACTTTAGCTCAGTGTACTGATTTTGGCAATAGATTTATTTAAAAAACAAAGCAAGGTTAAATGTGGTTTCCTTCTCATAGACATGCACAAGACAAAAGCTTGGCTAAGTTCGCAACCAGTTTTGGACATTTTGTTTCTAGCCATCTAAAGCTGTGGCCTCCAATCTTTCCAGTTTGATGGACCTGGGGATGCGGTGAGGGTTGGGGTGGGGGTGTGGAGATGATTTTGTGCGTGCACTCATCCACCACTTCCACATCTGGTTCCGAATGAGCTGCTGCCTAGCACTACATCATGGACCAGGTGTTGGGACTCCTGGTCTAAAGTATTTTTGCTCCATAGTTCACAGAGACCATTCACATCTTTGTCACTTTTCATTGACTCTAGAACTGTGGAGAAAATGTCTAATCCATGTATCCTTTTTTTCTCCTTCTTCTGGAAATTTACTCCATTGTCCTTGAACACAAAATTAAGCCAAACATTTACAATATCGCATTTGTTAAATGATCTCATATTGTCACAGTGAATTACTAGCAGGTGTTGTAAAGTATCAGCTTGCCTCAGGCTTAGTTGAAAATAGAAAAGCATGTGAATTTCACGTGAAATGCAGGATTTAAGTGATTTTTGCATTCTCTAAATTGGACTGGGGGAACAGCCATTGTGTCTTTGTCACAGAAGCCTCAACCATTTTGAGGGACCCCTTTCTGGAGAGAAAAGCCAGGACAGCAGAGGTGGTATTCAGCCGGTTCGTATCTGTTCAGGCAAACTGGTAGCGGAGATCGCGGGTGGGCCTGCCCTCGCCTACCCACCCCAGCTCTCTGCTGTCATATTTAGGCACAGTTTTGAGGCTGGTGCATGCATGGAAGACCAGGCGCATACACGGAAGGTGCATGCGAAGCGAGCGTGTGCACGGTGAACAGGTGGCAACAAAATGTGAAACCCACTGCTGCAGGACAGAGATCATTTGCTAAGGCTCCACATTATTAGAGGAAAATATCTTCTCCTGGGATAACTTGGAAAACCAAAATTACAGTGGGAAATCCAAGCATTTATACAGAGCATAACCCAATGATGCTCCAGTCCCCTGAACCAGAAATTACAGGGAGATGTTTAAGAAAAGAGTTAGCTGAATGCAACCCAGTTTGCCAAGCTTGTTCCCTTCTGCATTATGTAAGCATCTAGACATGACAAGTCCATCCTCAAAAGTGTAACCTAGCCAGTTTATTATCAGAGATAAGATCCTAGGGCTGGAAGTGACCTTGGAGGTTTTTTATTCCACCCCCTCCCCAAGGCAGGAGACCTTATGCCATCCTGAACAAATGGCTGTCCAATCTCTTCTTGAAAACCTCCAATGATGGAGCACCCACAACTCTAGGAGGGAAGCTGTTCCACTGATTAATTGTTCTAACTGTCAGAAAATTTCTCCTTAATGTCAAGTTGGACCTTTAATGATCTTCCACCTGTTGCTTTTTGTCCTGTCCTCAGGTGCTTTGGAAAATAAATCAATCCCCTCTTTGGGGTGACTTCGTTGGCTTTGGAGGGATGTGGGGAGGAGTAGGCCAAGACTGCCCAGGATTGGGATGGCTTATTAGCAGGGAAGAACAGGGGCGGGATGACAGAGGGCAAATAGTAGACATTAGAAGCAACGGAGCTCAGGCAATCAGCAAGGACCTCCCCCTTCTGATCCCTGAGCACAGAGAGTGGAGAGAAGACAGGAACAGCACAGGCTGCCCTGATGACTCAAGAGAAGAGCACCCTGCCCCTCTTCACAAGGCACACCTGGGGACTGAGATTTAAGGAGACACTGTGGGGAGGGGCATTTGTTGGGAACAAATGCTGAATTGGTAGAGTTTGGTGTGCCAGTACAGACATTTGGAGTTTGCAGGATTGCTGGCTTCTTTTTTTTTTTAATTTGAGTTATATGCTGCCCTTCTCCGGAGACTCAGGGTGGCTTACAATGCGTTAAGCAATAGCCTTCATACTTTTGTATATTTTATACAGTCAGCTTATTGCCCCCACAATCTGGGTCCTCATTTTACCTACCTTGGAAAGGATGGAAGGCTGAGTCAACCTTGAGCCTGGTGAGATTAGAACTTGCAGTAATTGCAGGCAGCTGAATGTTAATCAGTGCCTTAGTCTACTGCACCACTCAGGCCCCTTCCTGATTTCATGGACTGTGTCTTGTTCCCTACTTTGTGGACTCATTGTTTGTTCCTTGGTTCGTGGACTTATTTCCCTGTTCTCTTGTTTTGTTGGACTGGGCGCAGGCAGAGGCTGCCGTGTGTGTGTGCACGCATGCACTTTGCTCTGGGACTAGCCAAGAACATGGGAGTGTTTGGGAAGAAATTTGGAGCATTAAAAGGGAGTTTGAACTCTTATCTGGCTGTGTGACCTTTGTCCCTTGTCCCGGTCATCACACATGTAAGCAGTGGTGGGATTCAAATAATTTAACAACTGGTTCTCTGCCCTAATGATTTCTTCCAACAACCAGTTCACCAAACTGTTCAGAAAGTTAACAATCGGTTCTCCCGAAGTGGTGCGAACTGGCTGAATCCCACCACTGCATGTAGGGCTTTAAAGGTGACAATCAGCATCTTGACTTGGCCCCGGAAACAAATCAGCAGCCAATGCAGCTTCCAGAGGAGAGGTGACATATGTGCACAAAACCACTTGGGCCACTGTATTTTAAACCAAATAAAGTTTCCAGGTTTTACATGAATTTTCCTAAAACCCATGGTTGTAAATAAATGAATTGCTATTCCTCCTCAATAATTTTCTCATCACTTCCAGAAATTAAAATGAGCAAGGAAGAGGCCATAAAACAAGATTGAGCTGATTTTATAAGCCATCAAGACAGAACAACCACGGTTATCATTTAAATTTGTTTGAATGGCAAAAAGATTAAAGTTTATTGGATTTAAACCTGGGCTTGAGAACGGTGAACGTATTGGGTGGAAGGTTATCATGAAATTGCAAAAACATATCTGAGCAATGAATTGTGAGTGATGTTTTTACTGGCATGCTTCTAAAAAAATTATTCATTTCCCCCAGACAAATATTAAGGCTTTGCCTTCTTTGGAGAAGCAAGATTAAAGGCATATTGGCATTGCGTTTTTAAGCCACTCTGTCTGGTTCTCATGGCAATTTAAGCCTAAATCATAAATGTTCAGAAGAACCTCTCTGGGCTGAGGTGGGCTGGGCTCCCCCTGTGAGGTTGCAGGCTGGCGCTTGGATCTTTTGGTTCCAAGATAGGAATTTACACAGAGTCTTTGACCTACGACTGTTCATTTAGTGACCATTCAAAGTTACAAGGGCATTGAAAAATGCAACATATTATGAGTATTTTTCTCACTTACGACCATTGCTTCATCCAGTGGTGAAATCCTACCGGTTTGCACCAGTTCGGGCGAACCAGTAGTGATAAAATCTACCAGTTCAGTGAACCAGTAGTAAAAAAAAGCTACCAGTTGGTCTGAACCGGTATTTCCGATGGTCAGCTGTGCCGCGTGATTTACATTCACTAGAAAGCAGGAAATCCTGCTTTCTAGCAAATCTAAATCATGCGGCACAGCTGTTCCCCTCTCGCTGTTCTACTTACCTTCAAATGGCTCCTTTTTCTGCATGAAGTGCACGTTTGGTGTGCACTGTGCATGCGTGCACAGTGTGTGTCTGGTGCACAATGCACCTGTGCGCACATACAGCATGGCATCTGGCACGCACTGCACATGCACACAGACAGCAAGCGTGTGGTGCACACCACGCATGTGCAGGCAAGTGAACCGGTAGCGACCCGTGGAGGATTTCACCACTGGCTGTATCCCCATGGTCACCTGATTGTTGTGGTCCGCCAGCAGCTTGTAGAGCTGGCAGCAGAGTCGGACAGTGAGGAGGCTGAGGAAGAACAGGAGCCAGTCCTGGAGGCTGGGGAAGGCCCGGATGAGGGCTCTGTGTCAGAGGCAGAGATGGGGCCAGGGCCATTGGGGAGTGAGGTGCGGTCTCCGGAGCCTCCAGAGACTGATAGAAGTGAGGCAGAGGAACAGGAGGAGCCTGTTCCTAATGCACGCATGAGAAGAGCTGCCAGAAGGCAAGAGCAGCTCAAGCAAAGAGGACAACTTGGGAGTAGGGCCAAGAGATGATTGGCCCCTCCCATAAGGCTTTAAACAGACCAGCAACGATGTTTGGGCTTTGCCGGAAAATAACGCTGGTAGCTTCATCTTCTTCTTCATCTACGTCTTGTATTTATTTTTGTATCTGTGATACAAATATACAACTTCTGAATGTTTGCCAAGAAAGGCCTTTGGCAGTTTGCCTCATTGGACCAAGGTTTGCGATAGGACTAAGGAATTTGTGTTGGGAGGAATTTGCTTTAATTTCGTTGAACGACGCTGGGAATGAAGTAATTCTCAGCTGTTCGAATAAAGTTCGTTTTTTCAGCAACTGATTTTCCTACTACTTACTTGGGCCTGGGTCACAACACTGATCAAAATTCAGATGCCTGATAACTGGTTCATATTTATGATGGTCAGAGTGTCCCAGGGTCATGTGATCCCCTTTTGCAACTTTCTGACAAGCAAAGTCAATAGTGAAGCCAGATTTGTTTAACAAACATGTTACTGACTTAACAACTGCAGTGATTCACTTAACTTAGAACTGCGTCGCTTGCTGTTAGACCTAGTTATTGCATACAAAATTATACATGATAATGTTTTATCTGTAAATGACTTTTTCTGTTTTAATTGCAATAACATGCATCTGAACAACCGCTTTAATATGTATCGTTCTAAATTTCACTGTAAAAAAATTGATTTCTGTAATGGAGTTGTCAAAGTCTGGGATGCTCTACCTGATCCAGCTGTCTCAGCTACAAATTTTCACAGTTTCAGTCACAAATTGACTTCCGTGGACCTTTCTTCAAACTTAAGTGGTCAGTAGAGGGGGCATACATAAGTGCACCAACGTGCCTATCAGTGGTGGGTTTCAAAATTTTTTGCTACCGGTTCTGTGGGCATGGCTTGGTGGGCGTAACAGGGGAAGGATCAGGGGTGAAATGCTCCCGGTTCGGACTGGATCGCCCAATCCAGTAGCAATGGCAGCGGGTGGTTCAGAGAACCGGTAGCAAAAATCCCTGCGCCGCCCCCTCCCATGCTCAGCTGATCATCAGAGGCTTTTTTTTTTACTTTTAAAAGCATTTTTTCTACAACCTCTTCCGACGAAAAAATGCTTTTAAAAGTAAAAAAAAAAGCCTCTGATGATCACGCAGCTCAGCTGGGATCCTCAGAGGCTTTTCAAATCATTTTTTTTCTGCAACCTCTTGGCCGAAGAGCTGGTAAAAAAATGCTTTAAAAAGTCTCTGACAATCCCAGCTGAGTTGCCTGATGGCCAGAGGCTTTTCAAAACATTAGAAAAAATGCTTTGAAAAGTTAAAAAAGAAAAAGTTGGCCACGCCCACCCAGTCACATTACCACCACCACCACCAAGCCCCACCCACCGAACTGGTAGTAACAAATTTTACATTTCACCCCTGGGAAGGATACTGTAAAATCTCCAATCCGTCCCCACTCCAGGGGAAGGTTACTACAAAATCCCTATTTCCTTCCGATCAGTTGAGACTTGGGAGGCAGAGAATAGATGGGGGCGGGGCCAGTCAGAATTTTTACTACCGGTTCTCTGAACTACTCATAATTTCCATTACCGGTTCTCCAGAACTGGCTGAAACCCACCTCTGGTGACTATCGTCCCTGTCATTGTATTTTTATTCTCTTACCCTTGTTCTAGTTTTTGTTTGAAAAATTCCAATAAATAAAATAAAATAAATATATCTATATCAATTTATCCCATTTAAGGATGGACAAATCTCAATTCCATTTCCTTTTGGCCAATCAACCAGACATCGTAGGAGTAGGCGAGGACCAGAAGTAATAGGCAGAGCACATGTTAAAACATATAACTCTTCTATAACATAGGATAGTACATCAGGACTTCATCGAATGTTCTGTAGATTCCATGTTTCTCCCGTTCTGCTGGCCAATGTAAACTGGCTTCAGACTTTTTTTCCATCCTTTGCAGAAATTGATTTTACTCAGTGGTGAAATGTAAAATTTGTTACTACTGATACTGTGGGCTTGGCTTGGTGGTGGTGGGATAATGTCCCCTTCTTATAAGAAAATTTTAAATTGTATAATCCAAATTTTTAGATCTGTGATTTATATATTTTTTTAAAAAAAATGGGTTTGAATTGTTGGGCAATTGTTTAATTTGGTTTTAATTCGGTTTTAAATTTTGTATTTATGTTTTTTATCTCTGCCTGTTCACCGCCCTGAGTCCCCTCGGGGAGAAGGGCGGTATATAAATCAAATAAACCATAAACCATAAACCATAAACCATAATGTGACTGGGTGGGCGTGGCCACCTTTTTTTTTAGTTTTAAAAGCATTTTTTTTACAATCTCTTCGGTCGAAGAAAAAATGCTTTTTAAAAAGAAAAAAAGCCTCTGATGATCGCATGGCTCAGCTGGGCATGGGATGTGTGTGTGTGCGTGCAGGGATTTTTGCTACCGGTTCTCCGAACCACCTGCCACCATCGCTACCGGATCAGGTGATCCGGTCCGAACCGGGAGCATTTCGTCCCTGGTTTTACTTTCCCAAATTAATTACATTTCATAACTGCAGAATTTCTCAGTTACCAAATCATCCCATGTTCTTGTGACAGACATTGTGTTTAACTGAAACCAAGTAAGAAATTTGCAAATGTATTATGTATTGATTTTGCTCTAAATCAGGAGAATCCAACTTTGGCAACTGTAAGACCCGTTGACTTCAATTCCCAGAATGGAAGTTGAAGTCCAGAAGTCTTAAAGTTGCCAAGGTTGGACACCCCTTCTCTAAATAATAGCCTTGGCAGTAAATTCAAAGATACTATAAATAGTTCATGCCGTTTATGATCAGTAGGGCATACATTTGAAGGTTACACTTCAAAGAAATAACAGCTTTTGAGAGAAGCTTTTTTTTTCCTATTTCCTAGAAATGGCTACCAAAATGGCAGCTTCCAGATTTAGGGATGATCTCCAGTTGAACTCTTTCCAACTGGATTCTCTTTCACCAACTTTCACATTATACAATTTGCAAGCACACGTTCTTGCAAGACAAAAGGAAGCCTGCAATTTTAGGCTCAATTTTAAAGGATGGATCATCACCATGTTGTTTTGTATATACAGGTAGTTCTTGACTTATGACCAAAATTGTGACCAGAATTTCCATTGCTATTGTTAGGTGATTGTTAAGTGAATTACACCCAATTTTATCACCTTTTTTTTTGCCATGGTTGTTAAGCGAATCATATGCTCATTAAGAAAATCCATCTTTTCCCATTTTGTAGAAAATATCTACAGACCCCTCGCACCCTGGACATAAAGTGTTTTAAGTTCTACCCTCAAAATAACGGTATAGGGCAGGGGTGTCAAACACAAGGCCTAAGGGCCGGATCCAGCCCACAATGTGGTTGGATCTGGCCCGTGGGGCCATCCTGGAAAATATAAAGGGCTGGCCCGTTTTGCTTTGGCCTGGTCTATCCAATGCGAAGAGGAAACATCAGGCTAGCGGGGCTTCAGCCCAGACTACCCAATGCAAAGAGGAAACATGACAGTAGTTTGGGGAATGGCATCAAGCTGGTCACGGCCACACAGTTGGCCACACCCACACAGTTAGCCATGCCCAGTGAGTGGCATCAAGCTGGCCATGCCCACCCAGTCGGCCACACCCGCCCGGCCCCCTGAGATCAACCACAGCCCTGATGTGGCCCTCAATGAAATTGAATTTGACACTCCTGCTATAGGGAATTGCACACCAGAACAACTAGACACAAGGACAGTTTTTTCCCGAATGTCATCACTCTGCTAAACAACTAATTCCCACAACACTGTCGAACTATTTAGTAAGGCTGTATTACTATTATTCTTCTCATCCTTCCTATTACCTATCTCTTCCTATTTATGACTATAACTTTGCTGCTGGTATCTTTACGATTTATATTGTTTTATTTATTTTCCTAGTATGATGTATGTTGATTTATTATTTAGTATCCTATGACTATCACTAAGTGCTGTATATTATGATTCATGATGAATGTATTTATGATGACTATGATCATGATGTATCACCTATAGCTTTTATGTACACTAAGAGCTTATGCACCAAAGACAAGTTCCTTGTGTGTACAATCACTCTTGGCCAATAAAGAATTCTATTCTATTCTACTTTGGCTGTTGAAACTTATTGTCAAAAATTGGTTGGGGAGTTCATAAATGGCAATCACATCAGTACTGGGTTTCAAAACCCATTGCTACCGTTTGCTTGTGGGTGCAGACGCAGGAGCGTCTGGGGGGGTGGGGGGAGCCTCCCACCGCCGCCGCTACTAGTTTATCTGATCTGAGACGAACTGGTAGCAACCCATCACTGAATCACATGACCTTAGGACACTGTGACTGGTAAATATATGTTGGTAGCCAAGCTCCTGAATCTTGACTGTATGACCATGGGGATGCTGCAAAAATGGAGAATGTAAGCATGAATATTCATAATTAGCAAACCTCAAGTTATCCCAAAGGTGCTTTTTTCAAGAGGCAACTGGACTTTCTTGGTTGGTTGGTTTTTTGAAGACGTTTCACTTCTCATCCAAGAAGCTTCTTCAGTTCTGACTGGATGGTGGGGAATGGAAGGATTTATATTCCTTGAAGATAGCTGGTTGATTTCTTTTAGAGAGTCATTGAGGCCACTTGGAGGTTTATCTGTGTCCTCAAACTCATTTAAGTACTAGCACCTGCATCTCAAGCTGAAATGCAAATGCTTACTGTAGTCTGCCATTTTTCTGGAAATCCATCCATACTCCCACACCATTTGAAGGGTGTTTATCCCAAAGTGCATAGCTAAATGTCTATGGAGATTCTCAGTCATCCAGGTCATGGTTGTCCCAAAGGTGTTTTTTTCAAGAGGCAACTGGACTTTCTGGTTTTTCTTTGAAGATGTTTTGCTACTCATCCAAGAAGCTTCTTCAGCTCTGACTGGGTTGTGGGGAATGGAAGGATTGATATTCCTTGCAGACAGCTGGTCATTTACATCCTTTTAGAGGGTCATTGAGGCCTCTTGAAGGTGCAGCGAAGAAGGCTCCACACCCATTTGCACTACTCAGACACAGATAAATCTCCAAGTGCCCTCAATGACTCTCTAAAAGAATGCAAATGACTAGCTGTATGCAAGGAATATAAATCTTGTTGGAGCATTCACAGTTTCTGGAGGCAAGTTGTTCCACTGGCTAATTGTTTTCACTGTCAGAAATTTCTCCTTATATCTAGGTTGCTTCTCCCCTTGATTTGTTTCTATCCATTGTTTCTTGCCTGGCCTTCAGGTGCCTCTTCTTTGTAGCAACCCCTGAGATATTGGAAGACTGCTATCATGTCACCCCTAGTCCTTCTTTTCATTCAGCTAAATGTATCCAATTCCAACAACTGTTCTTTATAAGTTTTTGCCTCCAGTCCTGTAATCATCTCTGTTGCTCTTCTCTGCACTCTTTCTAGAATTTCAACATCTCTTTTACATCATGGTGGATGCAGTATTCCAAGTGTGGCCTTACCAAGGCCTTATAAAGTGGTATTAACACTTCACATGATCTTGATTCTATCCCTCTGTTTATGCAGCCTAGAACCGTGTTGGCTTTTTTGGCAGCTGCAGCACACGGCTGGCTCATATTTAAATGGTTATCCACTAGGACTCCAAGATCCCTCTCACAGTTACTACTATTGAGCTAGGTATACCAGCAGCCCCTACCTTTTTGGACACCAGGGACCAGTTCCGTGGAGGGAGGTTTTTCTGTGGACCAGAGCAGGCACGGTTTCATGTGCTGCCTGCATCCTGCAGATGGGGCTTCGCTTCAGTAGTGGGTTTCACTTACCGTATTTTTCGGAGTATAAGATGCACTTTTTTCCCTCCTAAAAGAGGCTGAAAATTTGGGTGTGTCTTATACTCCGAATGTAGCTTCTTTGAAGCTTTTTTTCAGCCCTAACAAGGTACCAGCAAGGGAAGCAATCTCTGTGGTTTGCCTGCTTTTCTCATTCCTTTTCTCTCCAAAGATCAATTGTGCTTTAGAAACTGTTTTTTATCCCCAAGCAGGGGATAAAAACCAGGAAACTAATGTGTTGAAGCTGACCAGACTAAGGACATTAGCCAGATGAATACCTGGTAAGCAGATTTTTTTTTCCTATTTTCCTCCCCAAAAACAAAGCTGCATCTTATACTCCAAAAAATACGGTACCTTCGCTACCGGTTCGGAACTGTGAGCGTGCACATGTGCAGGCTTGTTTCACTCACACGTGGCACTTCTGTGCACACACAGAGCCTTCTGTGCATGCGCAGAGCATCCGTGATGATATCTGGGTGGGTGGGTGGAGCCTCCCGCCCAGGGGTGGGTTCTAAATTTTTTTACTACTGGTTCTGTGGGCGTGTCTTATTTTGTGGGCATGGCTTGATGGTCATGTGACAATTATTTAGAATTTAGCAGTGGTACTGGTCTACCAGGCTTTTAACTGCTTGTAGAGCTGTACTGGGCTACCCATTTGTTTTTGGAGTGTCCTAGTCTACCCATTTGTTTTTCGAGTGCACTGGTCTACCACCACACTGCCTTTTAACACTGATCAGCTGTAGGGCAGCCCTTTGAAGCACCGCGGCAAGAGTTTAAACAGTTTTTTTCCTTCCAGCCGACAGCTGGGACTTGGGAGGCAGCGAAAAATAAAAGATAAGAATAATGCGGGGGAGGGGGGGAGCTCCTGAACAAAGAGAACTGGTTCGGTGACATCATATCGTCACCGCTATCGGCTCAGCTGAACTGGACTGAACCGGGAGGAACCCACCACGGCTCCTGCCACTGCTGCTACTGGTTCACTCGAACTGAGGCGAACTAGTAAAAACCCATCACTGCTTCATTTGTTTGTGCAGCCCAATTTCTGGCATGTGGAAGATCAATGTCGGTCCACAGACTGGAAGTTGGGGACCCACGACCTAGACTATACCAATGCATTTGTTTTTTCTTGCCTAAATATAGAACCTTACTTTTTTCACCATTGAATTTCAGTTTGTTACATAGCACCCAGTGTTGAAGTCTCTCAAGAGCCTTTTGTATATTAAGCCTATCTTCCGGAGTGGCTATTCCTGCCAGCTTGATGTCATCTGCAAATTTGATGAGTTCCCCATCTATTCCCTCATCCAAATAATTGATGAAGATTTTGAAGAGTACTGGGCCTAAGACGGAGCCTTGGGATACCCCACTGATTATTTCCCTCCACGTACATGCAGTTCCATTGAGCGTGCTTGGTCAGCTGGTTATGCATTTTTCTATCTTATAAAGTAGTAGGTTGTGGTCTACTTTATCAGTCCAAGTAAATTATATCCACAGCATTCCTCTGGTCCACTAATTTTGTCACTTTGTCAAAGAATGCAAATGAGATTTATCTGGCATGATCTGTTTTTGACAAACCCATGTTGGCTTTTGGTTATGATTTGGTTTGCCTCCAGGTGTTCGCTGATTTGTTGCTTAATTAAAGAGTAATTGAATAAATCAGTAACTCTTGATCTACACCCTACTGCCCTCTTGTGGTTAAATAGTGCTAAAGAGTTTAGTGCCATTGGATTGAACCCACACCAGGGCATCGCTTTGAATAAAAACCCCTCTTTCACCCACATCTTCACCTGAAATGGGGCTTTAGAAGAAGATCATCAAGCAGGAGCTGATAGACATACGAAACAAGCTCTTACAGTTATCTCCATTTTCAATTCAGTTCTAAGACTGTTTCTCAGAAATGAGCTCTACTGAAATCAGTAAGTGACTATTTGCAACTTGATACAACAGTGTGTGAGGATAGATGTCTCCTCTAAGCCCCATCGAAGAGACCAAGTTAGGTCCCAGCAAAAGCGTGTTGTCAGCTCTTAATGCTTGCAGAATTTTTTCAACCACTTTGCTCAATAGCTAAGAGGCTGAATTTTGTTGATCTTTCTGTCAACTTTCCACACCCAAAGTTTATTTTGCGCTGTCACTTAAGAGGAAGAAGTGGTTTTCCTGCCCTAGTTCTATCCCTCGTCCACCGCTCTTTGGGTAGGTTTTGAAACTTGCTCAGTTCATGCTCCTGCTTCAGCTGATAACACTGATAAGACTGTGGGAAGAAATGTCCATCTGGGTTCAGTTCCAAGTGGGGAAAAGACGCTAGATTCATGGAAGCTGCTTGGAAAGAAGGTTTATTGATGAACACGATCACATGGCTTGAGATCCTGGGCAGAAAAGGGCAGAGATGCTGAGAGTGCCTGGGTTTTATGCCCTCTCTTGGGCTTTGAATTTGAGCTTGTGTTCTGATTGGTTGTCAGACTCCCATGGGGCCAGTGGTGGGTTTCAAATTTTTTTACTACCGGTTCTGTGGGTGTGGCTTGGTGAGCATGGCAGGGGAAGGATACTGTAAAATCTCCATTCCCTGCCCACTCCAGGGGAAGGTTACTACAAAATCCCCATTTCCTCCCGATCAGCTGGGACTTGGGAAGCAGAGAATAGATGCAGGCGGGGCCAGTTAGAAGTGGTATTTACCGGTTCTCCGAACTACTCAAAATTTCCGCTACCGGTTCTCCAGAACTGGTCAGAACCTGCTGAAACCCACCTCTGCTTGGGGCCATGCAGGGGTAACTTTGTAGGTTGTCTTTTGAGTCCCAGGCTTGGTTGACTCTTGCTGGGTGATGATGTAATGAAAGGGCTTTGGGCAATTCCTATTATAGCTCTGCCTGAAGGAGGTAGATCTTTATTATGTAGAATGGACTGGCCCAGGCCTTAATGGCCCATTGACAAAGGTGGTGGGGGGCCCTGAGTTTCTGCCTCCCTTTTAGGGGAAATATTCTGCCCTTTTAATACTTCCTAAAATATCTCACTTTCCTAGGAGAGGGGTGGGTGCTAACTTCCTACAAGATATTTCATCCTTCAGACAAGAGAAGACCTTGGACTCATCGAGGTATTTTGCAAATGGAAAAGCTGTTGGGAAGGATGTTTAAAACAAAGAGTGGAGCATCTGTTTTCAATTTCCACATGAGTTGAGAATGAACTCTGCACTCATCTAAGGATGAAGTCAGTCTTTCAAAGATGTCCTTTGATAGTCATGTAAAGCAGTCAGGGCTATTCTTTTATCTTCCATCATTGTTTTCCATGTTACAGAAGTTGCCATGTTCTACATGGGAAAATGGGAAATTGGCCACCAAGCCTTTGTAAGGCAAGGCAAATGTTGCAATCCTCATGAATTTTTATACGAGAGTTCGTGAAACTTTGGTGATTTTATTAAAGAACTAACTTTAAAAAAAAATCAGTTGGAGGTTCCTCAGTTCTTCTTAAGTGAGCCTAGAGCCATGATGGCGAACCTATGGCACGGGTGCCACAGGTGGCACGTGGAGCCATATCGGTGGGCACGCGAGCTCAGCTCCAGCACACATGCGCGCGCCGGCCAGCTGATTTTGGGGCCTTCTGGGCTCACCAGAAGTCAGGAAACACACTGTTTCCGGCCTCCCGAGGGCCTCTGGGGGTGTAGGGAAGGGCGTTTTTGCCCTCCCCAGGCTCCTAGAAAGGCTCTGGATCCTGGGGAGAGAGAAAAACGGGCCTACTGGCATACTATTGCATGCCAAAAGCAGGGGGAACACGGGGGGCAGGGCACATAGAATTATGGATGTGGGCACATGTGCGTGTAACCCCACTGTGCTCCCCCCGCTTTTGGCATGCGATGGCAAAAAGGTTAGCCATCACTGGCCTAGAGTATATTGGCACCATCTTACTAATTAACTTTGAGGACTGTGCTATTCAGTGGTGGGTTTCAAAAATTTTTACTACCAGTTCTTTGGTTGTGGCTTGGTGGGCTTGGCATGGCTTGGTGGGCGTGGCTTGGTGGGCGTGGCAGGGGAAGGATACCGTAAAATCTCCATTCCCACCCCACTCCAGGGGAAGGTTACTGCAAAAATCCCCATTTCCTCCCAATCAACTGGGACTTGGGAGGCAGAGAATAGATGGGGGCGGGGCCAGTCAGAATTTTTACTACTGGTTCTCCGAACTACTCAAAATTTCTGCTACCGGTTCTCCAGAACTGGTCAGAACCTGCTGAAACCCACCTCTGGTGCTATTCCTCCCAAAGATACGTTTTGCAGAGGTTTGTCTGAAATATCTTTTTTTGAAACTTTAAAGCAGCCCTGGGGTTTTTTTTTCTGGGCTCAAGCAATTTCCTTGGGCAACAGCAAGTTGTTCTTCCTGACACCAACTATTCTTAAAAGCATGTCCTAATCTTGAAAATGTGTTTGCTTTATCCATATTCATTTCTATAATTATTTGGTGTTTCTTTATGTAATATATAGCATCACAAATTATCAGACTATATACTTTTTAAAGAAATGAATATGTAAAGGGGGGGAGGCATTGACACACCAGCAAAGTCAAGTTAGGAAGTTTAATTAGCAAATAATTCCCTCAACACTGGCACTACTATTACTCTTTTCATTGTTCCCATCACCCATCTCACTTATGACTGTATGACTGTAACCTTGTTGCTGGTATCCTTATGATTTATATAGACTGTTTCCTAATATGATTCGATTGCTTATTTGTACCCTATGACTATCACTAAGTGTTCTACCTTATGATTCTTGACGAATGTATATTTTCTTTTATGTACACCGAGAGCGTATGCACCAAGACAAATTCCTTGTGTGTCCAATCACACTTGGCCAATAAAAAATTCTATTCGATTCTATTCCATTCCCCCCCACAACCCAACATCGAGTGCAAAAGGTTCACCATCATTGAGAGGCATGTTTTTGCACCAGAGTTGTGCAATGCCATAGAGTCACTTCCCAAAATGGGCTTTGGGGAGCCTGCGAGTGCATGCTTCCACTGCATGCAACCTCTTGCAGCTGCAGTAGTAACATTCTGGACTGGGCACATCGGTTTAAAGGAGTTGCAGGCAGTGTCTCTGCTGCATGCCTTGTTTGAACCCCATCCAGCAAATTGCACAGTCCCCATTTTAATGGAATACATTGTATAAATCCATGTGTCTGTATACAAATAGATAACTAGACTCAGGGGTGGTATTCAGTAGTGGGTTTCAAATCCCGGTGCCACCAATTCGCTATTGGTAGCGCGCGAGCACTCATGCTTGCTTTGTGAGTGCACAGAGCTTCTGCGCTTGCACTAGTGGTGGGTTGCCACTGGGTCTCCCTGGTTCTTGTGAACTGGTAGTGGAAATTTTGAGTCGTTCGGAGAACCGGTAAATACCACCTCTGCCTGGCCCCGCTCCCAATCTATTCGCTGCCTCCCGAGTCCTGGCTGATCGGCTAGAAGGAAAAAATCAGGGCTCACTTGACAAAGAAGAGAAAAAAAAAACAAGATACCTTAGCTTTAAATTGAGTAGCCAAGAAGCCTCCCAACTGATTGGCTAGAACCGATCCGCTCCTTGTAAACCGCTTGGTGGTGGTAGATTGGCAATTGAGGCCAAGGTGCCTGAAAGCGGTTTCCAATGCTCTCGGTGGTGGCAGAGTAGCAAAAAACTGTTTAAACTCTTGCCACAGCGCTTCAAAGGGCTGCCCTACAGCTGATCAGCAGTAAAAGGCAGTGTAGTGGTAGACCAGTGCACTCCAAAAACAAATGGGTAGACTGGTACAGCTCTCCAAGCAGTTAAAAGTCTGGTAGACTAGTACCTCTGCTAAATCCTAAAGAATGAGTGAATGAGAAGCTAGGAAACGGTGAGTTCTAATCCTGCCTTCGACACATCCTGCCTGGCTGGGTGACTTTGGGCCAGCCAATTTTTCTCTGCCTTAGGAAGAAGATTAGCAAGCATAGCAAGTCACTCTCTACAAGGAGTGCCAAGAAAATAGCAAAGACTAAGAGCGGTCAGCCGGAGGTCATTCACATAGTTGTCACAGCAACATGACCTTCATTTCCAGTTGTCGTTAAAATGTTGTGGGTAGTTGTGGGGATGTGAGCGAACATGATGACCAGCTTTTCAGACTGTCGCCAGCCGCTCTGCATCTCTGTTTGTGTTCGAGACCTTTTTTCCCACCCGGTGCCTACAAAACAGTTGCTAACTTGCTTTTTAAACAGGGCGAGATTCAGCAGAGATGAACTTTCTCAGATACGACAGGCAGACTGTGAATAAGTCAGCACCTTGGGCCACCAGCTGTAATCAGCCCCCTGCTTCAGAAGTACCAACAGTCTTGGTGTTTTTGTAAGCAACAGACCAGGGGTCTGCAACCTTAAACATTGAAAGAGCCTTTTGGACCCATTTCCCACAGAAAAGAAAACACCGGGAGCCACAAAACCCTTCCTGTGCCTGACTATTTCTCGAGCGGCCACAAAACTAGCATATGTAGTTGAATTAAACATTCTGTTTTCTTCTGAAGCTTTTATTTTCTTGGATTTATCCATGGTTGGCCTACTGGGGCTTGAAAAGCTCAATAAATCATGTGCCAGTGGGTGTTGCACATTGGTGGTTGTGACACATATTTTGAGTGTCAGGGAGCTGCAGCACAGGGGTGAAAGAGCCACATGCAGCTCCAGAGCCGCAGGTTGCTGACTCCTGCAATAGACTATTCAGCAAAAATAAAGACATGAGGTTAAGAAGGCAATTTTTCCTTTTAATGGGAAACATGCTCACGACAACAGCTATTCCCCTGGTTAGAATATAGACTTTCCAATCCATTTACAAGGCAAGCGACCTTGTAAAACGGGTGGCATTTCCAGATACACCTCTCACTTTTGTGAGAAACAGAGCCTATTGTCTTTACAGAAACTACAGAATCATGCTAGCCTGTGAGGAAACTACACTATATATATTTCTAATCTCATGAGCTAGGCTGAAACTTGGAAACTGTGAAACCAAGATTGAATGACGGCTTTTATTAACTGGGTTTTATTGCTGGGTCGCTTCTGACTAACAAGTTTCCTTAGTCAGCTCCATAGATTTTCAGTTGGGTTAAGGTCTGGGCTGTTCCCTGGCCATAAAAGCAGTGGAATATGATTATCTTGAAACTCCAAAAAAAAGAGGTGTTATTAGCCATCAAGCCTCAAAAATACACTGTTCCCAAAAGGTTTCCACAATTTTGGCCACCACTGTATGTAGGAGATAGGATCAGAGGCCTCTGCTATGCTAGAAACCAGCCTTAACCAGAATTCACTGATATGATAGTTACTCTAGAGCAGGGGTGTCAAATTCAAGGCCCGTGGGCCGCATCTGGCCCATGGGGTGTCTTAAATCTGGCCTGCGGGGCCGGCCTGGAAATAGCAAAGGACCGGCCTGTGGTGCCTCTGGCAGCCAAAATGGGGTTCCGTTTTGGCCGACAGGGTGCTGCAGGAGGCTGTTCAGGCTGAAAATGGGGCATGGGGGGGGTGGGGTGGGCCAGCAGGGTGCCATCAAGTCTCCCTCCCACCCCCTGGCCAGCCCACAGAGGAGAAGTACAATGCTGATCCAGCCCTCAAAGAAATCCATTTTGACCCCTGCTCTAGAGACAATCCCTAGGAACTACTGTGTTTCCCCAAAAATAAGACCCTGTCTTATAATAAGCACTTGGTCTTATTTTTGGGGAGGTCTTATTATTTTGGGGCACATGGAGCAAGACGGGGCTTCTTTTCTTGTCTTACCTGATTTTCAGCTCTGTCTCCCTAACCCTAACCAGAGGAAATGGTAGGGACTGGCTGCGCATGCGGTTAAATATTTTCGAGGAGGGCTTATTTTCAGGGGGGGGGGGTTTCTTATTTTAGTGCATGTGCTCAAAAGCCCAATTGGACTTATTATCAGGGGATGTCTTATTTTCAGGGAAACAGGGTAGGACCATAAAAGGTAATTTGTAAATATGGGCAGTATGGGTGATAGAATTAGAGTAATGAGAGATGTAATCAAGGATGGAGATAGTTTTTTCACTTTAGATGCTTTGGATAGGTTGTGACGGCATGAGTACTAAGCCAATGAGGAAAAGGTGGGAGGTAAATTTGTAACGGTAATAGGGAATATAAAGAAAACAGACTGATGATTTAAGGTGTGTCCACTGTACCTGTGTATGCGTGGTTCATCCTCTGCGCAAAGTAGTGTTGGAAGAAATGTCCATCCAGGTTCATTTCGAAGTGGGGAGAAAGACACTGGAAACATGGAGGCTGTTTGGAAAGATGGTTTAATGGTGGATAGGACCACATGGGTTTGACGTCCTGGTCAATTGAGCACATGGGTGAGAGAGAGAGATTTATACCCTCTCTTGGGCTTTGAACTTGCTTCCTGTTCCTGTGGCAAGGGCATGTATTCTGATTGGTTGTCAGGCTCCCATGGGGCCATGCAGGGGTAACTTTGTAGGCTGTCTTGAGTCCCAGGCTTGCAATCTTCCCAGGTGCCATGTGGTGAGATGGATAGAGGGCTAATCCTATTATGTCCTGAGGGTGAAGGTCTTTTGTTTTGTAGATGAGCTGGCCCAGCCTTTTGTCTTGAAGATAGGTTGGCACAGGGGTGAAATGCTCCCAGTTTGGCTCAGTTCGGCTGAATCAGTAGTGGATGGCTTGGAGAACCAGTAGCAGCGGCAGTGCGAGGCTTTGCCCACGCACCCGGTCATGATTTTTTTTAATCCTCCGCGCATGCGCAGGGGGTCCAAAATTGCATGTGATGCACTTCTGAACCAGTAGGGAAGGTAAGTAGATTTCACCCCTGGGTTGGCAACAAAATATTTGCTGGGGGGTGGGGGTGGGCAGGCAGCTGAGGGTCTGAGTTTATTCTGCCTTTTTAAATATTTCCTAGAATATTTCATTCTTCTAGGAGAAGGGTGGGTGCTAACTTTCTACAATAGTAAATAAAATTACAATTGTTTTCTCTTGGGAGTTTTGACTGGTGTTTGTTTACTTCAAAACTAGACAACGAATGCCACAAGCAAGTCGGAATGAGGAACTGTGATCCTCCTGTGGGATCTGCAGTGAGCATGTTCTTCATTAAAACATTTCTTCATTAAAAAAACAACACCCAGCCTGCAGTAGATCAACTAGGTTGCTATAGTAACAACAATCTTGCTGCAAATTACACCAGAAAGGGGAAGGTGGTAGGTTTCTTCTTTCCTGACAATCATACACACAAATACAAAATGACATTCTGACAGCATACCAATTTCTTGCCTGGTGCTTTTGGAAATAAAACAAATCTTTGTCCTTATAAGACTTTTCTTGGTTCTTGTAGGAACTCTTCGACCAAACTCCCTATTCCAAAATGAAGTCCTTGTGATTGCAAAATTGTTGGCGGGGGAGGGGGGCAGAAGAGACAGAATTATGTCTAGAAACTGTTCAAAAGCTCCTGTTAAGTAAATGTCTAAACTCACCCATGTACCTATAAACACCTCCCCTTTCTCCCATCATGCCCCCTTACCTTTGGCTCCTCCCACAAGGTATATAAGGGGTCAGCACGTGCAGATCTAGTCGTTCCTGAAATGTACCTGAGAGGAGAAAGGAAATCTGTTATTCTCTCCTCGATGAGGTCTAGCAACTTGACAAAATCAAAATAAAAGAATTAGAGAAAATTATACATCTGACTTCGTGAGTTATTGGGTTAGATCCTAAGCTTAACAAATGGTAGCAGAGGATGGTTACCCATAACCCAGAGGATGTCTGATGAAGTACCTTACTCTGAAAAGGAAAACAGAATAAACACCCGAGCATACACCAAACTGATGGCTGAATTACGAGCGCTCGAGGATGCCATGGCAGGAGTTGCCACGACGGGAGAAGAACACGATGAGGACATCCATACATTTCCCGGAGAAAAAGAGCCACAAGAGGAAGATGACTTCAGAACGGCTCTACAGGAAATGATGGAGGCACCCATCGGAAAAATGGAGCTCATCGCGAAACTCCAGGGCCTCCTAGAAAACCATGGAGCAGCGATGAGCAGCTACGGAGAAAACCCAAGCCCGGTAAGGAAAAGAACGCCCCTCACTACCACAACGGGCATGAGTGATTTCAGTTTCGCGCCACAACCCCGGCGGCCATCTTGGAATGGCCAGCAGCCAATAGGCAGCCAGGATTCGAAATCCATGGCGCGAAACCACCCGGGAATGGACTTGGGAGAGGGGCACCCTGAAGAAGGACTAGGGGGACGAGGCCAACATGGGGCAAAACTGCCCACCGGGACTGAAGTAAAAAAGGCCATGGAAACCCTAGCGGCAGCATACGGCTCCGCCTTCAGGCCCCCCACCTCAGCCGCGGGCCGCGGAAGGGCCCACGGCGATCAGAGGGGAAACGAGACTGGTACACCGACCCGGCTATCCATTGGAAGAGGGACCCCTCCACACGCCACAAAAGGGACATCGACCGCCTATGGGCGCACCCCGGGGCAGGATTCGAACCCATCACCCTATCTAACGCGAAAGCCAAGGGAAAGCTACCGGGGCTTCAACTTACCTGCTCCGCCGGGCTTCCCCGATCATATCCGCGGACCAGTTACCGCTGTCGATGCAGCAGCCGCCGTCACCACCGCCGATCCAGCCGTTGCCACCGTTGCCGCCGCCGCTGACGCCGCCGCTGATAACGCCGACACCGCCGCCGCAGACACCGCCGCCGCTGTCGCCGCCGCTGACGCCACCGCCGCCGCAGCCGCCACTGATGCCGCCGCCGCAGTCGCCGCCGCTGATGCCGCCGCAGCAGTCGCCGCCGCCGCCGCCGCCGCCGCCGCCGCCACCGCGAGGACTCCGGGCTCGTCGATCATCTCTTCGTTCCCAACGAGGGAACCGTCAGCCCAGCAGCGTACCCGGAGCCGCGACGAGAGAGGAAGGCAGGCCAGAGGCGAGTTCGGGCCTCTTTTGGGCAGCCTTGGCCTTTACCGAGGAGCAGCAGCAGAGAGCTCCTCACCCGAAGGCTCCCACCGACGAATGGGCTCCACGCATGCGCAGTCTCCGCCTGCAGAAAAAAATGAGAAAAACATAGAGACAAATCACTACAGAGTTACAACTTGCATACCAGAGCCATATTGCGAGTTCCCTCACTCAGAACACCATGGACAGCTCCCTGCAGTGAGTAACCACAATAATAACTATGGGGCAATGCCTGTTGTTTCCACAAAATTACAACTAGATGGGGGGAACCTCATAGATTGGAACCAGCAGCTGCAGATCACTCTTATGAGGGAGAACTTACTTTTCCTAATCTCAAACCCTCCACAAAAACCATGGAATTTAGAAATTGACTGCAGACACCATAGGGCATTTTGCATCTTGTTAACAAGTATACCATCTGCTATGTATCCCAGCATTGATAACCACATGACTGTGTATGAAGTAGTTCAAAAGATCTACAACCTGTTTTATAGCAAGAGCAGGGCCACAACAACCAAAATTTCTAGGGAATTTTATTCTGCCAGGCACAAAGCAGGGGTGCCTATGAGCGAACACTTATTGAAGTTAAATGCGACAAGAGCAGAGTTGATGCATAGGGGCAAGGCAGTGACTGAGGAGAGCATGCTAAGCATTGTGATAAACTCACTAGATAGCAGCTGGGACAATTTTGTGTTACAGCTAGACAGTCTTAGCCTAGAGCACCTTACACTAGATACCCTCTGCAACCGCCTGATTGCAGAGGACAACCTGAGAAGAGATAGGCACACATCTAGAAGGGAACCCAGACCCATAAGGAGGGTGGAGTTTCAGGACAAGGTCAAGGTTGGCCCGGAATGCTACTCATGTGGGTCCAAGGGCCATCTAAAAAAGGATTGCCACAAAAGGAGCAGGGACAAGGGATACAGAGAGAGGCGCTCACCAGAGCGCAGCACATTCAGGGGACGGGGCCGCGGGTGGTCACCCAATCCAGGGAGGAACATTGAGCGCAGGGACTCATCTAGGGACAGTAGCTCAGGTACCATACATGGGCTCAGCCATAAAGGGACCGACCTCAGGAAAGGAGCAGGTAGGAACACGTGGCTTCTGGACTCAGGAGCCTCCAATCATACCACAAATGACACAGACCTTTTTGTTTCTTACAAAGAAACAGATTCCACATTGAAAATGGCAAACCAAAGCACAGCCAAGGTTTTGGGGGAAGGAGACGTTTTCATCGCAGGAATTGGGAAAATTGAGGGGGTACTACACGTGCCAGAGATACCCCTCAATGTATTAGCCATAACAAAACTCACCACGAATACACACATAGAGGTAGAGTTCAAAGGAGGCGAAGTACAGCTACTAAACCAAGGTAAAAAGGCTGGCACAGTAATCACACGCGATGGTTTGCCACACTTTACACCCCATAAAGGAGAGGAGGGGGACACGAGCACGAACAACACCAGAACAACAGAGGAACGCCAGGGAGAGGCAGAACACACACAAACAGGAAATAAAAGGGTATCCATTGGAAAACCCATCCACGACAGTTGCGCCCACCTCTTACATCGTAAACTGGGGCACATAGGTTTCCCTGTGGTAACTAAGATGTTAGAATGTACTGAAGGACTAAAAGTAAAGGAATGTAAAAACTATTTGGATTGTGCTGTATGTAAATGTTCAAAAATCAAGGTAAAAGCAAAACCAAAAAGGTCAGAACGTACCACAAACCACACATTTCAGCTTGTCCACATGGACCTAGTGGGGCCATTGAGGCCTTCCATTGGACACAAAAAAAGGTATTTCTTAACCATAGTCGATGACTATAGTAGATACGGTTTTGTGTATTCTCTTAGGAACAAAAGTGAAACATTTCTGAGGTTTAAAGAGTTTTATAAAAGGGTTGAAATGCAACATGATGCGAAAATTAGACAAATCATGACAGATAGGGGTACGGAATTCATGACAAAAGACCTGAGGGGTTGGCTGAGAGAGAGGGGCATATCACACTACACATCCAGCCCTTTCTCACCATTCCAAAATGGAGTCGTAGAGAGGAGGAATGGGGTACTCCAAACGATGATCAGGTGCGTGCTGGAGGACGCTGGGATGAGCCAATAGTTTTGGTCGGAAGCACTGCACTACTCCAATTACACACTCAACCAATTATGGTCAAGCTCCATCAATAAGACACCTTACGAAATCATGCACAATAGAAAACCAAACATATCACACCTACACGTATTTGGCGCACCAGCAGACGTACACATCCCTCGACAATTGAGGAGGAAGGGGGACAAACTGTCCAAAAGGCTAAAATTCGTTGGTTATGAACCAGGAACAAAGGGCTATAGATTTGTGGACTGTAATAATAAGTTTGTTGTATCCAGGTCCGCAGAGTTCCATGAACACTCGAACTGGTCGAGGATACATTCCAACGACATCTTTCCTGAGAGGGGCACAAACGACCAGGGCAACAAGGAGCCGACCGCTGAAGAGGCGAGAGAAACAAAGGCAGACAAACACAAACCCCAAAAGGTGAGGACCGAAGAGTGGAAAGAAGGGCACCCCACCCTGAACATAGACGGTCTCACTGAAAAGGAAGCCGAATGCCTCCACGAGACAGACGCGCCACCTACCAGGCCCGCCAGGTCCAGCCGAAACATTACCCAAGAAGTTCGAGGACTACGTCATGTCCATGCGGACGGAACACATCACACCCAACTCCTATGAGGAAATACTGAAACTTCCCAAGGAAAAGAGAGAGAGATGGGAGCAGGCCATGGAAAAGGAGATGGAGAGTCTGCGGAACCTGCAGGTGTACTCGCCAGCAACGATACCCGAAGGCAAGAAACCAATTGGGACAAAGTGGGTGTTCAAAGTCAAAACCCTCGAAGACAACAAAACCCTCTACAAGGCGAGGCTGGTGGCCCAAGGATTCGCACAAAGGTATCCAGACGATTACACGGACACATACTCCCCAACCGTTAGAGCCGAAAGCATCAAAAGCGCACTAGTAATGGCCACGGTACTAGGACTGGAGGTTTTCCAATTTGACGTACAAACTGCATACCTCCACGCAGAACTGGACAAGAGAATATACGTGAAGGCCCCGCCAGGATACAATGAGGGGGAAAACACCACGTGGCTCCTAAACAAGAGCCTTTATGGGCTCAAACAATCAGGGAAAAGGTGGTATGAGTGCCTAGCCAAAGCCCTCAATACCATGGGCTTCAAAGCCACATCAGCCGACAAGTGTTTTTTCACAAAAAAGGAAGACGGGGCATTCGAGGGGGTCCTGGTCTACGTGGACGATATTCTGTATATAGGGAAACAGAAGACCAAGTGCGAAAAATTTGCCACTGAACTAGGAAGCCACTTTTCGCTGAAATCTCTAGGGAACATAGACAGATACCTGGGTGTACAAATAACCAAAATGAACAAAGGTTTCCGGCTCTTGCAAGAGGAAAAGATTAATGAACTGTTATCGAAGTGCAACATGTCAGGGGCAAAACCCTGTGAGACGCCTATGCAACAAGACTTTGTAAAAAACATGTACAATGAGGCAGAACCTTTTACAGACAACAAGTTATTTAGATCCACAATAGGCTCACTACTCTACATTGCCAACTGGACCAGGCCGGACATCGCCCTGGCTGTCAACCTATTGTCCAGGCATGTGAGCAAACCCACAGTTTTGCACTGGGAAGCCATCAAACGACTTCTCAGATATCTAAAGTACAGCATCAACGCCCAGCTCTGTCTAGAACCAGACCATTCATTGAAGCCGAAGCTAAGCTGCTACGCGGACGCAGACTGGGCCGGAGACGTCGAAAGCAGGAAAAGCACATCAGGATACGTGCTGTTCCTAAACGGCTGCCCCATACATTGGTACACAGGAAAACAAAAACTAGTGGCCACCTCCACCACTGAAGCTGAGTACATCTGCCTATCTAAGGCCGCAAATAACCTCGTATGGTTCGATGACCTACTCAACGACATGTGGACCGAGCCATTGTACCCCATTGTGATTCACGAAGACAACAAAGCAGCCATAGAAATTTCAAGGGCAGACGCAGTAGGGCAAAGGTCTAGACACATAGACATCAAATATAAACACGTTAGACAGTTTTCAGAAATGGGCTTCATTAGAGCAACACACTGTGACACAGAGGAACAAATCGCAGACATACTCACAAAACCGCTAGCGCAAAAACAACATTCCTATCTCACCTCGAAAATATGTGTACATTTGTAAATATCATTCAGTGTATATAACTAATGTAACTGTACTTAGAGAGCAACTATCCCAGGTTAGACATTTAGAGGGGGTTTGTTAAGTAAATGTCTAAACTCACCCATGTACCTATAAACACCTCCCCTTTCTCCCATCATGCCCCCTTACCTTTGGCTCCTCCCACAAGGTATATAAGGGGTCAGCACGTGCAGATCTAGTCGTTCCTGAAATGTACCTGAGAGGAGAAAGGAAATCTGTTATTCTCTCCTCGATGAGGTCTAGCAACTTGACAAAATCAAAATAAAAGAATTAGAGAAAATTATACATCTGACTTCGTGAGTTATTGGGTTAGATCCTAAGCTTAACAGCTCCCAAGCAACCAGTTTAACTCTCCATTGCTCCAGTGAGAAAACTGGCTTGATGGGCAGATGGTGGGACTTGAAAAAGTGCAGAGGGGCACTCATGGATCAAGGTAAAATGCACTTACCTTCGCACCGGATCGCAAATGTGAGCACGCATGCCTGCTCCACTTATGCACAGAGGGTCAAAACGGGACGTGATGACGTCCGGGTTTATGGGCGGAGCCTCCCACCGCCGGCCGTACTGGATTACACAAGCCGGATAGATCCAGTTGAATTTCACCACTGTCATGGATAGCTCGGAGAAGACGGGAAAGAGAGAAAAGGGAATGTTGTGAAACAGGATAACTGAACATCAGCCTTATGTGAGAAAAGAGTCATCAGCCCTTCAATTAAACCAGTGGTGTTGTCGAGCCGTGAACAGGCTCGCCATCACTTATGGGGGGGG
>WNWU01000021.1:20194846-20210201 GCA_012654045.1 Ptyas mucosa
CTATTCCTATTCCTATTCCTATTCCTATTCCTATTCCTATTCCTATTCCTATTCCTATTCTTCACAGCAGTGACTTTGTTGTGGCCTGTCAGCTGCCGGCCACTCCGGCAGCCAAATCAGAGGAGGTGGAGGAGGCATGGGAGTCAGGGTCAGCATCAAGGCAATCTGATGTTGACCCCCGAGGGGAAAGAGGGAATGGAACTGTCAGAGATAGAGACAGAGATGGAGACTGAACCATCCGTCAGCCCTCAGATGGAGAGTCAACAGGTGGCTGATGAGGAAGAGGAGGAACAGCTGGGTCCAGTGCCTGATGCGCAGAAGGCAGAGAAGAGGAGAGCAGTGGAAATCTATGGGCCGGTTATTAGGACAGAAGAGCCACTGCTGTGAGTGAAGCCCCACCCTATCTCTGGGGATAAAAGGTAGGGGGCGGAGATGAATAGGTGTGGCAGACAACTATTCATCTCCCTGCCGGACAGACATATTAGCCTGCTGTGAGAGAAAGAGAGACATTTTGCCAGAGCTGCTGGTGTTCCTAATAAAGGGAACATTTATTTAACTACAGAGGGTTTGTCGTCTTTGGGAGCAGGGTCAGAACAGTGGCAGTTTTCTCCAAGGACAGGAAGAAGCAGTGGCAGCTTCAGCCCTAATATCAAGGATCTCATCTTTACCAGATCCCTGAGTTCCAAGGGAAAGACCAGCCCAACAGAAACCACAGCAGAGGGAACTTGAGTCTTGCAAGTTAACAGCTCGGAGGCCCCGTCACAAAACAATGTACGAGAAGCCAGCAGGCAAGGGGCCTCTAGTCCCCTCTTGCCCCCTTGCTTCTTCCTGGGCATGTCCAACCAAGCATCACGCTGCAGCTTCCCATCATTTCTGTTTTGCAAGCAGGCTTATGCTGATGAGCGACACCATGGAAAGATCAATTCATGCTCAAGGATGCAGCTTGGTGTTGCAGCATGCCAACTTTGTCTCATGTTTAAACAAGGAAGTGGAGGGGGAAGAACATATTCCTGTCAGTCCTGGAAGCCATCTTTTACTTTGGATCTTCAGGGTTGCCACATTTAGTGTTGTGGGAAACTGGGAGGGGGATTGTATGGAGTTGGGGAGATATCTAGCCATAATAACATTCTTTCTTTGAGAGTCAAGGACATCCTGCCCTGCACCTGGAGTGGTGTGACTGGGAGGCATCTCCAGTTGGGACGGTGCATTGGTTGGACCATGTGAGAGACATGTGGGTGCTGGGCAGGGACTTGGACTTTCTTCTGGGTGGGGAAAACCTGGAAACTTTCAGATTTGGGTTTTCCCAGATGTGCCAATATACATCTCTAATAAAATGGAACCTTGAGGAATTTCTTGCCTCGGAGTCTTCTTTTGCTGGGGGTGTTACTTGGGACCCTGACATTTCCCTGATAAAAAGTTTCTGCATGCACACTCCTGTCCATGAATGACCACCAACCAACACACTCAGTGTTAAGCCTGCTTAGCAAATCTCAGCTGCTGTGTCTCAACAGGTAGAGATAGTCCTTGACTTACGACCACAATTGAGCCCAAAATTTCCATTGCTAAGTAAGACAATGGTTAAGTGAATTTTCCCTTAATTTTTATGAATTTTACGAGCTTTCTTGCCACAATTGCTAAGTGAATCACTGGAGTTCTTAAGTTAATAACATGTTTGCTAAGTGAATTTGGCATCCCCACTGACTTTCTGCTTACCAGAAAGTCGTAAAAGGAGGACCACATCAGTGGTGAAATCCAAATCTTTTTACTACTGGTTCTGTGGATGTGGCTTGGCGGGTGTGGCAGGGGAAGGATACTGCAAAATCTCCATTCCCACCCCACTCCAGGGGAAGGATATTGCAAAATCTCCATTCCCACCCCACTCTGGGGCCAGCCAGAGATGGTATTTGCTGGTTCTCCGAACTGCTCAAAATTTCCACTACCAGTTCTCCAGAACCTGTCAGGACCTGCTGGATTTCACTCCTGGATCACATGAACCTAGGATGCTGGAACCCTCATAAATACATGCCAGTTGCCAAGCATCCAAATTTTGAATGTGGAGATGCTACGACACTTGTATGAAAAATGATCACGTCACTTTCTTCAGTGCCATTGTAACTTCAAATGATCACTAACAAACAATTGAAAGGAAACCCTATTGTGGCTTAACGTGTTGACTGGGTCTATCCAATGTGCTAAGCAACCGTTGAGTTCTGATGATATATTGCGACATTATGTTCCACCCATCCCAGATTAGGCAAGCTTAGCGTATTACGAGTCTTCTCTGCGTAGCCCTCTTCACACCAGAGTATTCTGTAGTTACCAAATGTATAAATGTCCCCTAAACAAACTTACGCTGCATGAGTCAGACTTCCACTCCGGGTCTGAAGCGCAGAGCATGTTCTCATTCACCTTGCGACCTGCATAGTATCTTTTACACGTGGACTGGGGTATTAACTGTACACTGGTTGATTTCAGTACTCGTGAGTAGTAAATGGCCGCTGTAGACAAAACAGATAAAACCGGTGTGGGACAAAGTGGATGTGAACTTTTTTACTTCAGAGAAAACAGAAGGGAATGAGGATTCCCACATGCCCAATCCTTGCTTGGAGCCCATGTTCCAACCACATCTGCAAAGACTATTCTTCACAAATTTGAGGCTTTGCAAAGGTGGAACTGCAGATATGGTCCAGACAGTCAAAATAGGGGCCGTAATCACTTGATCAAAGCTCCACCTATTTGTTCTGACCTAGGCTTCCTGAGACAGTAAAAAGCACACCATTAGTCCCCAAAACCCTCTTTTTATTTCAACGGCTGTGAATTCTGTTCATTCACAGCCCGTGATGAGTCACAAATAGTTTGTAAAGAGTCCGACAGAAGTCTGCCACAGTCCTTCCGGATAAGGCTGATAAGCACCCACCTTTATCTCCCTTTACACGCTGCCAAAGACCTAATTGGCAATTAGCTTTGCAAGGCCACACGGAGCACAGAGTCAAAACGGAGCTTCAGAATTTAAACTGACCAGCACGAACAAAGTTGCTTCTTGCCTTTGCTCCTCCTTATGTCTCGCTGACATCAGACTCTGGAGGCTCCGGAGTCAGCACATAACTCCCCGATGGCCCTGGCCCCATCTCTGCTGCTGACGCAGAGTCCTTGTCCGAGCCTTCCCCAGACTCCAGGACTGGCCCATGTTCTTCCCCAGCCTCCTCACTGTCTGACTCTGGTGCCAGCTCTGCAGGCTGCCGGCGGACCACAACACTATTTCTCATGCATCACATATAAAAATAGGTGGAGCTTCAACCATACTCTGGTGGCCACCATCTTTTCCCATACTCTGAGATGCCTGAAGGAAGGGAAAAAACATGCACTTACTTTTCTTTTGTTTTCCATAGCCAGAAACTTCACAGTGGAAATGGTCTCTCAGCATTAAATTCTCTGAGGGCAAACAGATGGTTTTGACAATGCTCGACTCTTTCGCACATTGGCCAGAAGAGGATCTGATTTTTATTAGGGCTAAAAGAAGAGAGAAGGGGAAAACAATGAATATAGCAAAACTATAACGTTTTGTAAAAACTTTATCTTCAATTATTTATTCTGATGAAAAATATCACCTAATCCATCATTTTTCCAAATAATTTAATATGTTTGAGTCTGCATGTGTATTAACTCAACATTTATCTGTTGATAAATTTATTTCCAAAGTTAAATTACGAAATCCAAATCTTTGGTCTTCCCCCCAGCCTCCAAACAATCATTTAGATTGTAACCACAGCTAGAAAATATACTGTAGCTTTCAAGTAGCTGTTTTCTTTACTTGATCTAAGATAGAGTTCTTCAAACTTGGCAGCTTTAAGACTTGTGGACTTCAAGTCCCAGAATTCTCCAGCCAGCATAGCAGAGCTGGCTGGAGAATTCTGGGAGTTGAAGTCCACAAGTCTTAAAGCTGCCAAGTTCGAAGACCTCTGGTCTAAGAAATAAATATTAATCAATTAACACTGATCCCCATTGGATATCAGTCCCACTGACTCAAATTAGCTGGATTCGTACTTAATACAACGAAACCAATGGGATTTCTGTTAACTTAAATATCACTTACTTCAGTAGCCCTATGCTAAGTATAGGCAAATTTAGAATTAGGTATATGTGCCACAACATTCCTTCCTCATTTATATCTAACTGAACTATGAAATCAAAGTTCCTGCACACAGATCACAAACTAGAGCTAAGATAGCAATCAGATTAACCCTGAGTGATTGGTCTCTGTCTAACTCTAGTCTCCTTAAATATTAAACTGACCTCTTTAACTTTCTACACATGCACTCTTTCCAGAAAAAGGAGAGAAGCATTTCTGGTTCTCAAAATGTTTGAATATACTGATATTAATGTTAATATTCTCAAAAAATATTGTTAGTGGATAAACACCTTACTAGTCTGGAGAAAAGGAGAGAAGAATTCGTTTGTATTCACACTTTTTCTAAACTGTTATTTGTGGTCACCACCACCACCCCTCCCCCATATTGTATTTCAGCGTAGGGACATAATAAAAGAATAGGTAGAATTACTGGGACATCATAATAACTTGCTATTTCAGTTCTATAAGAATTGCTTTGCACCTGTAAGAATTGGAATTGCCTTGCCACTCCCTCCTACCAGGGATCTCACTTCTGTTATCTTGTTTTTGTGTAAAATTCGGAGCCTGGTACCTGTGTTGCTAAGCACCCAGTCCCCCTGTTGCTAAGCACTCAACCCCCCTGTTCCTTGCTGCAGTGACAAAGGAAGGCATGGGCCAGAATTGGATACTACACTAATCCCTCTGAAGATATAAAAGGACGCCATACTTTCCCCAAGGTGTGGCCTTTCACTGCATGCTCTTTGTCTGTATGTAGTGGTATGGTCTACCCAGCTCTTCTTTGTACAAATTAAAGCTGATATTATTCCAAGCCTCTTCTTGAGTCTCTCTATTTGGCATTCTGGTGACTCAAGTACATTTTGGGACCTTACATCAGCATGAGAATCAAATCAGAAAGTTTTGTGCTGGACAGGAAGACAATGCAAAAGGTCCCTTACCGATATCGTTGTCATAATCTCTAGTTTGTTTTGAAAACGCCTCGTGAATGATAAGCCTCTCGACCCTGAATTCTTGATCGTTTGCATTGCTGGCATTTGTTGCAGACCTCCCCAGTCTAATTATGAGCTTGGATGTATCGGGGCCACTTAAAAAAAAAAGGCAAATTTATTATTTTATTTATTTATTTATTAATTATATTTCTATACCGCCTTTCTCCCGTAGGACTCAAGGCGGTGTACAACCAAGAAGAATATAGATATACAAACATCATAAAATTGCTAATTAAAATTATTACTTAATTTGGTCAATTAAATAAAACTCAGAGTTAGATAATATTTTAAAGGATCATTCACATGTTCACATGTTCAAATAGGATACAGCTGTAAATTTCAGATAGAATTTCCACCAAGCAATTTCATTGTCAAACCTTTACAATTATTTGACTCGATATATTCTTTGCACAGACACACAAAGCGCTTCGTAAAATGCAGCTCGAAGAGAAAGAGCTAAGTCATTTCTAGCTGTTCTTGTGTTTAAAGTGGTCTTTGTCCGATTTTTCCAACTCCATCCAAAGTCAACCTCAAGGGGGCACAAAACCTGTTTGGTTTTCTTGGGTTTTTGTTTAACCTGGAGCACTGGCATTAATTGGGAACAGAGGCATGGAAACATGATAGAGGAGTGGTCTCCAACCTTGGCAACTTTAAGACTTGTCGACTTCAATTCCCAGAGTTCCTCAGCCAGGAAAGCTGGCTGAGGAACTCTGGGAGTTGAAGTCCACAAGTCTTAAAGTTGCCAAGGTTGGAGACCCCTGGGATAGAGAGTGGGACTGGGGCTGCCAATTCAAGGAGGGGTAGAAGAGCACAGGGCTCTGAAACTGAGCAGGTGCAGCCAGATTACTCTATGGAAAGGAGATCAGAGGAAGCGCCAGGACAAAAATCAAATTGGGCACTAGGAAAACATCCCCAGAAGATGATAAGAACAAATCACTTCCCATGCGGTTGCTAAGAGGTTGTCAGAAACTGAACTCAACTTGAAGGAGACTTCGCTTTCAAGTGAATACAGAATTAACAACATAAGATGTGGTTGCAAATCTAGTTTTAGGAGAATAGGTCTTTCCTAATTTTATTAAGGTAATAATACTTCTGCAATTTAGAAGAGGAACTAAAGAGCCTCCTGATGCAGGTGAAGGAGGAGACTGCAAAAGTTGGCTTGAAACTCAATATTAAGAAAAGTAAGATCATGGCATCCGGTCATCTCTATTGCTGGCAATAGATGGGGAAGAAATGGAAGTAATGACAGATTTTATTTTCCTGGGCTCCAAAATCACCGCAGTTGGGGACTGCAGCCAAGAAATTAAAAGACGCTTGCTCCTGGGATGAAAGCTATGGCAAATCTAGACAGCATTCTAAAAAGCAGAGATATCATCCTGCCAACAAAAGTGCGCATAGTCAAGTTTCTTGCAACTTTCCCAGTTGCAATGTCTGGCTGTGAAAGTTGGACCATAAGAAAGGCTGAGCGCCAAAGAATTAAGGCCTTTGAACTCTGGTGCTGGAGAAGACTCCTGCAAGTCCCTTGGACTGCAAGGCGATCAAACCAGTCAGTCCTAGAGGAGATCAACCTTGACTGCTCTTTGGGAGGCCAGATCCTGAAGATGAAACTCAAATACTTTGGCCATCTTAATGAGAAGAAAGGTCTCACTGGAGAAGAGCCTAATGCTAGGAACGATTGAGGGCAAAAGAAGAAAGGGACGATAGAGAATGAGGTGGCTGGATGGAGTCACTGAAGTAGTCAGCGTGATTTTAAACGGACTCCGAGGGATGGTAGAGGACAGGAAGGCCTGGAGGAACGTTGTCCACGGGGTCATGATGGGTCAGACACAACTTTGCAACTAACAACAATTACTTCTGCATAGGAGATTATTTTATATCAATCAGATGACTACCCTCCTTTCACTGCTATAGAAGCTGACACTGTCCAGACCAGGGGTCCCCAAACTTGGGAGCTTTAAGACTTGTGGACTTCAACTCCCAGAATTCTCTAGCCAGCTATGCTGGCTGGAGAATTCTGGGAGCTGAAGTCCACAAATCTTAAAGCTCCCAAGTTTGAAGACCTGTGGTCCAGACAATTGACTTAGCAATGAAGACAAGGCAAAGGATGTTTGGGTGGGGTACATACATGTCCGTGAAGCAATGTGCTGCTGTAAGGACCCAGCAGGGGTCAATGAGGCTGCCACCACAAAAAAACTGATTCCCTCTGGAGTGGAAGATGGTGGCTATCCAAGGCTGGGATTCAATAGAGGCCGTCTGCCCACCCACAATCTTGAAGTTCTTGCTTAAGTTCCTCTGGCCACACGTCCTGCCTATGAAACAAAAGAAGACAACGACACATTCCTCAAAGGTTTGCTCCAATGACAACAGGCAAGCCTTCTGCCCTCATCGCATTACACACAAAACACTAGATTCTCTGTCATGGGAAATTTCCTCTAAAATGGCTCGTTTTTACTAAAGCAGATTCTCAGCCAACCAAACTTTAGCACCTAAAAGCTCAATTATGGGGACATCGGTTCCCCTCCTGCTGCTTCACAACTGGAATTCTCCCAGCTCCCCCTGTTGAGGTTGCGGGAGCTCCAGGTGAAAATCACCTGAAGGTCCATTATTTGCAACCTCTCTTCTAGTTCAGGGGTGTCAAACTCAAGGCCTGGGGGCTGGATCCAGCCTGCGGGGTGCTTAAATCTGGCTCGAGGGTCTGCTCTGGAAAGAAGCAAAGGACCGGCCCACGGTGCCTCAACCATGAAAACGGAGCTCGGGAGGGCCTCCCACAGCCCTCCCGAGCTCCATTTTCATGGGCAGAGGGTTGCAGGAAGCCGTTGCAGCCGAAAATGGAGCTTGGGAGCCCGTTTTCTCTGGCAGACTGCTCAGGCTGCCACAGACGCCCCCGACATGAGTGACGTTGAACTGGCTACACCAGAGGTGGGTTTCAGCAGGTTCTGACCAGTTCTGGAGAACCAGTAGCGGAAGTTTTGAGTAGTTCGGAGAACTGGTAGTAAAAATTCTGACTGGCCCCACCCCCATCTATTCTCTGCCTCCCAAGTCCCAGCTGATCGGGAGGAAATGGGGATTTTGCAGTAACCTTCCTCTGGATTGGGGAGGGAATTTTTCACATACTCGGCTGTTTTCGTGAACATGTCAAGTTGGATACAGCAAATTTAATAATATTTAAAAGTTTACATTGTAACCTATTGCTTTTTCTCTGCATTTTTCTAAATGTGTACATTTTTATTACATTTTTGCCCACCAAATATAATATACAAATAAAAGTTCTTAATATAATGCATTTTAATGCATTACTTTCATAAATATATGCATTTTTCCTCAGCCATTTTTTGTAACATGCTGTTTTTCTACTGAATCATAGATCTGTAGAATTGTAGAAGCAATCAGGATGATACTGTAATGTAGTCCTACTTTCTTCAATCTGCTGGGAAACCAATTAAACCATTCTTAGGTGAGTCTCCAGGTTTTCCTTTAAAAAACTCTGGCGATGGGGAACCTGAAACCTTCATTGTTTCACTGTTGTACAAATCTTTTCAAAATCTAGGTAGCTGAAATTTATAACCATTATTGATGGTCCTATTTTTGTGCTACGGAAAATAACTCCTGACTTTCCTGGTACTCTTTCATTAAGTGCTAGACATCGTAGAACATAGAATAATAGGGTTGGCTTTGGAAGTCTTCTAGTCCAAACCTCTCCTCAAGCAGGAGACCCTATACCATTTCAGACAAATGGCTGTCCACTCTCTTCTTGAAAACCTCCAGTGATGGAGCACTCGCAACTTCTGAAGGCAAGCCCTTCCACTGGTTGATTGTTCTCACTGTTAAGAAGTCTCTTCTTAGTTCTAGGTTGGATCTTTCATCTTTTCCTTATTTATCTTTTTTCCTACTGACTAGCCTAAGTTTCTTCTGCCTGCCCTCATGTGTGGCATGTCATCCAGCTCCCATACCATATTTGTCACATGTCAACTTGCAAAGCATTCCTGACCTGCTCTCGAGTTGCCATAGGCAGGGGGTGGGGAACCAAGCCTCGCAGCTGCAGCAAGGGAATTGTACTTCAGTCAAAACAAAAGCACATTCCAGCCATCTCTATGTCAAGGCCATCTCCATGGAGACCCCCAGTGGCCAAAGGGAGAGACTTCTACAACCCACGAAATTGCTTTGTTGGGGGATGTGACTGATGACACACCTTGGGGGGAGGGGGGAAATAGGGTCAGAGCCGGGGTGTGAATTAAGTGAGGTCAGAGTTGGCTTCACTTGGAATGTGCTGACATGAAGCTCCTAATAAATAACTGGATTTCTTTGGAAGCTTGGCTCGAGGCTCATGATTTAATTAGGGCATCGGTCGGAACCCTGACAGCACACTTTTCTGAACCTGTTCTAATCTGGCATATTCTTCTGAAAAATATTGCGTCCAAAATTACTACACAATAGTCCAGGTGTCACAATAGTCTGATCAGTGCAAAGTAGAAGGAAATAGACATTCCACATCTTTGTTACAGTGCTTTTTCTAATGCAACCTAGAACTGCATTAGCCCTTCTAGCAGTTGAGGCTCTTGGGACTCCGCTTTGTGTCTGTGACCCATCACATCCTTTTGTGATGTAAAGTTTCCAAATCACAAATCCGCTATCTTCTATCTGTGGTCCCCGTTTTTCCTCCCTACATTAGGGCCTGGTGGCTCAGCAGACTAAAAAGCATTGTGATTAAAAAAAAATAATAAAAAAACAAAAAGCATTGTGATTAACACCAGCTGTCTGCAATTACTGTAAATTCGAATCTCACCAGGCTCAAGGTTGACTCAGCCTTCCATCCTTTCTAAGGTAGGTAAATTGAGGACCCAGTTTGTGGGGGCAATAAGCTGACTTTGTATAAATATACAAAAGTATGAAGGCTATTGCTTAACGCATTGTAAGCCGCCCTGAGACTCTGAAGAGGGGCGGCATATAAATCAAATTTTTTTTAAAAAATCCGGCCGGATCTATCCGGCTCGCGCGAATCAGTAGGGCCAGTGGCAGAAGGCTCTGCCCACCCACCGGGACATCATTACATCCCATTTTTGAACCTCTGCACATGCTCAGAAGGCTCATGCAACACCATATAACTTCCCCTATTAAGGAGCCTCTTGTTCCTCTTAGCCCACTCTTGGGCCAAGTTTCAAGAACTGCAGATTTCAAATATGACATGGCAAGCTGACTTCACGTGAATGTAATTAACACCTCTTCACTCTCCAATTTTGGGTCTTATCATTATCTATATAACAACTTACTGTTCTGACATGTGGGTATGTCACAAGGTGTCACAGAAGTGCGATATCCCTTCCGAACAAAACACCATGGCTTAGAACTGCCATCAGGATTCCTAGAAAAACCATAAAACATCTTCGTTAAGGATTAACACTCTGAAAGATCAAAAATGATCTCTAAGATCCGTATTAAAGGTTCCTTGTAGCATTAACCCTGCAAGAACTTCATATAATCATTTGACAAAAGAAGACGAATCCTGAACCTTATGAAAAATAACTTTTGATTGATGGCATGTTGCCGCAGCCAAACATTCTCTCATTTAGCTGATAGAAACAAAGTTAGCCTTGCACCTGGCCACCTTAAGAGACTATGTCAAAGAAGGGGGAAAAAATGAGTCTTCAAAAGTTTGAGGCGAATATGTCGTCTGGCACCAGAGTTGCAGAATCTGCATCATTGCTTTTATTTGTGCAAAACAGCAGAAGACCCCCATCCAAATGTATAGATGGGAAGGCAGGAAACACAAACCTGGTTGGAAAGGGTGATAGATTATATATACTTAAAATTATTACCTGCAATGGTTGTGTCTGCCTAAGCCAAGCTCCAGCGCATTTTCCATGTGCGCATTGTAGGGCCACCTCTTGAGAAAGTGGGAGTCCCAAGGCAGACACGTTTCTCCATTCTCGTTCTCTGACTCAATCCCTCTGTAGTCGGTGCCATCCCCGGTGTAACATCTGGTTTCAACATCTGGAGGAAAGGAAAGAGTCAACTCTTGAGTCATGACTGAGAGAGAGTGCTGATTTCAGAAACCACACAAGGAAGCTTCAATTTCCTCAGTTTAGGTCATTGTAACAGCCTCCTCCAGCCACAAGAGGCTGTTGCAACAACAAAGGAGGTTGAAGCAGGGCTGTGGGAAAGTACAAAGATGTGTATCGGAATGTCAGATTATCTTACCCAACCAGTTCCCCAACTGAAGAAATGTAAAAAATAAATAAATTGTGAAGTACCTATTTCACAGTGATCTCCATTATACCCTTCAGGACACACGCAGGACTTAATTTGAGAAAACAGACCATACGTCAAGCACGTTCCTCCATTCAAACAGCCACAACCTATTAATCAGATATTTGGGAGGGAAAAATTACATTTTATTAAAACATAAATATATAGTATGTGTTATGTACACTATGAATTTAGTGCAGGGGTGTCCAACTCAAGGCCCTCAGGCCCGATCCGGTCCGCAGGGTGCTTGGATCTGCCCCATGGGGCCACGCTGGAAACAGCGAAGGACCGGCCTGTGGTGCCTCTGCCAGCGAAAACGGAGCTCGGGAGGGTCTTGCGTGGGCTGCAGGACATCGAGTTGGCCACATCCACCCCAGCCACACACCCCTGAAGTCAAACACAACCTTGATGTGGCCCTCAATGAAATTGAGTTTGACACCCCTGATGTAGTGGACCCAAACTGCTCTCTCCCCGCCCCCCACACCACGAAAATTGCTGCTCCTTAGAGGTTAAGAACTAAAACACGTGGCGGCAATTTGTAATTTGCTACTTGACCAAACCATAGCAGTCTTTAAAGGTTAACAAAAAGGTGAAAAATTTATGATTACCTTTGTAGTCATGCTTAATTTTCCTTGGCAGCTTCTGTTGTCTCTGCCAATGGTAAGTCTAAAACATAAGAACAACTATAAATACACACACACATGGATTAACATATTAACAACTATTTTCTTATTTGATCCAGCTACAAAACAGGACTTTTCCTGTTTTTCCTCATGAAAACTCTGGATCCCATTTATTTTCTCCAGTGAGAATAATTCAGGAAGAGTTACTGGTAGATGTTAGCATATATGGCCCTCCAAACATTGATTTCCCCAACTGCATTATTAATGTAAAAGGAAAAAAAAAGAATGCCTACTGATGGAGAAATCAAATTAAGCTGTATTTAAGACATGTAATAAATTAAAATTGATTTGATTAAATGTAGCTCGTTACAAAAAGTTGGTACAGTTCTCCGCTCGAAAGGAAAGCTACGGGTTCTAAGATATTTAGATGATTTTTTAAAAAGAAAGACACAGCAGAAAATGGTAGGCAACATTCACAAAGGCATCTGTAATGATGTCCAATTACTAAAATAATTTTGTGAACACAAAGCTGGGCATTTTACAGTCCCCAGGTCACTTCTGGATCTCCCTGTCCAGCCCATGGGAATTGCCTTTATTTTGAAGGCAACTGTTATTATTTTTTTTCAATTTATGTATGTCCATGCATGCATTTTCCCAGCCCTGTTGGTTCAACCCTCCACAACAGTTCCAGTTTTTCGTGTTGGCCCTTGGAATATTAATTGCCCCCCCATCCGGGACCTAGAGGTTTCTCCTATATCAGGGTGTCAAACGCACAGCGTCATGGCGTCATCAGTTCGCTAAACTGGGCATAGGCATGGCCAGCACGTGACGCATCCGGCCCGCAGGCCGCGAGTTTGACAGCCCTGTCCTATATCCTTTTCCCCCCAAGTTTTTTATTTTTAATAAATGTATCATATCAATGCTTGAACAGTGTGACATCTGGGTGTCATACATTCTAATACAAATAACATTATCAAAGTTTATCATAATTATTACATTCAATCAACATATATTTCTAATAAATAATATACATTTGCCTTAGATTGCAATCTATCATTGTTCAGTTATTCCACGTTTTATCTTGTTATTGCTTTCATTTTATTATGTAAAAATGTGTCCTATATCCTTATAGTGATCAGATGAGCTACCTTCAGGGGTGTCCCAGGGATATGTTTTTTTTTTTTAAAAAAGGAAATATGGCAACTACAAAGATATAATTAAAGCTCAGCTTGTTTTGATGTATGGGAAGAACTTCAATCAAACCATCACAGCAACTGACTTGAATATTTTTTACCACCCGCTGTGGATAATCCTGATGTTAGCAGCAAGATGTTCTCTAAACTGCTCTACAAAGGGCAGGTCATAGGCCTAAGAAAGGAAGGCCAGAAAAATCAAAAGCCTAGAATACAGTCCAGTATTTGGGGGAAAATGTGGAGTACATAAAGAGAAGGAGTAACACAGGACCAGGAGGGGCAGGGACAGGGGTGGGCTGCCAGGAGTTCGCAGGGGTTTGGGAGAAGCTCTAGCTAAGATTCTGTGCAGTTCAGAGAACCCCCAAATCCCACTCCTGGCTGGCTCCACCCACCCCATCCCGCCACTCCCAGGAGTCCCCATGCAGCCCACTTTGGATGCAGGTACGTGCAAAGCATGCGCAGAGGCTTGGGTAAGGTGAAAAACGGGCCTACTGGAAGTTTGGGAAGACCAGAAATGGGCCTGTTTCCAGCCTCCAGAGGGCCTCCGGAGCCTGGGGAGGCCATTTTTGCCCTCCCTGAGGCTCGAGGAAAGCCTCTGGAGCCTGGGGAGGGCAAAAATGCTCCCCTCCGCCCCAGTGCAGGAGGCCGACTAGGCCACGCCCACCATGGCCATGCCCACCCAGCAACCGGGCAGAGAACCCCTTGCTAAAATTTTTGAAGCCCAGCCCTGGGCAGGGACCACAATGTTGAAGTCACTTACTGCTTTAGAATAAACCTATAACATGGTTAGCTCAGTTACAAGTGCCAACTCACTAACGTATCACCCAGACAAAACTTTGCCCACGTTTACAAGTGAAAAGCCACAAGGAAGGGAAGAAAAAAAGGGCTAAAAATAACTTTGGATCATGGGTAGGAGCAGAAGCTTCATATTTATGCTCAAAAATGGAAGTAAGTCCCAGCTATGGTCAGTGGTACCACTGGGGGGTTGCACAACGTACCGAAGCTGCCATCTCTGCAATGAATGCGCTCAGCATGACAAAGAGGATGGCTAGTGGATTCATCTTGTTAGGCAACAGGTTCCTATTTTCAGTGACTTTGCTTCTTCTTTTTGCTGGACTCTGAAAAAAAGGGAAAAGAATAAATTTGTCATTTGGGGCAACCTTTGGCTAAACCCTTTTGTCTCCATTCCCGGTTTTGGGGACCGGTGGAGTGGTTGACTCATAACAGCTTTTTTCTTTACCCATTTTGAACTTCAACGCGAATTAGAGAATGGATAGGAATTAGTGTCATTAAGGGAAGCAACATATTCTTTATGAAATTTCCTCATTGATACCAACTGAATCTTGTGTTTTCACTTCTCTCTCACTGGATGCCTGAACAAATAGCAAGATAGCAATAGCCCTTAGACTTATATACTGCTTTACAGTGCTTTGCAGCCCCCTCTAAGTGGTTTACAGAATCAGCCTCTTGCCCCCAATAACCTGGGTCCTTATTTTATCGACCTCGGAAGGATGGAAGGCTGAGTCAACCTTGAGCCTGGTGAGATTTGAACTGCTAAATTGCAGGCAACCGGCAGGCAGAAGAAGTAGCCTGCAGTACTGCACTCTCCTAAGACCACCGACTGTGTTTCCTGGTTGCCACAATGTAAAAAAGATGTTGAGACTCTAGAAAGAATGCAGAGAAGAGCAATCAAGAGGATTAGGGGACTGGAGGCTAAAACATACGATGAACGGTTGCAGGAACTGGGTATGTCTAGTTTGATGAAAAGAAGGGGAGACATGATAGCAGTCTTCCAATATCTCAAGGGCTGCCACAAAGAAGAGGGAGTTAAGCTATTCTCCAAAGCACCTGAGGGCAGGACAAGAACCAATGGGTGGAAACTAATCAAGGAGAGAAGCAACTTAGAACTAAGGAGAAATTCCTTGACAGAACAATTAATCAGTGGAACAACTTGCCTCCAGAAGCTGTGAATTCTCCAACAGTGGAAGTTTTTAAGAAGAGGTTGAATAACCATTTGTCTGAAGTGGTGTAGGGCTTCCTGCCTAAGCAGGGGGTTGGACTAGAAGACCTCTAAGGTCCCTTCCAACTCAGTTATTCTATTCTATTCTATTCTATTCTATTCTATTCTATTCTATTCTATTCTATTCTATTCTATTCTATTCTATTCTATTCTATTCTATT